>NW_019167938.1:9616064-10124431 GCF_002303985.1 Durio zibethinus | reverse complement strand
TTTGCTATAATAAAGGTGTTAGTTCAATTTGATATACTTTATATCATTTTGGTATACATTTTATATCATTCTTTATAGTCCTATTTCATTCTAGACATGATTCATTCTACATTTGCTTTAAGTTTTTGATTACTTTCAAAGCTCTAATGCTTGTTTACTATTTGTCATTTATGATTTTTATAAATCTCTTATTGTTACGAGTATTTTTCTATTATTGTCCTTTTTCCCTATTCAGTAGTTTTCAACATTGTAGTGAAGTGTGAGCTAAACTTTAATTAATGACAACAAATTAGAGAAAACAATTAAAAATTTAAGAAGTAAAAGTGAATGAGAAAATAATATGAAAAAGGAATGCTCAATAACTAATATTTAAGGGTAGTTTAATATTGCTGATGCTGTTGGAAAAAGTCTATGTTGAAAAAATTGTGTTTAAAAAGTGTGGTGAGAAAAATGTAATTAGAAATATTAAGTGTTTGGTATTATTATGAAAAGTGTTGTTAGTAATTGAAATGTTTAACAATATATGTATAAAATAATAAAATATTATAAATATAGGATAATAAAGTGATTTTCTATCACAAACATACTTTTTTACAGCAAAAAATCCTCTTGAGAAGTTTTTTAGTTTGGATTGGAAAATTAGGCTTTTAGATTGAAAAGCCTAAATCTTTTATTGTTTAGGATTTCATTTGGGTTAAAAGCAGCTTTTAAACACAAAACTACTTTCAACAGTAATGTTAAATGAAACCTTAATACGCAATAATCCCCTAATTACTTTTTCTAATTACTTTTTTATATTTAAAGTTAGGATTTAAAATTTAACCATTAAAATTAATACTTTTACTCATTACATGTTTTGCTGAACCTTTCTCTTATTGAATTGCTATTTTCAAAGTTGTTTCTATTTCATAGGTTATTATCATTTGATGAGGCTTTCATATGTAAAAGGTCAATGCTTTTAATCTCATTTAACAATGTCAAACTGTGTGAATCTATGGTATTACTATATTATAATACATGATTAAATATAAAAATAGTCATATACTATACATTTATTGTCAGTTTGATGCGCGAACTTTCATTTCATCATGTATTTTGGTACTTCAGATTAATGCCGCTAGTCAACTTGCTAACGTGGTATGAATAACCAATAAGATGCCAACAAGTGTCAAAAGTCCAATAAACGCCATGCCATCAATTGTTAAGTTAGCATTAATAGAAAAATTCAAAAACAATTCAAAATTCCAAAAAGTTCTAAAAAATCTAAAAATTTTAAAAATATATAAAAATTATAAAATATGAAATATTTTTAGAAATTTTAAAAATTAAAAAATTTATTAAAACTTAAAATTCAAAAACTTTCAAAATTTTAATAAAAATCCAAAAAAAATTCAAAATAATAAAAATGTTAATAAAAATAAAATTTTTCTAAAATTAAAAAAATATTCTCAAAATTTTAGAAAATCAAAAATAAAAAAATCTAAAATTTTTTGAAAAATTTTGAAAATTAAAAATATAAAATTCTTTTAAAAATCTAAAATTTATAAAAAAAATTTCTTTAAAATTTTAAAAAATTATGAAAAATTAAAATTTTTCAAAAATCTAGAATATGCCAAAAAATTATAAAAAATAAAAAAAATTATGAAAAATAAAAAACTTAAAACTTAAATAAAAATCCAAAAATATATTAAAATTCATAAAATATGTAAAAAATTAAAATTGTAACATTCAAAAAATGAAAATTTTTCATAATTTTTAAAAAAACTTTTACAAAGTTTAGAATTTTTTGAAAAAATTTAGATTTTTATTATTTTCAATTATTTTAAGTTTTGCGATTTTTTTGAATTTTAAGAAATTTAATTTTTTTTTAATTTTCAAAATAATTTTGAATTTTTTGGATTTTTTATTAAATTTTTAGATTTTTTGAATTTTTTAAGTTTTCATATATATTTTTAAATTTTTAAAGTACCTTAGTTTTTAATTTTTTAATAATTTTAAAAAATATTTCATATTTTTCAAATAGTTTTTAGATTTTTTTAATTTTTGTGAATTTTTTAGAATTAAAAAAAATTTCTTTCAATGTTGATGTGATAATTAATGATATGACACTGACTAGACTTTTTAACACTTATCAGTATCTTATTGGATATTCATGTCATGTCAGCAAGCTAACTAACAACATTAGTATTAAGTACTAAAGTAGATTACGAAATGAAAGTTGAAGTATCAAACTGAAAATTTTATTTATTTAAATACCAAACTTAAAATAATATAAACACAAAGACCATTTTTATTTTTAACCTTGTAATATATCTAAAAAATATTAAAAAAAGCATTATGTTACAATTTGAATAGGCACAATAGTCACCACATTGAGCATACAACTAATGACAGTTAAGTGAAAAGCTTTTGACATTGATTTTAACGCTTATTTAGAACATTCTCTTTTGCTGGCATATTTTTTATTGTACATTTGATTGGACCTCAACATTGAAGCGCTTTTTGTCATTTTCCTCTTTGTCTTTATTTTTCCATTTTATGCTTGCCTTTTTAAGAGGTTATGCATGTAGTTATCAGTCAATGACTGTTTTACCCTTGATAACTCTCACTTTTGGGCTGATGGTACCTATGAATGCAAGTCCTAGAAATCCACTAGCAGGAATTTAAAACCTTGTATTCAAAACTTTCTATTTTAAGAAATTATGTTATAGTGAAGGTGTTAGTTCCATTTGATATACTTTATATCATTTTGGTATGCACTTTATATCGCTTTTATAGTCTTATTTCATTCTACATTTGCTTTAAGTTTTTGGTTACTTTCAAAGCTCTATTGTTTGTTTATTGTTTTTCATTTGTGATGTTTATAAATCTCTTATTATTACTAGTATTTTTCTATTACTTGTCCTTATTTTTTCCTATTCAATAGTTTTCCAACATCGCAACGAAGCGCAAGCTAAACTCTAGTAATAATAATAACAACAAATTAAAGAAAATAATTAAAATTTTAAAATGTAAAAGCGAATGAGAAAATAATATGAAAAAGGAATGCTCAATAGTTAATACGTAGGACTAATTTAATATTGTTGTTGTGGTTGGAAAAAGTTTGAGTTAAAAAATATGCGCTTAAAAAATGTGGTTAGAAATTTTAAGTGTTTGAAATTGCTATGAAAAATAAGTAATTGAAATATCTAAAAATATAAGTATAAAATAATAAATTATTACATGAACAAATATAAGGGACAAACGTGTTTATATGATCAAATAACATTTATTTTTGAATAAATTTAAATCGAATTGACATAGTGAACAACTAAGCTATGTATTTATTTGTGTATAACAAATCTGTTGGAGATATTATGTTTCATTGGCCAAAAGAAAATATTATGTATCGTTAATTGTAATCAAGGGCAGATCTATGTAGGGTCTAATGGAGGCTAAAAAATTCTTAAAATTACGTGTGTTTTTAACTTCTAAATAAAGTTCCAAATTTATTATAGAGATTAGCATTGATTTTATCATTTGTTATTGTCAATAATTAATATCTTAAAAAATCTTTTGCATAATTGAGTAAAAGATTAATGATTGAATAATAATTTAGTTGAGTATATTAAAAATGTATATTTAAAAGTATTTATAATAAAATTATTGTACAATATTTTAAAAATATGAAATGGCGTCAAAGATAATTATAAATATTTTAATAGTTATGATTTAATATAAAATTTTTAACTTATTATTATTATTATTATCATTATTATAATTATTTTTATTTTTTTGTAATTTAATATATTTAACCTAAACTCCCACTACATACAATTTTTAACTCTGTCGGTGATTAGAATCGAATAAAAAAAAAAATAGAAGACAACTCTTCACTACTTGAAAGGATCTTCTCTCACGTCCCAATAATAAACATGTTCTCCCGAGTCCCAATTGTAAGGCACGTTAGCAATCTTGCAAGAAAGAACTTATTTGGGTAAAATTTATAAAATTTGCATTAAAAATAATTAAATTAAAATTAAAATCGATAAATTAAAAGATTTGATTACATAAATTAAATATATAAAATTTAAAAAAATTTAATATATATTTTTAGATAAATATTTGAATAAAAATATTAACAAAATTTTTATCATTGAATAAATATCGATCAAATTTAAATTATAAATAATATTTTTAATAATTTTTATATATTATTAATTTTCACAATAAATTTTATTAATTTATTGATTTAAATTTTAAATTAAAATTTTTATTAAATCATTTTTTAAATGAACTTCATAAATTTCATTTAAAATATTTCATGTAAAATTTGTCCACCTTTACATGGTTTCCATTTTTCAACACGAAAATGCCTAATTAATTTTTTTTTTCCTTGGAAGAAAAAACTCCAGCCTTTTTTTCAATAAAAAATAAGTAAATAAATAGGTTGGAAAAAACATTTCAACAAGAAATACATGACTATAAAATTTGGAATTTTTTTGGGCCAGAATTAGAATCATTTTTTAATAAAAAATATCTTGAATAAAAAAAATTTATTTATCATTGAAGGGTCCATTAACTCACTACAAAAAAAATTATTGCATAAAATGATATATCACCTTTCTCTAGCATTAAAAAATAAATCGCCTTAGTCGCGTGTGAAATTAAAATTTAAAAAAAAAAAAAAATCACGTGATTCGTATTTTTAGTCCTCACTATAAATCCATATGAAAGCTCCTCCGTTTCCTCAAATCTTTTCCTTTTCCCGAAACCATTTCCAATCTAATCTATCAACTGAGATTGGCCAAGAATGGGGAAAGATAATGATCAGAGCAATGGCTTCACCCTTTTAGGAGCCTCCAAATTCGTGCGGACCAACCCCATGTCTGACCGCTTCAAAGTGAAGCGGTTTCACCATGTAGAGTTTTGTTGCAGCGATGACACCAACGTGGCTCGGCGGTTCTCATGGGCACTTGGCATGCAATTGGCTGCCAAGTCTGACCTCTCCACTGGAAACATGGCTCATGCTTCCTATCTCTTACGCTGTGGAGAGTGCAACTTTCTCTTCACTGCACCCTATTCTCCTTCTATCGCTCAAGCTGAAAGACTTTCTCCAACTGCCACTGCTTCCATTCCTACCTTTGATCACGCCATCTGCCGTGCCTTTATCTCCTCCCATGGCCTAGCGGCACGAGCTATTGCTGTGGAAGTTGAAGACGCTGAGGCTGCATTCTTCGTTACCGTCGCCCATGGTGCCAAGCCTTCATCCTATCCAATGCTCCTCGACAATCACTGTTCTCGCTGAAGTCTTTTTCGTCGATGACGTTGTTTTGAGGTACATTAGTTATAAGAACTCTAACGAGAGTCCTAATGATAGTGAAACTTGTTCCTGGTTCTTGCCAAGGTTTGAAAAGATGGAAGATACTTTGTCATATCCTTTGGACTATGGGATTCGTCGGCTTGATCATTTGGTGGGAGCGGTGCCGGAACTCGGTCCAGCAGTGTCTTATTTGAAAGAGTTTACCGGGTTTCATGAGTTAGCAGAGTTTACAGCAGAAGAAGTGGGAACAGCAGAGAGTGGACTAAACTCTTTGATGCTAGCAAACAATAATGAGATGGTGCTGATTGTGATTTGCGAGCCGGTGTTTGGGATGAAGAGAAGGAGCCAAATACAGACGTTTTTGGAGCATAACGATGGGGAAGGGGTGCAACCTCTGGCATTGGTGAGTGAGGATATTTTCAAAACCCTGCAAGAGATGAAGAAGAGAAGTGACATTGGAGGCTTGGAGTTCATGCCGCCACCACAGCCAACATACTACAAAATTTAAAGAAGAGAGCTGGTGATGTATTAAGCGATGAGCAGATCAAGGAGTGTGAAGATTTGGGTATAATGGTTGACAGAGATGATCGGGGTACTCTGCTCCAGATTTTCTCCAAGCCATTTGGAGATAGATATTTTTTTTATATATATTTTAGGTTGCTCAAATTGAACTCTTAATAAGAGTAGAAATACTTTATCAACAAATTATACTATTAGCAGTTTTATTTTTTATTAATTGCTGATTACTTAAAAAAGATTAAAATGATTCAATGTCAGTAAATAGTTATCATACAGCATCATAAATTATTATATTATTAATTTATTTTAACATAATAAATATTTAAAATTTAAAAGACTTATTTTAAAAGGTTTTAGATTTTTAAATTTTTTAATAATAATATGACAATTTATGATGTACTAATGATCATTTAAATATAAATTTTTAATTTTGTCATTATTTTAATGTATGTGAGATTTATATTTGACAAAAGAAAAAATAATAAATAAAACAAGCATGAAAGAATTTTATTTTGTTAAACATGTTTTTAGGGATCAGCATATAATTGTTTGATTAAAAGCATCATAATAATAAATCAAAACGTTTTGTCTAATCGTTTAATATGATTCGTTGATGTTTTTGGCAGGCCCACCGTATTCATAGAGATAATTCAGAGATTTGGCTGTATGGTCAAGGATGAGCATGGAAATATGTACCAAAAAGGCGGATGTGGAGGGTTTGGCAAAGGCAACTTCGCAGAGCTTTTCAAATCTGTCGAGGAATATGAAAAGTCACTCGAAGCTTAAACCAACTAATGCTTAATCTTCCGCAGCTCAAGCAAACGACACCTCTGTACTTTTCCCCTTTGCCATGTACTAAATAATGGGTTGAATCTAGTTTAACATTATTCTATTATTGGAGTACAAAATTATAATAGAATAAAATAAAATAATGTTATAAATAAAATTATATTAAATAATATTATTTTATTTTATATTTATATATGTAAAGATTAAATAAGATAATCTTATTTATTTTATTATTTATTAATCAAAATTATTATTTTTTAATTTATACAATTTAAATTATTAATATAATTTTTTAAAATATAATAAGATATGTATATTTAATTTTATAGATTAAAAATAATTACTTTCAGTTTAAAAAGATTAAATCATTTTATATCAAGAAAACGATTAATCATTTTTATAATTTTATATTTTTTTTAGATACAAACTAAATATAATGGAAGATGATTATCATTTTATCATATTCTATCTATTATTTATGCATCAAATATGAATTTAGTTTATCCAAATTTTCTATTGAGAGTTGAAAATTTAAACAAACTATAGGTATTTGTTTAATGAGTTTATATTTGATATTCATACATTATCAGCATATCACAATCATGATAATTGTCAATTAGACGAGTTGTTTGTGAATTTATTAAAAATTATTAATCAGTTCTAATTGGGCATATAACTACATTTACAACGATTTGGTGGTGAAATGAAAATAATTATATAAGTTGTTAATTTGAACAACCCTTTGATATGATTATATTCATAAAAAGTTTGAAACATTGGTTCTACGAATTGATTGGTTTCGTACCATATTTGCTCCTGATTCTTATACCAGTTTTCTAATTTCATACTTTCCATCTATGTAGATGCTTTCTCACATTGTGATAATTTGTTTTTTTTTTAAAGGAAGAGATTCTGCTCATTTAATTATAACAAAATGTATCAGTTTCAGCATTACAAAGAAAGTCAAAGACCTCTTCTACCCAATGCCGTTCCCCATTAATCCCAAGAACAAACTTTGCTAGCTTGTATGTTGCTCCATTCCCAGATCGGTTTATATGCATGATTGAGCAATCAGAAAACCGGCGAGATGTTGCTCTTGCCTCTGCCATAATTTGTCCTGTAGGTGAAAAATCTGGTTCGCATGTCTTTAACTTCTTGAGAATACTCAAAGCATCTCCCTCTACAATGATTCGCTGAAACCCCATCACGGCAGCAAATTCTAGAGCTCTCACAGATGCGTTTGCCTCCGCTATAAACGAGTCATTCGGCCCTTTCCATGCTAGCAGCACAGGTTCCCACGACATCACCTTCTGAACTTCGAATAATTATTCCTATTTCCCCCTTGTTCTCCTTTCTATTTAAAGCTCCATCAAAGTTCAAATTGTAGAGGCCAATGGCAAGTGGTTCCCGCGTTTGCTGGTGAATCTCATGTGCTTTCTCCAAATATATCTGCACTTGGTTATACTCCCACAGATACTGCCGTACGAAATTTGCTACATTTGGTGACTGCCTTCTTACCTCCCCATGCAATTCTTTGTTTCTGTCCGTCCATATTGCGTAGCAAGTTATAGCCAAATGCAGGAGTTGTTCTTTGTACCTTAACCACCTGCACAGAAAAACTCGAATTTTGTTTGGTAAATCAGCTGTCCAAAATTTTCGCCAACAACTCTGATTGTTCTCTACGTTTTGCACCGTTCTTGAGCGTCCATTCTCACATAGAAGTTTGTATCCACTCCTCACAGTATAAACTCCGTTTTGTCATAATGCCAAACCGGTGTGTCCTCCAGGCCTGACTTGCTCACTGGTAACAAGCTAATTGCTGCCGCATCCTCTGAAAACATGTCATAGAGCAGATCCACTTTCCACTGCAATGTACTTTCATCCATTAGTTCTTTTACCAAGCCATCCTCATTCCAGCTCCCAAGCTCTTGGTGACTGTGGCATGAATGTTGGGGTAAAAGGCAGCCATTTATCCTTCCATATTCGAATGGACTGTCCATTGCCAAGTCTCCACCGCATCCCTTGTTTAATAATGGCCAACGAACTCCATAAACTTTTCCACGTCAGTGAAGGATTGTTACCTAGCCTACATTCTAGGATCGACGTATTTGGGAAGTATTTTGTCTTTAGAACCCGTATGCAAGTGTGTTGGTATTCAAGAATAGCCTCCAGCCTTGTTATAAATGGTTCTTTAATTGGTTAAAATGAAAGCGACACCTTCCTATTGAACAGTATGCTCAAGTGCATGTACATGTAGGCGTGGTCACTCTCAAGGAAGTTGCTAGTACGTTTCAATGTATATAATAGGCAATTGCACTTGATGGAAAGGGTGCCTGGCAAGTGGCAAAATGCGTGCTTGATCAAATGTAATGTTTTTGTAGCTTTTCATCTTCATAAGTGAATTGGAATAGACTCATTTCCACACACATTCAAGAATGTCCATGCAATAGGTTGAAGACATTATATGAAAATAATTCCTATATTAGGCTTACTTGACCGAGTTGGAGTGGAAGTATATCTTCAATTATAAAGCAAAATTTTCATTTGTGACGACGATGGGAGCTAGCAAGGATTATTAGATATGAAAATTTCAAACTTTTATGGTGATATGTTAAAAATGATATTAAAAAACACACAAAAGTGATAGATTAAAATTTTAACACAAATAATATAAAAGATTAACAAAAACAAAAATTAAAAAAAAATATATTTTTTGCTTTGCGTGTCGACACAAACCATAATATAATAATTTTTATATTTTATATTTGTTTAATAAAAAATAAATGAACATGAATAAATGAATTATCATGTAGCCTTATGGTAGAATTGCATTTTAAACATCAGATTGATTGGGGACGTGGATGGATCTTTGTTCTTTTCTTGATGAAATTGGCAAAAATGAAATACAGCAAATACATCACTTACAATGTTTTTACTACAATCTTATAATTTTTTAATCACAATAAAAGTTATATAGAAATTCACATTTATAAATATGAAGTTCATACAAAATTTTAATACATTTCATATAACTCTAAATCTAATTATACTACGATTATTGGAATTGAAATATTCCATGCAAATAGGGGCGGAATTTATTTAACACCTATGGCTCTGGCCTCCCAAAAAGTTTTCAAATTCTTACTTTTCTTCTTGCAAATGAGTTAATCGTAACCAGGCCTTGTAGTTGGAAATGGAGGGAGAGTGATTCGATTATTGATTGAATTAACATGATTTGTACTTTGTCCTTTGGTTTTTCACTTTTGAAAGCAAATAAATACATTTGATAAAAAAAGTAACAAAAATTAATCGAATTCGTTGATGTACGAATATTCATATTTTCTTAGATATAAATTTATAATTTTTTATGTTTATTAAATTTTAAAAATAACTATTTTAAATTCCCGTAAGAAAATTTTAAAAATTTTTTACAAATACAAAAAATTAAAATTATATTAGCCCAAAAAATTTGAAGTTCATTTTGGTTAGAGTAAATAAAGAAAAAAAACAAAAAAAAATAATTTAAAAAAAAAAACTAAACCCCTAACATAAAAAGTACCACAATTATCCACCTAACTTTCATAAACCTAACTTGATCTCAAGAATAATGCATAAGCAAGACAAACCACGTACCTATGTTTCATTCAATGATTGATTTGGATAGAAGTCATGTATAGGCAAAACTACCATTTAAACAAATGTCAACTCCATAATTCATAAGAGACAACTAAAGCTGTTTGTCTACGGCCACGTGATTTATTGATAAAATACTGCTTTCTTAGTTCCGATTATCAATTACCTCAAGGATCAAAAACCTAGTGCCGTCATCAAAACTAAGCTTTAAGCACGACTAATAGGAGACACAGTGCTTCTGGAAAGGAATAAGAAAGCCCCTGCAATTGGGGGCAGCAAAATCTGCTTCAATTAAGCCAATGGTCAACAAACCACCTCTTTCCTTTGTGCTTGAGTGTCACCAAATCCGCTTACCAAAATGTCAGAATTTCCAACTGGATCTTATAGTTTTCTTCATGAAAATAATTAATCGTACAAATTTCTATGCAGCAAACAGAACTGATACAATTATTTGAGTTAACCATAAATATAATTCATATTATACTACAACAAATAGCTCTTCTTGATTCCCTGACCATGCCTGCCTTTATTCTCTTAGTAATTCTCTCTGCAGAGGAAAATCCTATAACACCAAAAGACCACTGCACAAATTTGTTCACTGGTCGAACACCTTAGATCCAACTTGCAACTCAAGTATCTTTCGAGCCTACAACAAACTTGGCAATGAAAAACCCAATCGTATCGAGTGGAGATGAGGGATCAAACCTCTGAACCAATTCCTCCTCTCCAGGTCTTAACCACTCTCTGTGTAAGTCACCATCACCAAGTAATTGTTGGTTAGAATAAGGACAATCAACAATGGTCAAAAGGATCAATCACCAAAGAACAAAAAAGATGATACAACATAAGACACTACATTAAGCTGCAAAACAAACAGGAAAGAGTATCAACTACACCCTCCTATTCTGAATTCAGTAACAATGAACGGTTGGGTAGGTAAATTTCTACACCCAACCACAACAAGATGGACTTCTATACCCCAACCATCTTTGATATGTTCCTGATCTTCATTCTACCCTCTAATCTTCATCCTTAATCAAACAGTCGGCCACAAGAAAATTGAGCTGCCTATCTGTGTCTTATGTAGGAAATGAATGGAAAATCAAAATAATGGATTCAGAAACTTTAAGTATCATCCGGGAAACAGATTATTCAAGAGACCACCAGCAACAACAATAAAGTTAGTTAAAATGATGCAAGTCTAAGATCAAATTCAGCCAAGAGTATCTTCCACAAACAAAGCTTAAATGAATAAGCAAATATTATGAAAAAAAACTGTAACAAGAAATTCAGACAATTCAGCAGAAGCACTCAGATCAATGATCCAATTTCCACATGGCATCCACTTATAAAGGACTTTACATATGGACAATCATATCAGTTCACTTGTTGAAGAGGGGTACAAAGAGGCAAGCGATTGGATTGAAATACTTACTCAATATATCCATCTGGAAATTCACAACTACCAACAAGACCAGGTCCTCCAATTCTTGGATGCTAGAAAGTATCATAAGAGAGCTAAATTAATTCAGTGCTTTAATCAATCAGATTATTTCCATTTTCATTATAAACTGCCCATCCCACAAAAAAAAAAGTAAACACTGATTGATACCAAATTTTTTAATAACATGATTGTTGTAATGCAAGGGTAACCCTATAAACACCATTGAAATGTGAGTCAAGCATCTCTGGAGTTTTCCCAGCTTAAAAATAATAAAATCAATGAAAAAGAAAAACGTAAATTTTAATGTGTACATCAGTTTGTATGTTTGTAAGTTTAAATTTAAAGCATCTAACCTGTGGTGCTAAAGAGAGGAACTTATATGTATCCAAAGCATATCGGACCAATGCTTCATTCTCACCAGGATTAATTGTACATCTAACAATATGAAAGAATCAAGAAAGGAAAAACATCAAAAATCAGTTTAATCTTTATCATTACTTATACAACAAAAATAAGCAAAATGTAATAGTAATTAGGCTTAATAACCCTAGTTATACCATTTAGATCCTAGATCATAGTGATCAAAGGCACAAAGCACATAAAGGCACTAGGATTTCTAAAGGGAATCAATATCATAATTAACTGAAGTCCACATCAAACCCTAGTTCAAAATTTCTTACATTTTTATCTGCAACAAAAAGTTTTGAATGGATATATTACCCTTTCCTAATTCCTGTTAAAAGACATGAATCACTCTTTTTTTAAGATTGCAACTTGAGATTTTTTTCTTAAAAAAGAATGAAGAAATAAAACTTAAAAACACTCTGAACCTAGCAGTTTGTGTGCATATACACCAAACAACAAGAGCGCACTAGAAGCAAAAGGTACAGATCTCAATAAAAGCACCTAACCCTAGAAGTTACTGCTCAACTAGGCTATCCATATCCTAGATAAGGATTCAGTAAAGAAAATTTAATTACTTCAGAAATTTAAGCTCACTACTAATATTGTCAGTATTCCGAAAATTTCTTTGACGCATGTATTTGTATGTATAGAAACACATAGCCAATCAGAAATGTATCATGTGGCACATAATACATTTAGAATTTATAAGAACAGTATGGATTAATAATTTATACAAATAAATATAAAATTGCAATAAGAAAGCAAACTAACGTTGAGTACACAAGGACTCCACCAGGGTGAACTAACTGAACAGCCTGATCAAACATTCTCCTTTGATATTTCCCGTGGTTTCTTAATGTCTCTATTGTTTCCTGTATACCAAAAAATAAAAGAAGCAAACAGACACACCAATTTGATCTGATTCAGTAAAACGTTTTTCAGTTCTTTTTATTAAATCAAATTAAATGAAAAACATTAAATAGAAAAACTAAAACTAATGCAAATTATTTAACTTTTATATGATCAAAACTGAGAAAACAAGTTTCTCTTGTGGATAACACTTTATTGCATTATCTGCTATCATCATCTCTTTCTGGACTTGCAAATCTCACCTAAATGGTGCATGTATGTTTTACTTATCCTCAAACCACCCTCCCACCCCAACAAATAAATAAATGAAAATACAAACTAAGGCAACATGTAGCAACAACAAATCAGAAGCCAAAATCCTTGTAGAAGGATGAAACATGTGAAAACCATACTTTAATCTATGAAAAAGCAGAAGCTAACGTTTACTCATGATATTCTGGAAGGAAGTAAATTGGAGTAAAGTTCACCTAATGTATGAATATCTTGGATTAAAACTAAGCAAACCATGATGAATATTTTAGCAATCTGCTTTAAAGGTTAAAAGGTAAATAAGCAAAATGTAAAATGACAGGCTCCATTACTGAAAAACAGAAGAGATGGAAGAAAAAGGAAGAAAATTCTTACAGCTAAGCACCTACCAACTCACAAGTAAAAACATGCAAATACCAGCATAGTTCACATAAATCAATCCCCTAAATGGAACAAGTGTACACATATACAAAACATACATTTCATGTTGTGTTTTATTTGATTTGTTTATTTATTTATTTTTTGCAAAAGCTGTCTTCTCAATAGTCCAGGCATCTAAGAGAGGATAAATCATTTCTTGAGTTAAGGACATAGATTTTCATCATTCTATTGATACTATGCATGTGAATGGACAGAAGCTAGAATGCACCAGATAACCAGGAACAATAACAAGCATCAATTTGTAACCAGCATATACGGAATTGTCCTACCTCTCCACCAAATAGCCGAGGTCTCAAACCAAGAGCAGAACAAGGAGCATCAAGAAGGACACGATCAAAGCTGTTAGGAAGGAAGCCTTTTGAATTCTCAACTCTACCACCCAGGCTTTGATTTCTTCCTGGGCCATTCCTCATCCTTCGCATGTTCTTCCTGATGTCAGCTTTGCTAACGTAAGTTCTCTCATTCGGCTTTTCATTGCTAACTAAAATATTGAGAATCAGAGACAAATATTTAACTATAGGCAGCTTACGCATGCAAAATGAAAATGGTAGAGGAAGTATGACATAATCAGAAATCAAATTCAAGAGATTAAATGATAAAAAAAAAAAAAAAAAAACTCTAGTTTATAATTCTTAGCAAGAGAGAAGTCTTGCATATTTGATTTCATTATCTTTTCGAACAATTCCAGTTAAGCCTAAATGTAAGCACACAATGCACATTAAAGCAAACATAGCATTCACGTTCCACATTGATGCAAGAAGTCTTACGTTGAAAATTCATTATTTGTTTACTGTAGAAAACTTGAACTTATAATTTTACCAGAGTCATATATCCTTGAGCAAGTAGGCACATTAGCCATCTTTCAGCAAAACTTAAAACTATTGATAATAGACTATAGGAATTATTGCCACAAACTTCATTTCTAGATCTAAAACATTAAATTTACAGCAAATCAGAATATCAGCAAAAGTGGTGTAATGATTGACATGCTGAACAGAAAAATCTGAGACCATGATTATTGAGAATCAAACAGAAAAGAAAGCAATAACCACATAAGATAATCAAAAAAGTGGTCCAGCTTTTTCCTGGGTCACATGCAAAGAAGAGACAATTTCCTCATGAAGGATATAACAAAGCTAGGACACTGAAAAGCGTAAAGCCACTTCAGCAGTTGTCATTATCTCAGAGTCTCTCATGCACAAACAACAAGGCTTGGTCTGTCTTTAGATAGATCTATATATGAGTATAATAAAAAGTCTTAACCTGGATAACTAATGCTAGATCCACAGACTTAAATTGAGCTTGACAGTCGTTATATGAATCTGATTATCTCAAGAATGTTCTATTCTTTGAAGATTACTTTTGGAAATTACACATTTCCCCCTTTCCCCCCCAGCCACACAAAAAAAAAAACACAAACATCTGCTCATGACCAATTGACAGAATTTACCTACCATTCTCCTTGCAAGCTGTATCAACGTTTGATCCTACAATGGTAGTAGATGACCCTCCATTCTCAAGAGACCTCAACTCAGATCTTTGAATCACATCATTGTTATCCTTGTTATAGCACAAAGTGGTCATATCACTTGACCCATTTCTTTTACAAACAGCTTTGAGTGCATCTAGTTTATATGCTGTTATACAAGTCAAACCCATCTCAGCAGCCAATTTCTGAATATCCATCACCTATTAGTAAGGAAATTGGAGTCCTCAAAATAAAGAAACTACAGATTCCAGATTCAAATATAATAGACATCATCCCAACAGTAAATAAAGAAGTAAAATTTTCATAGCAATCACCTAACAAGAAATAAACGTAGTGTAATTTGTAGTCTGAAGCCAAATATTATCATATGAGACTAGTTAATTATTACGAATATGGAAACTTGGCAACTATATCATGTGTTTAAGTAAAATTAATTGATAATGACCATTCAAAGGACCCCCACTATAGATGTTCATGAAGTTTTCTCAAGGGGACTGAAAGTCAAATGTCAGATGAGTTGATCAGTGACCTCCTGCAAGGCAAACATTGATGAAACCCAACAAAAGTATAAAATTTCTGCAACATTTTTTTTGCGGGAAAACAGCCTCAGACATTTGTTTACTATATCAACAGCCAATTAATTAAGTAAACCTGGAAAATACACAAGCCACATGTAAAAAAGTAAATGATAACCTACTAATTCATTTAGCTTAAAGTTTGCACCTTATTATGAGATCTATCTGCAGCAATAACCTCCCCTTCACCCTTCATAAGCATAGCAATTGCTGTTGTCTTCCCTCCTGGAGCTGCACACATGTCTAGTACCCGCTCACCTTTCTGAGGATCTACAAAAAAAAAAAAAAAGTGCACAAACACAATGACCAAGTCATGCAAAGATTTCACAATTCAAAGCATATATGCACAGAAACTCCAAGCTAAAGAATAATTAAGACAAAAGAAAAAACACAATCTTTCTGAAGGACAGAAAGAGAGATAAAAAGAGACAGATCTTCTATTTTCCAAGGAATATAAAATTTAGGCAATGTCATGAACTCCTCATTCGAAACCTACAACCCAACAAGTCAGCCATCTTTAGTGCATCTGTTATTAAGAGTCCTCTCTTGTCCATCCAAAAAGCATAAACTTTTGCTTTTCCAGTCAGAAAAATTGCACCTCCGTGGTGACCTATGATAAAAGCAAAGCATTCGTATTTTGGGAGGATAGTGAACTTTTTTTTTTCTTAGCATCATTAATAATAATTTCAAAATATTGGACTACTAAATCTAATTGCATGTTGACTAGCATTGGTAACAATCTTGAAAATTCAATCTTTCCGATGAGTAATCACTGCCTCTTCTGACTAAAAGCTTCAGCAGCCTTAGATTATTAAAAATAAATCATACGTGATCTCAGTATACGCCAAATTTAATCAAGAATAAAAAATTATTGACGCTTGATATAAAAAATGAATAAAATAAAAATCCTCCAACCAAATAAAAACAAGTCAGATCCCAAAACAATTAAAATCATGTCTTATAACAAAAGATGTTCCTACTGTGACCAGTTCAAGCACAAAATAAGTTTAGCTGGTAGTTAAGCAATTTCCGCATTGATTCTTCCAATCCAAGAGTAGGAATCAGATTGCATTATCTGGGAACAGACAAGGTAGCAAAAAAAAAAACAAAGGCCTCACCAAATATAGCCTACTAGAATTGGTACTGACTAACTTGTTAAAGGCTTGGTTCCAGGGCCAAGGTCAGAGATTCAAACCTCTAGAATACCTTTGCACACTCAGTGACAACAAAAATAAGAACACTTCAACTGATTTCATTCAATTCCATAAAAATCCTCCAACCAAATAAAAACAATTCAGATCCCAAAACAATTAAAATCATGTTTTATAACAAAAGATGTTCCTACTGTGACCAGTTCAATCACAAAATAAGTTTAGCTGGTAGTTAAGCAATTTCCGCATTGATTCTTCCAATCCAAGAGTAGGAATCAGATTGCATCATCTGGGAACAGACAAGGTAGCAAAAAAAAAAATAAAACAAAGGCCTCCTCACCAAATATAGCCTACTAGAATTGGTACTGACTAACTTGTTAAAGCCTTGGTTCCAGGGCCAAGGTCAGAGATTCAAACCTCTAGAATACCTTTGCACACTCAGTGACAACAAAAATAAGAACACTTCAACTGATTTCATTCAATTCCATAAAAATCCTCCAACCAAATAAAAACAATTCAGATCCCAAAACAATTAAAATCATGTTTTATAACAAAAGATGTTCCTACTGTGACCAGTTCAATCACAAAATAAGTTTAGCTGGTAGTTAAGCAATTTCCACATTGATTCTTCCAATCCAAGAGTAGGAATCAGATCGCATCATCTGGGAACAGACAAGGTAGCAAAAAAAAAAAAAACAAAGGCCTCCTCACCAAATATAGCCTACTAGAATTGGTACTGACTAACTTGTTAAAGCCTTGGTTCCAGGGCCAAGGTCAGAGATTCAAACCTCTAGAATACCTTTGCACGCTCAGTGACAACAAAAATAAGAACACTTCAACCGATTTCATTCAATTCCATAAAAATCCTCCAACCAAATAAAAACAATTCAGATCCCAAAACAATTAAAATCATGTTTTATAACAAAAGATGTTCCTACTGTGACCAGTTTCAATCACAAAATAAGTTTAGCTGGTAGTTTAAGCAATTTCCACATTGATTCTTCCAATCAAGAGTAGGAATCAGATTGCATCATCTGGGAACAGACAGGTAGCAAAAAAAAAAAACAAAGGCCTCCTCACCAAATATAGCCTACTAGAATTGGTACTGACTAACTTGTAAGCCTTGGTTCCAGGGCCAAGGTCAGAGATTCAAACCTCTAGAATACCTTTGCACGCTCAGTGACAACAAAAATAAGAACTCTTCAACCGATTTTCATTCAATTCCATAAAAATCCTCCAACCAAATAAAACAATTCAGATCCAAAACAATTAAAATCATGTTTTATAACAAAGATGTTCCTACTGTGACCAGTTCAATCACAAAATAAGTTTAGCTGGTAGTTAAGCAATTTCCGCATTGATTCTTCCAATCCAAGAGTAGGAATCAGATTGCATCATCTGGGAACAGACAAGGTAGCAAAAAAAAAAAAAAACAAAGGCCTCCTCACCAAATATAGCCTACTAGAATTGGTACCGACTAACTTGTTAAAGCCTTGGTTCCAGGGCCAAGGTCAGAGATTCAAACCTCTAGAATACCTTTGCACGCTCAGTGACAACAAAAATAAGAACACTTCAACTGATTTCATTCAATTCCACTTCATTATCACAACAACACCCAGCATAATGTTCTTCAGTGCCTAATTTCCAAGTTCTAGAACATGTACAAAGTGCTCCATAACAGTTCTCTAGTGAAGAGATTTCAGAGCTTAAAACAATTGAGAAAAATGAGGAAAGAAACAAGCATGTAAATACATAGTATGGCATAGCTCAAAAATAAAGGATCCTAAATAAGAAACAGTACTTGTAAATTAGGAAAAATAACAATGATTTGAGGGTAGATACCCAGAGCATGAGCAGTAACAATGCTTGGCAGGTTTTGAAGAAATATTTCCCCCTCAAGCACATCTGTGAAAAACAAAAGAAAAGTACTAAGAGCAATTCAAACTTTCAGAAAACATCATCCAGAACTTAAACCAAAATTCCATAAGTCCATTGCAGCATTTCTACAACATTTGGATAAAGGGTGAACTATACCATGAAATGAAGGCAAGTTAAATACTCGATTTTTCATATCAACAGCAATTCCTTGAGAAGCACGAAAGATCCCAGCTCTTGACAACATTGTTGTTCCTTGACCAATGAATAATCCATTTCGTTCAAAGTAATAAGGATCTACAATGTACCATAGCATATCAATCCAAGAAATTTTAGCAAGTTTGTAGTAGTAGGAGATATGATCAAACACAAACCATAAATAAAAGAAATGATATGTAAGGTAACAAACAATTTTAATCACACTAATTGGTCTTTAGGTTCAATATGATTATCAAAACCATAAAAGTAAATTCAATAGTGGCCTCAATTTCACTTTTATAAAATATAAGAAGCCCCAGTCAACAGCTGCTGCCAATAGAGCTTGGCTCTTCATTTTACCTTGCCTTCTGTTCTTCTACCCTAATATCCTTTTTCTAATCTTTACTTCAGATTAGGCTGTATTACACTTTATTCAAGAAAAACAGAATGGAATTAAAATAGATACATAATTCGTTGTGACTTAGCACACTAATTATTCCTTGCGTCCAGTCTTAAAGCCCTAAATCTCTTTCTTTTCCCACAACACCTGAACTTTGTAGCATCAACATCTTGACCCTCTTTTGAGTTTCATCAAAAACAGAATAGTTTTAACTGAACATAAAACAAGTTAACTTGAGACTTATACAAATCCCATTCCAATAGGCAATTAACCCTTCTAACAAAAGAGGCTACAAATTTTCATGACAAAACTTAAATCAGAATATAAGTCACCAATATTCTTATTTTGTTAAAATGAATCTTAAATCTAAGTATCATCTAATCGCTAAAGACCAAAGGATCAAAATGGTAAAGCATTAGTACTAAAGAATGATGACTTAAAAATAAGAAAACAAATACTACTTACCTGTCTGCAGTCCCTGCAGAACAGTCCCACGGGTTATACCAAGTCCCCATCCACCATCAGAAATAGGCTGCTCCACAGCAACTGAAACTGCAACTAAATCCCCTTCCTCAACATGAGAACTGCAGGCCATTACACCAGGAACATATACCTACAGATAAGCTCTCTGGAGTCGTTAAGAAAAATAGTTGATAACTTTCACAGATTAAAGATAAACCTCAAATTTAATATAAAGAAGTAATTGCAGGGCTTCATGATACAAAGAAACCCATTACTTAAAAATTTAGGTGACAGATAAAAATGAATAACGAACTGCTCTTAAATTATGCATTAGAAGAAACATGCTACACCTGAGCACCTCGAAGAACAGCTTCAGCACATTTCCTGCTAACAAGTACCTCCTTCGGAGGTTTGCCGGGTGCATAACCATAATCAATTGCATGTGGTCCAGAACCCTTAACAAATACAACATACTCTAAACCTGGTATCTGACACTTAGAGATGGGCCCATTTTGTAAGCTCGATTGCTTCTCAGCCATATCCGAGTCAATAATATTACTTGCTTTAGTCTCTTTCGTATTGATGTCTTCAACAACATTTTTAGACCCCGACTGTTTCATGATTTCCTGAAGTTTCTCAATGACAGCATCACTTGTCGACTTGAGAGTGTTCACTCGAATACAAGAATAGCAAGATGGACGCCTAACAACAAATCAATAATGGCAGAACAAGAATGTATGAAGAAAGCATGAAAAACCGTGGACTCTGTTTTTACTATTTGCTTTTTGCCATTGAAAAACCATTAAAAAAGAAGCGAAAGCTAAAATGAAAGAAGCCAAAAGCAAAAAGAGGTGCTAAGATTAGAGTTTTTGTAGATGAGAAAGAATCATACGTTAAGGCCTCGGAGATTTGAGCAAAATGAAGAGACCCATATGCTTTGATGAAGTAATCTTCCACCTGAGGATTCCATCGCAAGACGGGGTTGTAACTGTAACGCTCTGATGATGCATCCATCTTTATCTACAAAATCCAAACATAAATAATAAAAAAACCAGATTATGCATTTAGATAAAAATGCATTGATTTTGGGTGGCAAAAGTGGAAGAGAGAGTGCCTGGGGAGTAGGGTTTTGGAGGGTAAGAAAGGTTTTGCGGAAAGCTGTGAGCAAATCCCTCCCTTTCTTCTTCATTCAAAAGGGGCCGAACCCAATCAACGTTTTGCATTGCAAATTACCACCTTCGAGTAAAAAGGAAAATGAAATACCAGCTAGTTGAGGTGGGCTCGTTCCACTACGTTGCTATCTGCAAAATCCAGCCCAACAAGAGCTCGCTCCGTTTTTCGAAGAGGCCCGTATTCTAAGACTCGAACCAAGAATCAAGATGTTTGATCTTCGCCGTCTTCTTTTTCTGACCTTGCAACAGAAGTGGAAGTGTAGAACTAGTGTGTGGAACGCAGAGAGAGGAGCTCCAGAAAAACATGGTAGCGGTACGAATGAATGCGCTTAGATTCTGTCTCGTCAAATCAACGCCTCTAAATGCAAGGAATTTGTGACCGCAAACGCACTCTAAAACCACACTCTCCTTCCCAAAATCGGGGCTCAAATTCCGAACCCATGAATTCCGCAGTGCATCCAAGACTTACACTTACACCACGTTCGGCGATTCATCCAGGACAAAGAGGAGGCTTTTGTTTCGCCAGCTTTTGCACGCCGATATCTCAACCTCACAAGCCTGCTTTCGTTAGTTAATTCTTTCATTCTCATTTTTCTTTCAAAATATCAAAACCAACACAGTACTGTAAGTTTTGTGCTATGAATGAATTACCCAAAACAAAAAGTTCCAAAATTTTGGCAGTTGATTGATCCTGTTGACAAGACAGTGGAAAGGGACATATCGCTTGTTAAAGAGCTAGGATTGAAACTAGTTTATGCCATGGACACGCATGTTCTTGGCGACCATGTAACAGGAACAGGCCTAATTAAGGTTGGGAAGTCTTTTTCTTCAATATAAGTCGGTGAATTTATGCTTTGCCTTTCAATTGCCAATTTTTCGAATTTCTTATTTTAGTGTTTGAATCAACTTTGTATCAGGCTAAGGTTCCGGTGTGAAATCTGTCATTTCAAAAGCAAGCAATTCCAAAGCTTTTGCTCTGACAAGTTCCTGCCCTAATTCTTCAATCATTTTCCTTTTTTGCTGTAATTACAATTAATGCATATATTTTTATTAAAGTTGAACAGTAATAATTTAGGTTTATTAACTCAATAGGATTGGGAAGAATATATATGAAGTGAGTTTGTACAACATAAAATGGATAATAAATAGAAAGCACCAAAGGCCATGGTACCGCCTGATGCGATTGATGCTTTTTGCTAGTCTCCTGTCTCCTAATAGGGCAGGAAATGAGTAATGGGTAAAACAAGTTCATGATGTACTTACACCACTAATCAAACTTTCATATATAATAGCAACCTTTTTTGGCAGGTCTGAGACTCCGGGCCATACATTAGGTTGTGGTACTAATGTTACAGGCGATGGGCCTGCTCAGCCCCATCCAAGGATGGCTTTTACTGGGGATGCCTTCCTGATACGTGGATGTGGGAGAACTGATTTCCAGGTTTAGCAAGCTGACAGTGTCCAGTTTGTAGTTATTATTTCTTTTATTTCTTTGTAAAGTTTTATTTCATAAGAAAAACACCATCAAAAGCTTTTTTCAAAATATTCGTCGGCTAAAATATTAGTGCTGTATTTTACCGGTTATCTCTGCTTGATCTCATTAATGTTCTCATATGGTGGAAGTTAATGTCAACTGTACGAGTCAGTGCATTCACATGCAAGTATGTTAAATTAAAGAACTGTGCATCATGCTTGTGATGCAAAATAAACAGCTTGGATGCTGACTCTTGTTCTTTTCCCTTTCCCCAGATTTTACATTGCCAGAGGATACATTAGTCTATCCTGCTCGTTATTACAAGGGATTCACTGTGTGAGCCGCTCTTAGTTCTTTTTGTTAGACTATCTTTTTAATTGAAATGGTTACTTATGTCAGATATTGTGACATCCAGGTTAGTACTGTGGGAGAGGAGAAGCTCTATAATCCCAGACACGCAAAGGATGAGGTGATTCTTGTGGCCCTACACGGCACATGCCATATTCCTTTCTGCTTTTAATTACGTTTTCTCCTGAGTTTTAGATTTTACCAGTAAATGTTTGTGATTGACATGTCAACGGAGAAGTGTGTGCCACCGGTCAAATGTCATATGAAGCTAATGAGCGTGTCCTCCATTGAACTCAACCAAACAGAAACAAATTTTCTAGATTTCTTGGGATAACTTCCATAATGACATTTGGAAAAGGAAATAAAAAATAAAAGGAGACAAAATAATCTGTGCGCATGTAGGCAGCAAAAGAAGATGAAGAGCACCAAAAATGCTGCTTTTGTGATAGCAGTAGCTCAAGCTTGAAGAACTCAAGTAATCTCAGCACTTTGCTTTGACCAGCAATTGGAAGGTTTTACCTTTCTGTTAAGTCATTCCACTTCATCAGAATACCTCTTAGATATAATTACATTGTGGCAACAACCTTCACAGCTCCAGATTATTTTTTTCCTTTTTCTTGAACTGTCCAATATTTGCCACTGCTCCCACAAAATAATCCTTCTGATAAAAAACAATGTAGAACTTTTTTTCTTTGATGAGACTGGCTCGCTTTATCAGCATAATAAAATAAATACATTCATTATGATACTTCTATTTAAGAAATGTACGTATGATATATGATTGGTTTAAAGAACTATAATCTTTGGGGGTGTGTATGCTTACATTTCTTAAATTTTGAGATTTTCTTGTCTGTTACATAATGTCCAATGGACTCTGGACAACCAAACTTTCTCTACAGGACAAAGCTCCTGGTTGGTATTTATAGAATTGGGCTCATTTACTTATTTCACTTATTTTTGTTTTGCAATTGGGTAATTCTTGTGTTTCCATCTTATTGGGCATCTGAATTGTTTTTTCTTTTTAATTATGGATAAAATCATTTATGCTTATCTTTCAATTTCCAACTGCTGCGTAGGAAACATTTGAAAAAATCATGGAAAGTAAGTAAATCTTTATTTTATTTTCTACTGCTTTTTTGTGTTGTACAGCTACCATCTGATCGGTAACTCCGTATATTTTACAGATTTAAATCTTCTATATCCAAAATTGTTGATGTAGCTGTCCCAGCAAACATGTTTAGTGGTTTACAAAGATCATTCTGCAAAGCTGGTTCAGGCTGCATCAAACTAAAGATAATCAGGTATGGTTGTACAGCACCAAGAGATGACAGTAGGGTTATTTGCAATGATTTTGTGTCGTAATCTGTGAATAAATTGTGTAGATAATTTGAATATTCTGTAGAACACTTTTAACATGAAACGTAACTTCTATGAAATATACTTTTATATTGGCAAAATTAGAATGAGGAAGCTATCTTCTACTTCTGTAAAGAGCTCAAAGTCAAAGAACAAGCTATCTGGTACTGTT
The DNA here is from genome assembly GCF_002303985.1 of Durio zibethinus. Next base: position 10,100,107 of record NW_019167938.1, on the reverse strand, counting down.
AATTGGAACATCCCTATCAAAGTATATCAAAGTTGTCTTACTCGAAAGAGTATGAGGCACCTTAATTGATTTCCACATTTAGTTATGCCATACCTTTCTAGTTGAGTTATTTCTCTCTGTCTTGTTTGTTTACATGCTATTTGCTACCAAAGAAATTGTTATTTTTTCTTTGTTTCACGTTGACTCCTTGTAATTTTTCTGTCTAAATTGGTTTAAGAACTCATTTTTTGTCAAGAATGGCTGTGCAGCCGTTGTATGTTCTACTTCCTTGGCAGTCATCTATCTAAAAATTGTTGTTTTACAAACATGGTTTTTTTACTTTGAATGTAAATAATTTCTTATCTTATTAATCAGACTTAGTTCCCTTATGAATTCTTGACTTAGATAGGATATGTTTCGCCTCCTGCCCCAATCTTTCATTGTCATTTTATATGAACTTATGCTGCAATGGCTAGTCTCCGTCATCATCATCATCGTCGTCATCATCATCAGTTGTTTACTGTGAAGACATATTAAGAAAACTCGTGTTCTGACGTACAAGGGTGAAGTTTCAAAAAGTCCATGCGCATGGATTCTTTGTTGACATTATTATAAACAGACAAAAGGAGGGGAAAACCTAAGACGTTGCTATCTTTGGTCATGTCCAAACGCAAGAGGACAATTTTCTAATGGAAATTCCCATTTGATTTTCCGTCTTTCAAAATCTTTTGCATTTCCCATAGGATTTAACAATTGTGAGACTATTAAATACCGCATAGCAGTTTCAAGTTTCAAAGCATTGGTGATGTGCTTATTTATAGCCTTTCGCATGGAGATGGTGTCAACAACACTACAAATTCCACTCCCCAAGCCCACCAATGTCCTAGCATTTTTTTTTTTGACCCATTAAAAAACCATTTCATCAAAATTTATTGTATTTGTAAAAATAAATAAATTTTATTGCGCCAATGGCATTTACATCCCTAGATATTTGTGTTCATATTTGTATGTTTTATAAGGTTTTGGTTTTTGGAATGAAAAACATTCATTCCTCATTTTTTATTTTAAAAATTAAAATCTGAACATCGTCCTTTTTTAACTGTTTGATTTTTGAAATTGCTCTCTAACTTATATGATTTAACTAATGCCATAAGTAAATTTAATTTTTGGGCAATTAAGTCCTCCCTTATGCCACTCACTAGAGCTACTCATAGACTGAGCCAAGTTAAGTTCAGGGTAGGTCTAACATGATATTCAAATGTTTTAAATAAGTCCAGGTTCAACCTAATTTTTCGAGTTTTATTTTTTGCTCGAGCTCTTTCTTACATATAATAATAAAATTCAAACTCATCTAAAGCACTAGTATTTAAAATTAGAAAAAAAAATTTTTTTATTTTTTTATAAGTTATTAATTTAATTAATTAAATTAATTTTAATTAAATTTATGAGTCATTTGGGTTTGGATTCAATTTAATTTTATTGAATGTAATTTAAAATTAGATCATTATTTTGTATAAAAAAAAGTTTATCATATTATAAGTAATAAAACAAATGAGCCTTACTTATTATAAAAATAAATAAATAAATCAAATTGGTTTTATCCAATTATGATAAAAAATATTTTTTTAATTTTCAAAAAGAGTCCGGACCTTAAATGGTGAAACCTAAACCCAGCCTTATTTTTTTATCAAAATTCATTTATTTGTTCAAACTCATTTAATGAGTTTAATATTCATGTCCAAGCCCTTTAAAATTTCTAACGAATTTTCAGGTTCAGATGAACCGTCCAACCTATGAACAAGTCTATCATTCACCATAGGACCATTCAATTTTTTAAAAAAAATAGAAAATTTTATACTTTTATTTTTACTTTTTTTTACAATTATAAATTAAAAAAAGACATTGAAATTTGAAATAACTTTGTTTGAAATTTAAATGTATGTATGCAACCATTATTAATCTCGTTATATATTTTTTAATAATAAATGGTTTATGGATTTTATTTAGCACATTCCCTTCTCTAGCATATTTAAATAAAATTATTTATGTAAGGACTAATAAATTTATAAAAAAAATTATTTTTTTATAATTTTTAACAGATTTAAACTCAAACAATTAAAAGATAAGTGTTGCTAAATGCATTCGAACCTTTTCTCTTCATACCTCAACTTTTTTTTTTCAAAATTTTTTGTAAGTGAAATTATTAAATTATCCTTTCTCTTTCACACAAGTTTTTGAAAATGAATTTTTTGGAAAGTCATATAAATTTTCAAAAATGGATTTCCTAAATGTCATATAACTTTCCTAAAATGGATTTTCAGAAGATTATAAACCTTTCCAAAAGTTAAATTTTTGGAAAGATTTATAACTTTCCAGAAATCCATTTCTGGAAAAATTTATCACTTTTCAAAAATTCATTTTCAAAAAATTATATGATTTTCTGAAAATTTATTTTCGAAAAGTTATATAACTCCATAAAGTTATGAAAAAAGTAATTAAGTAATTTCATTTACAAAAAATTTTGAAAAAAAAAAGTTGGGATGTAAAGAGAAAAAAATAATGGAGCATTTAACAACACTCTTAAAAGATAGGCAAACTCTTTTTGTCACTTGAACCAATACCAATTGGTCTTTATGTATTATTTTCCATATGAATTATTTTCTAATCTCACCATTAGCTCTTACTTTTTTTTTCTTTTCCTAAAGATCATAATTTTAATACATTTTCTTAGATAAAAGATTATCCTTAAGCCTTTGACAATGTAATTAATTGGATTTGCACTTCATAATTAAATAATTGATTATTCTTTTTAAAACTTCCAAAGCACGTTTGGTTTAAAGGAATCAAGATTCCATTTTGTCTTTTTTTTTTTTCTTTCTTTCACTCATTTGTTGGGTTCATAAAAGAGAAATAATACATTTTTCGAAACTCGATTAATTTTGAGTTTGACCAAAATTGCAAATATCTCACTCCTTATAAGATTTGCTATTTTGTTAAACTAGGAAAACTAAAATAAACCATAAACCCATTTTGCCACTATAAAAAAAATGCACTATGAACTATACTTTGATCGATAACCAATGCTCCGATGATCAAATAACAATAGTTGTTAGGAAAATGGGATCCAACCCCATGTAATTGGTTTTGGACCAATCAAAGGCCATGGGCCTTAGTCTTTCTTTTTACACAGAGCCATAGCTACTTAATAAAAAGAAGGTGGGGCTATTTTAAGGTGGTGTCGCAAACCAAGAAGAGAAAAAAGAAAAGCCAAGAAAAGTAGAGAGAAAAAGAGAAAAAATAGTTGATTGAATGAAAGTCGATCTGTGGTCCTATTGAGTTGAAACTTTGTCAATAGGTTTATGATTCAGAGTTTTACATTCTGAACGGTGAAAATCAGATTTGAAGCTCTCTAGAAACAAATCTACAGTGTATTTGTTAAGTCACCTATTTAGTAAAATTTCTCCAATTGTCTCTCTAATTGTTGATTAGCTTTAGCTATAGAAGAACTTTGTATATTCATTATTTAATAGTGAAGATTTTTCTGATGGTCCGTAATTTTTTTCCCTACACTGGAGGGTTTTTCACGTAAATCTTGCTATGCTTTATTTTTTTATATTTTTTATTATTGATTATTATCTACTGCTTTAGGTTTATTGCGATATATTACTTTTGTGTTATTGTGTTTATTACTTCAGGCCCAATAAGTGGTATCAGAGTAAAAGTTATTTTGATACAAAGATACAAAAGCAACCCAAGATAGAAATAAATTTTGTTTGAAATCATGAAATGTGATACATGTTTCATGATAAAATTGACAGCATTAAATTATTCAATTTAAAAGCTTATGATGAAATATCATTTATATTGCAAAGATTTGTATGAGTCGATATTGGATAATTCTGCTAAACCAACAGATATAAAAGATAAAAACTAAAAGAAGTTAAGCAAAAAGACGTTAGCTACAATCAAAAAATAAGTTAATATCAGCGTATTTCATCATGTAACACAAGAGGTAGATGCCCACATTATTTAAAAAAATTGACAGCATTGTATGAGAGACAAACAGGTATGAATAAAGTTATACTTGTTAAAAAGCTTGAAACTTTACAATACAGGGATGGACGATCGATTACAAAGCACTTAAGTGATTTTCAAGATATATTTAATCGGATGACTACTATAGAGCTTAAGATAGATGATGAAATGAAGGCATTGTTTCTTTTGGGTTCATTACCATACAGTTGAAATACTTTAGTTGTGACTGTTCTTAATTCAGCTCTTGATTATAAGGTAACATTAGAGATGGTAAAAGATAGTATGCTTAACGAAAAAGCAAGGTAAAAAAATATAGATCCTGAGAATCAAGCTTTGATCATAGAGAATAGGGATAGAAATATTGACAGAGGTAAAAACTCAAAAAGCCATAGTAAGTCTAAACATAAATACAAGTTCAAAGATAAAGTGAATTGTTTTCATTGTGGTAAAAAAAGTCATATAAAATGATACTATAAAATCTTGAAGTAAGAGCAAAAAATGAGAAAGGTAAGAGTTCAGATGATGATAATGTTACAACAGTAAATTCAGATAGTGATTTAATTATTTTGATTTGTACACATAATGATTATAATCATATTGGTAATCCCGACATTAGGTAAATAGTTGACACAGGAGTAGCATATCATTGTATTCATAAGAGAAAGTTGTTTACAATTTATAAAGTAAATGACTTTGGTTACACCAAGATAAGAAACAAGAGTGTGTCACAGATTATTAGGATTAGTGATATTATTGTACAAACTAGTACAGGCTACATGTTAACTTTGAAAGATGTTAGACGTATTTTGAATATGAGAATAAACTTACTTATTATTAATGTCCTTGATAAAGAGGGATATAAAAGTCGACAAATGAATTAGTAGTGAAAGCTTCTCAAAAAATTTATGGTAGTTGTAAGAAAAAAATTATGTTGCACAATGTATAAGATATGGATACAATTGAATAACAACTAGATAAATATCGTTGAAAATGATGCTTCAGCAAACTTATGGCATAAGAGGCTGGCACACATTAGCAAGAAAAGGTTATAGGTTTTGGCAAGGCAATATCTCATTCCCTTAACCAAAGGTATGTAACCAAAGGTATGTTTCTCAATTCATGTGATCATTATTTGTTTGATAAGCGTCGTAAAGTTTTTTTTCGTAAAAGTTCTCAAAGAAAAGAAAATAGATTGGAATTGACTTACTATGACGTATGTGGTCCCACTAAGGTTGAGTCATTATGTGATAATAGGTATTTTATTACTTTTATTGATAATGCTTCATGTAAGACTTGGATGTATATATTAAAATACAAAAGTCAGATACTATAATATTTTTAAAAATTTTATGTCATGGTTGAAAGGATGACAGGGTTGCCCTTGAAGTATATTGGAATTGATAATAGTGAAAAATACACATCCAAAGACTTTGAAGAGTACTATTTAAAGTATGAGATCAGGCATGAGATGACAGAACCTAGAATATCATAGCATAATAGTGTAGTTGAAAGGATGAATCGCATTATTGTGAAAAAAATCAGATGTATATTGAGGATGACAAAATTATCAAAGCTATTCTGGGGTGAAGCAGTCAACACAGCTTATTATTTGCTTTACAAATAACCATCAATTTCTTTGGGCTTTAACATTCCAGAAAGAGTAAAGAAAGGAAAAGATATTTCATACTCTCATTTGAAAGTTTTTGGATGTAAAACATTTATGCATGTGTCGAAAGAGCAAAGTCAAAGCTTGACAGTAAAGCCACATAATGTGTGTTTGTAGGATATGGTGATGAAAAATTTGGTTACAAGATATAAGATCCAGTAAAGAGAAAAATAGTTAAAAGCCGAGATGTGATCTTTCATGAAAAAAAAATCATAGTAAACCTTAAAAAAAATGAAAAGACTACAAGGTTGCTGTTGAGTGTGATATTTCAACACCGACAAGGGTTTCATAGGAAAGAGTCACAAATTGTGAAAATAAGCAAAAAACAAAATTTGGGGATATAAATGAGCCAACCATAGTTAGTGATGAGCCAAATGCAATCAATTTTGAGCAAAGAGAGCAATCTTTTCTACCTAAGAGTGTTGAGCAAGAAGAGTTACTTTCGGTATCAAGTGACATGGAGTCTCAACTTAGGAGATCTACTAGAGAGCACATGTAATCTACTAAGTATCAAAGTTTAAATTTTATTTTAGTTACTAGTAAGGAAGAGCCAGAGAGCTTCTAAAATGTGTAAGCTACTCCAGATAGAGAGCACTGGTTAAAAGCAATAAAAAAAGAGATTGAGTCATTACGAAAAAATAATACTTATGATCTTGTTAAACTTTCAAAAAAAAAAGGTCATTGAAAAGTAAATGGGTATTCAAGTTAAAAAAGACAGTGACAAACTAGTGAAGTACAAAGCTTAATTGGTGGTAAAAGATTTTTCTCAGAAACTATGCATTGATTTTGCTTAGATCTTTACTCCAATTGTGAAGTTGAGTTCTATTTGAGTGGTACTAGGATTAACAGCTAGTTTGAATCTTAAGCTTGAGTAACTTGATGTTAAAACTGTATTCTTACATGGTGACTTATAGGAGGACATTTATACAAATCAGCCTAAAAGTTTTGAAATAAAAGAGAAAGAGCACTTAGTTTACAAATTGAAAAAAAGCTTATATGGCTTGAAACAAGCTCCGCGATAGTGGTACAAAAAGTTTGATTCTTTTATGGTGAGTCACAGCTATAAAAAAATGACAATAGTAGATCCTTGTGTGTATATCAAAAAATTTTTTGATGTTAACTTTATTATTCTCTTATTATATGTTGATTATATGTTTATTATAGGACAAGATGTTGGTATGGTTCGTAAGTTGAAAGAACAATTGTCTAAGTCTTTTGATGTGAAAGATTTAGGTCTAGTAAAGTAGATTCTTTGTATGAATATTATCCAAGATAAGAGAGCTGAAAAGCTATGATTGTCATAAAAAAAGTATATTGAACGGGTGCTTAGTAGATTCAACATGTAACATGCTAAATCAGTTAGTAATCCACTTGCTAACCATTTTCATCTGAGTAAAAAATCATGTTCGATGTCTAAGGAAAAGCAACTAGCTATGTCTAGTATTTCTTATTCTTTTGCAGTTGGTTCTTTGATCTATCTTATAGTTTGTTCATGACCTGACATTGTTCATGCAGTTGGTGTAGTAAGCATATTTCTTTCTAATTCAAGAAAAGTTCACTAGGAAGTAGTGAAATGAATTTTTAGATATTTGAAGGGCACTGCAAAATTGTGCTTAAGTTATAAAGTGTCACAACCAGTTGTAGAAGGATTTACTGATGTTGATATGATAGGTGATCTTGATGATAAGAAATCTACTTCAGGATATTTGTTTACTTTTGTAAAAAAAGCTGTGTTTTGATAGTCTAAGTTGTAAAAGTGTGTTGCTTTGTTAACTACAGAGGTTAAGTACATTGCAACAACTGAAGCAGGTAAAGAAATGCTTTGGATGAAATATTTTTTTCTTGAATTAGGATTGAATTAGAAAGAGTCAGTGGTGTTTTGTGATAGCCAAAGTACTTTAGATTTGAGTAAAAATGTAATATGCAATGCTAAAACAAAGCACATTGATATTAGATATCATTGATTATGTTCAGTAATTGAGGAACAGCAGATGTTGTTGAAAAAAGTCTATACTGATGAGAATGTAACAAATATGTTAACTAAGATACTTTTCAGGAATAAGCTTGAGCTCTGCAGTAACTTAGTCGGAATTGAGTTCATTGGCTAAGGTAAATTCCAAATGAAACTACTATAATGATGAATCTCCTCCTAATGGGACTAGAGGGGAAGATTGTTAGAAAAATAGAGTCTAACCCCATGTAATTGGTTTTGGACCAATCAAAGGTTATGAGCCTTGGTCTTTCTTTTTACATAGAGCCCTAACAACTTAATAAAAAGAATGTGGGGTTGTTTTAAGTTGGTGTCGCAAACCAAGAAGAGAAAGAAAAAAAGTCAAAAAAGTAGAGAGAAAAATGAGAAGAAAGAGTTGATTGAATGGAAATCAATCCGTGATCCGATTGAGTTGAAACTTTATCAGTAGGTTTATGATTCAGAGTTTTATATTCTGAATGGTGAAGATCGAGTTTGAAGCTCTCTATGAACAAATTCATAGTGTATTTATTGAGTCACCTATTTGGTGAGATTTCTTCAATTGTCTCTCTAATTGTTGATTAGCTTTATTAGCTAGAAAAAAATTTTGTATATCCATTATTTGATAGTGAAATTTTTTTTTGTGGTTCATGATTTTTTTCTTTACACTAAAGGTTTTTCACATAAATCTTGATGTGCTTTATTTTTTTAATATTTTTTATTATTGATTATTGTCTATTACTGTAAGTTTATTACAATATATTACTTCTGCATTGTTATGTTTATTACTTCAGATCCAATAATAGCATCATCCAACAACATCATCAAATAACAATAGCACCACCAAATATCAACGACATGAAATAGCAACATCATTTAAGAAAGAAGAGTACAAAAGCAAAAAAAAAAAAAATGAATGAAGAGAAGAGAATGAAAGAGGTCGGCAATGAAAAAACTAGTTGAAAGACGATTAATATATCATTTTTAGATAATTTGAAGCATTAAGGTAGAATTTATAAACTTAAAAGCTAGATCTAGACTTTTTTAAGCAGTTTTTGAGAAAAACCAAGTGGATAAAAGTGAAAAGAAGATTAACATTTGCATGTGGCGAAATTTGGTAAAAAATAGTGTTGGTCAACAGCAATCAAGGATGATGACGTAGGCCGGTGAAATAGTTGAGAGAAGAAGAGAAATGAAAAAGATGAAGAGAAAGAGAAAAAGAAGAAAGAAAAGAATAAACAAAATGGAAAATTTTTATTAATTAATAATTAATTTTTATTTTTATAGGATAATTTTTATTTTTAATAATTTAATCTAATTTAATTTATTAATTAATTGTGATTAATATTAATTTGTATTAATTAATAATTAATAATGAAAGAGAAATGAGTTTAAAAATTATTTTTTCTTAATTAATTATGAATAATATCATTTTTATAATAAATTATAATTAATTTTATAAAAAGGCAAAATAATCTTTAAACTTAGGTCAACAATATTCTTTTTTGGCAATTCGATAATATTTTTTGAACTTACCAAATAAATTAATATTAATTTCTATTATATTTCATTTCGTTGTACCAAACATCATAATAATTATTTTATTTTAATCCATTCCAATTTTTTATTCTCACAAAATATTAATTTCATTATCATTTTATTTCATTCGACAAACCAAACATGTCCAGATTTCCAAAAGCCACATCTCAAAATCAACCAATTATTTTATCGTTGGTTTAATTTTTTTAATTAATTATCGTGATTCTAGTAAATCACCTTATTATATATATTCTTAAGAAATTTGTCCATGTATTGAATAAATTAATCAAACTTTGTACAATTACAGCCTAAAAAAAAAGTGAAAAAGGATGTGAAAAGAACTTATTAAAAATGCAGCAGAGGAAAGAAAAGGTATGTAAATGATTAAGAAAAAAGGTTAATGAAATGTTTTTTAAATCAATATATAAAGAATTTTTTTTTTTATCATTCTAATTAAATTCAGTAGATGATGAACAATGAAATGTTTTTTTAAATAAAATTGATTTTTTTTCAAATTATTATTTAATAGTACACGAAAATATTGAAATTAATCTAATTAGATTGATATATACCCTCACTTCATTGAGGAGTTTTTTTAAAATATTTATAATTTTTTTATTTAATTAATTTAAAAAAATTATTTATATATATTTAAATATATGTATTGATATTGATATAATTGTATTTTTTTCAATTATAAAAATTAAACATATAATAAAAATGCATTTGAAAATTTAATTTATATGCATTTTAAAAAATATGTTTATATTTTATTTTATATCCTAACATATATTTTTATTTATGGTATAAAAATAAGTTAAATTTTATGATATCGAATTCTTTTAATAAAAAAGAGTTTTCCTAAATAGTTTTTTATCATTTAATTTATTAAATAAATTATTATATTTAGTTTTTATTCTTACCTTTTAATTTAAGAAGCAAATGATAAATTTAATTCATGTAAAAAAATTAAATAACCAAAAAAGGGCTTGTAATTATTTAATTAGATTTTGGTCACTTCCTAGCTTTATTTCATCCTTAGAGAATTAGAGGTTTATTAGGTAGTCTTATGTATTATAGTTGATTGCAGCAGTTGATTTACTCTTTCTTCAATATTCATCGCTTGGTTGTGTGGAAAAAGAGTATTCGATTATGGGTAAAGATGTTGATACAATTCATTATCTAAGTAATGAATTCAAAGTAAATGAATTGCCAAAGACATCTTTATCCTTATATACCATCATTTCTTTTAAAATTACCCTTCAAATTATATTTAAACTAAAGTTAAGGTGGCTTTTGGATTGAAAGAGGGGACAACTTCTATATTATGTATGAATGTTTTATTTTTTTTCCCTCTCTACTATTTATGAAGATAAAAATATATTTATTTTTAATTCAAAAAGATATTTCCTCTCCTTACTATTTATGAAGCCAAAAAGAAATTAATGAGTTATTCAAAAAGTTTTTTTTTTTTAAATTTCAAATCAAATGACAACTTTTAAAAGTTCATTGTCAAATGTTCAAAGCTAGCTTATTTTCATAGAACTCATATTACATAATTTTCAATTTTTTTGTTTGAATTTAACCTGCATTTAGTGTTAAAAGCTCACTTTATATATATAAAAAATAATTTTACTATGATTTTAGTAGATCTCTTTCCTCTCTAAATATGGAATTTAAATTTTCCTGAAAAAAGAACTATGACTTTATATTTTAAAAATAAAAAAAAAATCTGCAAAAAACTTAAAAAAAAAAACCCCAAGGTCAAGGGAGAAAAATACATAAACTAGAAAGCTTTTTTTATTTTAAATAGGGTATAAAAATATAAAATGAATAAATTTAAAAATTTTAATAAAAATAAAAAATATATTTCATGTTTAAACTGTTTATAATATAAAATTTTTTATATTTTTTATATTTTTAACATGAAATAATTAAAAAATACATAAATTATCATATTTACTCTAGGCCTTTTGACTTGGCATTGCTGAAATCATGTAAGAAGGCTGTAAATGTGAACTGCCTTACTTAAAACAAGAAGTTAAAACCCAAATGCAGTTTAAACTAATGAAGTTGGTGATTCCGGATGCATTTGTTTTTTTATGAAACCGCGTTTTCAAATTTCAAAGTCTTTAGCACTTATTCTAAGAATACCACCAACCAAAACATAAAAAAAGTCATCACTTTTCATTCTTTGCATGAAACCTGTCCCTTCCTTTTTTTCCTTCTTATTTACTTTGGTTTTCCATTTCCTCTCCCTTCATTCTTTCCTGGAAAACTAATTTTCTCTTCTCTGTAAAAGGTCCCAACAATTTTAAGCTTTTTTTTCCTTTATGGGTTTTGGTTTTTCTTAAGTCTTGCCTTTTTTCCTCATTTATTTTTCTTGTTTTTAGTGTTCTGTTTCTGGGTTTTTGTGCTTATACTTTACTTTCTTATTGAATTGGAAAAAGATTCCTGATTTTCCTCTCACAAGCTAGGCCTTACATTTTGAGACTTTTTTTCAGCTTTGGGGCTCTTGTTTTTCATTTCATTTAGGATTTTCTCTGTGACCAAAAACGAGAAAAGCAGTGCAATGTTGGTGAAAGTTTCTCCAAGTCTTGTTCTTGTTCTTCTTCTTGCAATTTCCTCCAGTGCTTTTGAAGCAATTGCTAGAGTCCATGATGATCACATCAAAACTGGAAATTCCAATATCTCCACAGCTTCTGGCATACAACTCCCTGACCACATGAGCTTCAATGCAGTTTCTTCTTCAACAAGCAGCATTGATTGCAGCCTGTCAAAACCAAAGAAATCAAAAGAATCGCAAAAGCTAGCTTTCTCACAAGAAAGCTCATATCTTAATGACGAGGAAGATGAAGAAGAAGAAGAAGAAGAACCAAAGAAGACAGTGAAGCTGCACTTGAAGCATAGGCAGATGGATGGAAAGGCTGAGCCAAAAAAATCAGTTTTGGAGTCAACAATGAGAGATTTGACCAGAACTCGGACACTTCATACAAGGGTCATTGAGAAGAAGAACCAAAATGCCATTTCAAGGCTAAACAATAATAGGAAACAATCAAAGCAGCATTTGAACCCTGTGGTTGAAGAAGCAGCAGAACCAGAATCTTACACAAGTGGGGTTCCTGGCCAGCTTGTGGCAACTTTGGAGTCTGGTGCAAGTCTTGGCTCAGGAGAGTATTTTATTGATGTGTTCGTTGGTACTCCTCCAAAACACTTCTCTTTGATACTTGATACCGGTAGTGACCTTAATTGGATTCAATGTGTTCCTTGTTATGATTGTTTCGAGCAAAATGGGCCTTATTATGATCCTAACGAATCGATTTCCTTTAGGAATATAAGTTGCCAGGATCCAAGGTGCCATTTGGTTTCATCACCTGATCCTCCTCAGCCTTGCAAAGAGGAGAATCAGACGTGTCCTTATTATTATTGGTATGGGGATAGTTCCAACACTACTGGTGATTTTGCACTCGAGACATTTACTGTCAATCTCACATCTCCTAGTGGGAAATCGGAATTTAGACAGGTGGAGAATGTGATGTTTGGTTGTGGTCATTGGAATAGAGGCCTCTTCCATGGTGCTGCGGGGTTGTTAGGGCTTGGAAGAGGGCCTCTCTCGTTTGCCTCTCAGCTGCAATCACTTTATGGTCATTCCTTTTCATACTGTCTTGTTGATAGTAACAGTGATGCCAATGTCAGTAGCAAGTTGATTTTTGGGGAGGACAAAGATCTTCTGAGCCACCCTAATTTGAATTTTACATCATTGGTTGCTGGCAAGGAAAATTCTGTTGATACATTTTACTATGTCCTAATAAAATCAGTCATTGTAGGAGGAGAGGTGTTAAATATACCAGAGGAGACATGGCAGTTATCAGCTGATGGTGCTGGTGGTACAATCATTGATTCTGGTACTACTCTAAGTTATTTTGCAGACCCAACTTACCAGATTATTAAGGATTCATTTGTGAAGAAAATAAAAGGCTATCCATTTTTTAAAGATTTTTCAGTCTTGGATCCTTGTTACAATGTGTCTGGGGTTGAAAACATAGAGCTGCCTGATTTTGGGATTCAGTTTGTTGATGGGGCCGTATGGAATTTCCCAGTAGAGAACTACTTCATCTGGCTTGAAGAGAATGTTGTTTGTTTGACAATTTTGGGTACTCCAAGATCAGCCTTTTCAATTATTGGAAATTATCAGCAGCAGAATTTCCATATTTTGTATGACACAAAGAAGTCTAGGCTGGGATATGCACCAATGAAGTGTGCTGATGTTTAAAATCTTGGTTATAGTTAAAGGTGGTAGGATAGGATAGGAACTGGTAACATGGAGCCTCTGGAGAGTAATATTCTTTCAAGTTTTCCTTCCGAAAATAGAGGTGACATACAAAAAAATTAGATTCATTATTTTTCTTTTTTTAAGGTTCAGAACTTAAGATGATAAAATAAAATTGATTTAGTTTATATTGAATATATTGTCAGTATATAAATTTTATACACTATTAATAAATCAGATAATATTATTTTATTAATAAACAAATATAAACTATTAAAATAAATATACAAAAATTAATTTTTTTTTTAAAAAATGTCATTATCTAATTTACTTCTTTAATAAAATAGTATAATCCTATTAACTGATAATATATAAAATTTATATACTGATAATCATCAAATATAAATTTAAATTAATTACAAATCAATTACACATAAATGTACTAATTCTTGAATTGTTGTATAACCAAATCGAATCCTTATAAATGTCTTCTTTGCATTCATGCATTAGATTTTACAAACCTTGTTGGTGATAACTTGAAATTAAATTTTCAAATGCAAGCACATATAGTACCATAAAATTATAAAAAAATGGATATAAATTTGATAAAAATAAAAAAATATATTTTATATTTGATAAATTAAGATAAATTATGATATAATAATTTATACAAAATAAATATATATAATATACAAATAATTAGATGTAATATAGAGCTGTATTACGAGGAAAGCTAGAATAACAATTTGTGCTTAAGTTACCAATAATTTCCATACTGATACAGAAAAAGAATGGGTCAACTATTAGGTGTATAACTGTAATTCTGTCATATAAGATAAGACAAGTCAACTGTTAGGGGGGCACCATACTTCTTCATTCTTATTTCATTTCTTTTTCTTTTTTTTTTTGTGGTGGTGGCATCAAATCAGACCAATCCGTTGATCCTGCTGGCCTCCTGCCACCAAGAAAATGTAATGTATAATAAACTCATTTGATGTGATGCTAATTTTGTTTATCCGATTAACTAATAGGGCTAATTCAACTGGAACTTTCAGAAAAGTGCGTATTCTCTCTGTGGATTTTATATGATCAAATGAATGCTGAGATATAGTCTTATCATTCATGTCTGCTCCTTAACTTTTTAGAATGGAAAACAATTTCTCTCAAATGGGTATCATTACTTTTTGGCCAGAAAATAACTTCCGTTAACTATAGTTATCCAAACACAAAAAAACATAAAAAATCATTTTCGGAAGTGATTTTCCGTTGTACCAAACGGATATCTTTTGAGTTTTCTTTCAAACTTCTTCTACTTCACAATCAAAAGCTGCCTTTTTGCCTGTCAATTTGGCCTTCACCTTTTACAAGTTTTGCGACTCTAATAATGTTAATAGTCCATACCCCATATATCCCAACTTTAATAGTATGTTAGACGAAGGACTCCTTGAGTTAGGCTTATCAGGTGTGATTTTAAATACAAATAATAGAAACATCAATCGAATAAAACTAAATGTGAAGGAACAATTTTTTTAGAAGGTTTTGTATTACTGTGGTGATTCAGAGATGGTAAGGTGAGTGGTGTCTGTCTTATTACTCTTTTAATACGAGCAAAGGTTCTAAACTAGCTAGCTGGGTTTACTACTAAAATTTTGCTCATACAACAAGTGGAATATTTCAGTTAAGATGGTAAATAAAATATTTAAGCTTGACTCCAACCCAAAATTCGAAACTGAAATTTGGCTAAAGTTTAATTAAACATCTTTTTTTTTTTTAAAATCAAGCTTGATTAAAAAATTGATTGCACTAATCTCTGATTTGACTGTTAAACTTATCAACTAATACTAAATAAGATATAATAAAAAATTCATTTGCTTATTTAATTATTTGTTTATTATATTAATATATCATAAAAAAAAAAAAACTTAAAAATTTGAGTAGACTCAGTAGGCATTTAAATATTCAGTTAATAGAGCTATAATCCAAGTTGTAAATACTCAAATGCAACTAGAGCCCATAGATTTAAAGTTCCTGAATCTCTCTCTTTTTTTTTTTTCTTTTGATTAAAGCACTAGTCCTCACCGAAAGGCAGGTATAAAATTGAAAATGGCGTCAGAGAAATAATATAATGTAATGGATGAATCATGAGACATGACTCATCAATGGAGAATTCAAAGAAAGGCAGTTCCACATTAGCGTGGGTGGCGAGCGTTTACTTGCAATCGTCGTCATCCATTTTCCTTGAAACAGCATTTTTGCTTACCTTGTGGCCAAGGGCATTAGGCATCCTGGCGGCGGTCAGGCGTCACAGGATGCTTAACCAATTTCGCCTTTTTAACTACACACCACCAAGTTCATCGTGTAGAACAAGGAAAGAAAAATGTGATTCAATTTCGAACTCAAAAGTTTGCCGATAGTAAAGGGCACTTAAAACTTTCACGTTGTCTTTAATAATTTAATCACTAGCTAAAGTAAATACTGTTATTTATTGATGATTAAAAGCAATTTTTTTATAAGTTTTTCACGTAACATAATCATTACAAAGCATCCTATGCAATTAATAGCCACTCTACAAAACATTTCTAAATTTAGTTAACAATGCATAATCTCTGTTAATAAAATGTTAAATTTTTAATTTTATTAATCAATATTCAAATCTTGATAATTTAAATATAAAAAAATAATATTATATTGCTTACTTAAGATTTATTTTTTCTTTTGATTGAAAAGAAACCATATGAAAGCAAGGATGATACGCAAATCATCAAAGTATATTAAACTCTTCAAAATGGCTTTCAGATTTTAAGCAATTTTGGTAAATATTAATAATTCTGTAACCATGAAAACTGGTGGTAAATTGAAGCAATCTCATTGGAAAAGAGATACTTACAAGGGAAACTTACTGCCCTTTACACCCAACCTGCAATCTCTTTTTTTTTTTTTCTGATAAATATGCTGAAACTTAAAAAAAAAAAAAATGGCATTAATTTCATATAACAACAACAATAATAAGATAAAGAGATATAAGTCTAGGAAACGCGTGGGAAAGACAATCAATCGCGAAGAGAATCAAAAAGAGATGAAACTGCTGCATTTTGTGCAAATGTCAATTTCAATCTACCCAGCAATTCACCGTCTTTGGCTTGAGAAGCAGCATCAGCAGCTTCTTTGGCCATGCCAATCGGAGCATAAGCCTGTCAGAACCATTGACAGATCTTGAGCAAGGGTATAAAAGATAAAAACTTATTATATCTATTCTAACGAGAAAAGAGATCACTTTCATCAAAGAGTTTATCAAACAGGAAAGTAGAAACTAATGATGCCCATGAACGTTGGGAAAATCAAAGACATATTGTACATGAATTCATTGAATTGTTGTACCTCAGCCCTTTCGGGGATCAGCAAGCTTAGGGATATATTTTAGAGCTTCACCTTTCTCATCAGCATCAATGCATGCCTCAAAAAATGGCCTATAACCTGTTTGGTGAACAAAAAAAGAAAAGACATGCAGTGACTAACATATCTCGTAAAGAAAGGGAAGAACAAACACTCATTGTGGTGAAAAAGGTATTTTATTCATGTATTTGAACAAACCCCAAAACTTCTCCCCCCACCCCCCAATCCCCACTGACTTTCAGCCCTTTTACATCCAAATTCAATGCAAACTGTGTTATTGATTCTTACAATTGCCTTTCCAACACAAGGGAAATTCTCACAAAAGCAACAACAAAAATCAGACTAGAACACCCTCACCAGTCATTACCACACTCCCTCTTCCTGGGTTACCAATAAAAGAAAAGAAAAGAAAAGAAAAATATATGATCAGACAGTAATGTGATTCTTACCAATCAAATTCACATATTTTACAGCAGGATCTATTTCAACATACATAGTGTTTTGAAACCAAAAAAGCTATCCAAGACAAAAGACTAGCAGTTTCACATTTGCATGAACTAATGCACAAAAGTATTATATGTTTTAAGTCATAAAAAAAAATTAAGCTAAACATACTTAGAATAAAAACTGATTAAACTCATCTTTCTAAAAATTCAGTAGTTTAAAGTTTCAATGTAAACAAATATTTTTATTTTTTTCCCATTTTCTTTGTTTTCTACATTGCCAAAGTCTTTTTTATCCCAGCCAATGACAAACAATAAGCATACAAATAACAGGGCAGAAGAAAAACCTTAAGAAAACCCATCCCACTTCACTTCAACTTATGATGTTAATTAGAATCCAAGCTTTCATAATATCAGGTAACAAATATCACTTGCAAACAATGCAAGAACTATATCTTTCATAACAGCAGGTAGCCAAGATCACTTGCAGAAAATGTATGATTAAGTCTTATCTAACTTTCTTGACCAAATTGAACAAGAATGTTTGATAACTTACCTATTGGTGGTTTTTTCTCTTTTGAAAACTTCTCAAGAGCATCCCAATCTCTAATTGTAGCCAAAGCAAAAACTTTAAGCCAATACCATCTCTTGTCAGAAACCTGAGACAACTAAGCAAAAAAGCAACAACAATTGTGATTTGATAGGTAGTTAGAGCAATCTAAAAGCAAGATGTCTAAACTGTCAAAGAAGCTGAAGAATGAATGTTATAACTTGTGCAACCAAGGGAAACTTCTTTCAGCAAGATAGAATATAGGGGCAATTTTTTTTTTTCCAAATAGAATATGGGGGCAGTTTAAGAACCTTGAATTCAGTCTTTACTTTCATTGCAGCTTGATGATACCCCAGAACAACACATGTTCGCATAGTATCAATGATAATTGAATCAGCAAATATGGCCTGCTTTGTACTTACTTCTAACACATGTTGAATTCTGTAAATTTTGGAAGTATTTGAAAAAGTAAATAAATAGTTATATTAGTAGGTAACTCATTTCATAAGAAAATTAAAAGGAATAAGCAAGAAAAGTAAACATTAGTTTATGATGGTTGGAAAGCAGGATGGACGCACTGACAAACTATAATACTCCAATCATGAGTATGAAGCATGAGATAGAATTTCCTGTTCTAATTAGTAAATCTTGCTATATGAAGGACCACAAGCATCTCCACCCCTAGCTCCTTTTTATCCTCCTATTTTTCCCCTTTTGATTTGGGGAAGAGGGGGGCTTTATGCACTGCTGTTATACAAAATAAATACATCTAATACATATTAAAGAGTATTTTGCATTTCAACCAAATATACAATGTGATTTCTTTAGTCTTTAAAATTTCAAGTTTAACCCTTTTTTTCCTACCTTCTCTTAACACAAACAAATAAATAAACTACAGTCTCACAACCTAAACAACCCTGCCTGTGTAAATCAAAGAAATATAAGGGCACAAAAACCCCAAATTAAACTGATGTGCAATATAACACCACTTCATTCTTCCCCTCAAATTAAGTCCAATAGACCAACAGACAAGTATGGACCTGTCATGTGGACTATGAAATTGGGGGAAGAAATAATTCAAGTTCTAAACCATCTTAAGCACCTGATCAAAAACAAATTGGCCGTAGATAAAGATGCCTATCTTGAAGAGTGCAACTGAGAAGAACAGACCCACCAAATGGACCAAAAAAACAAGGCAACAAACAGTCTGTAGTTTAATATCATATTAGCATCCAAGCTAAAATCAAAATAACAACAAGCGAGAATGCCAACTGGAATAGAACTTATTACTCCCCATAGGGGTTGGCTTTTCACATGAAAATTATTATGTAGTTTTATGCCTCACATCAATTACATTTGGCATTTGTGGTTATTTTCTAACAAGATTAGGCCTCTCCATTTGCAATTTAGTTTGAGGTTTGATGCTTTGACAAACACAAGCACTGAAGTAATTGACATCCCTCACCTCAACAAACAACTTTGCATGCTCTTCAGCAGCCTTGGACTCAAAGGTATGTTCCTTGGTTTCTGAGAAAAGATGCCGGGCCTTTTCAATTAGTTTTATGCGTGGACCATGAAGTGGGGATCCTTTGCTTGCCGTTGGATTTTTTCTCAGTTCCCATGATTCCTTCAACAAAAGAAATGCAACTTCCTACAGAACAGCAAACTTCACATTAAAACTAAGGGGACAATCATTCATCACATATTGAACCAAACATTGAATTGTTACTTTATAGGTCCTTGATGAATATTTAAGCTTTGAAAGCAGAAGCTTAAAGTTGAAGAAACATTCGACTTAGAACACATTGATGGACTGAATGAGCAAGAAAGAGAGTAGGGATCCATCCTTCTCTTTTCCTGGTCAGTTCCAAATTTGCCATTACCCTTTAACTTTTTCCTTCTCTGATCTACTGTTCTAATTGCAAGACAGGCCTAGGACACCTTCATAGATTAGCATTACATATTCAATTATTCATGCAACATAGAACATGAACATTTACACACTAAAAAAGGAGGCACCAGGTTTCATGCCTAAAATTTTATACTTACTTATCTCTTTAACAAATTTCCTGAAGGCACCTCATAAGACCAATCGCACTGGCAAACTAAAATATTGTAGTCATTAGTAGTTGTGTCAACCAGCACTTCTTGATAATGAATACAAATTAACATTTTTTATCCATAAGGAGAGTATACACCACTAAACATCTTTGATCCATGGAAGAGTTATTTAAGAGACTATATTGGTTTCTGTGGTCCAGCCATAGCTGAAAGTCAACCTGATAACGGAGACAATCTGCAAGAGTCTATGACAATCAGTAAACATTGCATGATTACAATCAGTAAACATTGCATGTTATATCATCTGAAAAATTTAACATACTGCACGGTCTTATGATCAGAAACTCAAGGGATTCTGAGACTCAATGATTTCATAGCTGAATACCCTTTTTGATACCAGATATCATACAACAACAAACCAAAAATATCATTTTTGGCATTTGAATCTTTTCTAATGAACAATAATAACAACAACAATAATAGAAATAACACTAATGATAATAACATCAACAATAATCTGAAACATGATTTGGTAGTAATAAGATCAACAAAAGCACAAAACAGCTGAAACTTACTTGAAGTTGTCTAGTAGATAGGAAGAAATCTTTCAAAAATCCATGCTTATAGCACCTGAAACACAAAATCTCATAAATAAACACATAAAAATAACCCTTACGGTGTAAAAAATGAAAATACAAAATCCTAGATGATAAAAGCTTCATTTTCAACATTTATCAAATAAATAATCAGAAATAGCTCAACACTGCCAAAACCAATGCAAACCCCTATTCTAAAGGCAAAAGTCCAAATCAAGGTACATACTATACCTCATAAAATAATATATATTTACCATTTTATATTTTTCTGATTACTCAGTACTATTCACTAGCTATTGTCAAAGTATCACAAACATCTAATTAGTGCCACATGTTTTTCTCTTCAGCCTCTCAGAGACTTTAGCATATCATGGCTACCTGGATTATGTTTGCATATAGCCTTTAATAGTTTTAATTTGGACATTTATCAAGTTCTTTAATTAAAAATAGAATATTTAAGAATAATAGTAATAAAAACATTCCTTTAATTGTGTATATCTTTAAAAAACCATACCACAAAAGAAAAAGAATCATTCCATCCCATCAAAAAACTCATTTCGCTATCTATTTTTCCCTGTTCTGTGATTTTTTCAGAGAATGACAAGGGAAAAATTATCAAGACTATTAGAAGAGTAAGGATAAGATGCCCACAAATAGCACCTAAGAAATGATCCGCGCTTATACATTTATATACACTATCAAATCAACAAGAAAAGTTCAAACATAAACTAAGCACCAATACAGCTAACTTCATTTTTGCAGAAAAAGAAATCAGTGAAATTGACAACATTTACCAAAACAAACTTGAAATCAACTATTTATCTCAGTAAAAGAAACCATTGATTACCTTGGCACTTCGCCTGTTAAAATGATCCAAGCCATCATACAGCAATGCGACAGGTGATGTGCTTTCAATTTTGAAGATAGATACAGTGGAATCTGGAAGCCGTAGCAGAAACTCCATACTTGTGTTTGATAAAATCCTCACTCCATCACACTCTGGGATCAAAATAAGTGGCTCATCATAAAAATAATGCACCGGATCTCCCTGAGGGCCCACCATCAATAATGGTGTATCATCTCAATAAAGAAATATGCTATCCAATCCACACCAAGCTAGCTGCTCTGGAGGAAGAGCTGACTATATATGCAAAAGCAATAACACACAGAGTAAACACTTAAAAATGGAGATTAAAATTCTATATCAAGGAAATAATCAGTAGCATTCAGATAGCCCTCATAGAGTTGGAATGAATTGCCAACATTTTCATCAAGGCTTTTTAAGTTTCACACAACAATTAAAGTAGCATCTTGAATATTTATATTTTCATCATTTTCCACATAGAAATTTGAAATTCTAAAGCTCCATTTGGCTATTTCTTTTGTTCTTTCTTTTTATTATTTGCTTTTTATTTCTTAAAATGTTGATTTAAAGCAATAGCAAATAGTAGAAAGCAAGCAATTAATTAAAAATGAACAATTCTAACAAAATTGTTTCATATAAACATAAAATCATTATATTGTTCTCCAAAAAGAAATAGTATTTCAAAGTTTAAATTCTTCAAAAAATGTTCTCTATTTTTCTATCCAACATAAATTTTTCTTTTACTTCCGTAGAGAAAAGAAAAAGGCAAGTAGCAAAAGCAACAACAAATGGCACTCAACCAAATAAAATTAACCAATAGCATTCAGATGCCTCTGTAGAATTTTAACGCGTTCACAAAAGTTTTCGTCAATGCTATTGAAGTTTGATGCAACAAGAACAATACCATCTTGAACATTTCTATTCTCATCATTTAAATAAATCAAAAATATAAATTTTGAGTAAAACTGCAAATAAATAATATAATCATGCATTCGTAAAAGTAATCAAATGAATCAATTAAAAAGAACAAGGAAAGAAAAATTACCAGTTAACCTCACAATTATATTCCAACAAAACTCCCTTGAAATTAATATCCATCACTAAAATCCGGAATGGAAAACAACAACCCTCCTTCCGTCAAGCAAACGACGCCGCTGCCCCAAAACATACATTCTACCACGTTTTGCTCGAAACACTCTTTTTCGAGCGAAACGTTGGCTTCAACCAGCTCGGCATGGACGTTGTAGTGGTAAACGGTGCCGTCTTGGAAGATGCAGATTAGGGTTTGGTCTTCGGTCCAGGACATGCCAATCAGACGTCCGCCGGGGTGTTTCCATACAGTGTCGGAGATGCAGAAGCCGGAGGAAGTGAAGATACGTAGTTTGCGGAGAGTTGATTCGGAATATAGTTGGAAGATCTTGGAATCGTCGCGAATCACCACAATTGGCCCACCGAAGGGAGAGCAGGCGACTTTGTTTCGGGATAAGTCCATGTGTTTCCATCTCATTGGGAAGAGTTCAAGTTTACGGTAGCGGCTGTTGAAGAGGAGCTGCCATTCTGCAGCAACGAAAACGTTGGCCATTTTTGTTGTGGGGTTAATTAGATGATTTTTTTTTTCAGTTAAACAAAAAAAAATAATATTATGGATGATCATTTTAGAAAATAAAAATAAAAAGCGTCTGTTGCCATTATTTAGAGTGATCTTTCAAAAAAAAATTTGTATGATTAATAGATTGTTTATGATTCTCTTTTTCATTTGGTAAGAATTGTTTGTTAAATGAAAAAATGTTTTCAAAAATAAGATTTTAATTAATTTTAATAAATGTTTATAAATAATATTTCGATGAAGAAGTGAGAAATTATTAATATTATTTTATACTAAAAAGTCTAGTTAAATATTTTTAAAAATTTTTGTAATTAAATATTATTAATTAATTCGATAATCAAATAAGAGATGCGCTGCAAATAATCGACAATGACTTGCCATATGTTTAAAAAAAGTAACTTTATTTTTTAAAAAAATTAAGGATTCAAAAATTAAAAAATATTTTAAAATTTTATAAAAAAGTGACGTGGCAGGAAGTCGATAACCTACATCAACCATAAGGGGACATCGCTTTCCTCTCCTCACACTTCCCTCGGTTCCCTCTCACTTTCTTTTTTTTAGCATTTTTAAGCTTTTATTTTTTAAAATTTTTTAAATTTTTATTTATAATATTAAAAATAAAATAAAAAATGACGTGCCATTTTTAGATATACAACACAATGTGGTTGGGATATTTTAGCACGTTACTCGTTTGCCTAACCCTGCAAAATGATAAATTAAAACATAATTAAAGTGTTTAATTACAATTTTTTGGGTCAAATTAATAATTTCATTATAATTCAAATGTTAAACGCTAATTAACTCTACTATTATGTAGTACTATCTTTAAATGAATGTGCCATATGCATGTAAATTATATTACATTATTATTTAGAAAAATATGGGAATGAATTTAAATCATATCACACATGCATTAAAAATAATTAGAATTTGGTCACTTATTACTTGGACATTTTGAAAAGGAATTAAGTTTTAAAAGGGCAAAGGTGATAAAGATTGTGGTAACGTTTTTAATAATTGGTTCCTTTTAAAAAAGTATTTTATAAAAAAATCATAAATGACATATATATATTTAATTTTATATTTATTATTATTTGCATTTTATGTAAATTCAATAATTAAGTTAATATCATTTAATTTGTGACACCAAACTCAATAAATAATAACATATACTACATAGATGTGAAATCAAATTGTTACTTATATAATAACTAACAATAATTTTTATATTTATCGATTTTAAATAAAATGTGAATTAAATAAAATTATATTAATCTAATTATCTATACATATAAAAAATTGTATGTCAAGAAAATATATGTTTATTTTAATGGACAGTGAGATTAAAAAAAACAACAAATGTGAGATTAATTATTGTAACGGTGTAATTGATTATTATATCTATAAAAACATAATTGTATTCGGATTAATCATAATTTTATTCAAAACTTTTTATTTTCAATTAAAATTTAATCCTAAAATATATATAAAAAAAAAAAAAACTACAGCCTAATGCCTTATACGACACCACCTAGGCTTCTACCCATACACACCTACGAGCCTCTTCTGGTGCCCAATCTTCTTTTAGCCTTGTTAAGCAGCCCTTATTGAGGCCAAGCCACATTTGTAGTGGAAAATTCAACCAGTTTTATGGTTGCTGGCAACACTATGAAAAACCCCACTGCCCCATAAAATAAGGGATTCAAAATCCCATTTTGGATCTATAAAATGAGCCTTTATGGCTTAACAAACAAGATAAGGCCAATTTTTTGAATCAATAACACTGTCAAAAAAATCCCAACAAACATTTTTCCAATCAAGAAAAAAAACACTTCCAACATTATAACTACCTTGGCAGTTGAACTCCTCTGCCTTCACCATCTGGCAACCGAACCTTAGCCAACAATCAAAAAGATCAACCATTATCTTCAACAAAAAAAAAAAAAAAAACTCCTCATACTGTGACCATTACCAACCAAAACAACTACTCACACCACCACTTAAAACCCTCCCTATTGACAACCACCAAAACTCCATCACAGCTTCCCCTTCACCAATGAAATCCTAATTATCAAAACTTAAAAAAAAAAAAAAAACTCCTAACTAGAACAGAAGAAAACCAATTTTTTTTTAACCTCTTAAAAAACCAAAAAAATCAAACACACAACTAATATCAAAGCAAAAAACAACACAATTAGGGATGGCAGTCAAACTTGTCCTCAACGAGTTCCAACCCAACCCGACTCAATATATATATAAATTATTTTTTAATTATTTATTTAATTTTATATTTATATATTTATTTAATTTTATATTTACATTAAAAATTAATATTTTTATATTTTAAAAATAATATTTTATTAATTTCAAATTGAGTCAGGTATGATTTTATATAATATCATATCGAGTTATGTTCAGATATTAAAAAATAAAAACAATAATTGAATTTGGGTATTATGGATATAAAATCAGATTAAGTTCGAAATAAGCAAAATCTCACCTTACTCAACTTGTTGCCATCCTTAAATATAGCCCTCGGAATAGGGATCCAACGACAAACATAAAAACAAATAAAAAAACAAAAAAAAGTTTTGCTGAAACTTTGAAGGTTAATTTAGAAAAACCAATGTAGTTTTCAAGTGGAAAAAAAACCATATCAGGGACAAAAAAGGTTGGAAGAGCATTTTGGTGTCTTTCGAGTGATTTTTAGCCACCAGAGGTGGTGACCAATTATGAGGACAGTGGTTGTCGGCACAATGGCCACCAATTGATTTTTGAAAAAGGTGGCCAACTATCTTTAAAGATTTTAGAGAGTTTTATTTTTTTTTTTTAAGAAAAAAAAAATGAAATTTTAAAAAATTTTGTTGTCTATTATAGCATAAAAAATAAAATAAAAAACGACATCGTATAGAACCCCAAGGATCCGTTTGTGACCTATTAATTCAATTCGGGGTCCGTGCGCCTGACCCGATCCTTTTCTCAACTCTCAGGCCTAGACCAGTTCAAATGAACTACCTATGAACCACCGACCGAACTGTCCCAAGCTCCTGAATGAGCCGAATTCTTCTCAACAACTAAACCGGGCTGAACGATTGAACTAAACCAGACCATTACTGAATCGTTGACTAAGCTTTGATCAATCTTTATAGGTATTTTCTTACTTTTTTATTTAATTTTTTAAATATATTTTTGTTAAGTTATTTATTTGTTTATTTATACATACTTAAACTTTAAATCTTTACAGTAAATAATAAAAAAATAATTGTAAAAAATTCTAAAATAAAAATTAAAAAATAAAAATTTTTCGATGATGAGATTCAAAGACAATTTGAGTAATGATACCTAAAAAATCTATAAGTGAGAACGTTTTTTTTTTTTTAAATACTATAACTGTATTGAAGTTTTTGTAAAAAATTGTCAATACAATAAAAAAATTTTCTTTTAAAATTTTTTTTCTAAAATATATAATAAAAAATCAATAAACAAATTTTTTAAAAAATAGATAAATAAAACATGCGCACTAATATTTAATCATTTGCATAGCTTGCATATCGTTTACTTTTGGAAAAATAGATACGAGCCTCTGATGATAGAATTTTATGAAAATTTGAATAGTGATTTCTAAAAAATCCTTTGGTAAGAAAAATCATTTTAATGTTATTAACGTATTGAAATATTTTAAAAATTTTTTATAATAAAGTTATAATTTATTTTTCTCAAATAAAATGGATTAATCTTTTTAAAAAATAAAATAACAAAAAAGAAAAAGGGTGAAATAACAAAAGTGAAAATAAAAATAAATTAATAAAAGTAGTCAAGGGAATTATTTTTTAAATACCAAAATTAAGGTCTTTTTGTCAAAATTAAAAGATAACATATAATTAATTAATATTACTTTTAACAAGCGCTATGGAGAAATTAATCATTTTTCACGCGTAATTGATTATCGAATCCAAATTGTTTTGCAAACCAAAAAGCTATATTTTTAATAAATTTTAATTAATTTTAAAATTTTATTAAGAATGTAAGTTTTAATCGGTGACAAATCACATTTAGTAAAAAAAAATTGATGACGATTTCATTTATTTTCTAATGTGTTAGCGATCCTAAAACCGTTATGACAATATCAGTGAAATTAAAATTAGTGGTGAGATATATAATTGAATGTAAAAGTAATGGTGGTATTGAGATTAATTATAGTAAAACTAGAAACTAATTATTAAGGACATTAGATTAAAAATATATATAATAAATTTTATATTATACTTGATATTTATAAATTTAAAAAATAATTAAAAGTTAATAAAATTATTTTTTGTCGAATCATAATTTTGTTAAAAATTAAATTTAACAAAATAATATTTTATAAAAAATATTAATATATTTATACATCTTAAAATAAAAACAACTAATATTTATTTACTTTATTATTTATCTAGTTATCTATTTTTCATTCAATAATGATTTATTTAACTATAAAATTGATTATTTATTTATGCTTTTATTATTTTCAACTATTTATTCATTAATTAATTTGTTAAATAAGTATATAAAAAATATGTTAAATAATTATAATAAATTAATCTGGATAAATTTTAATTAAAAATAAAGAAAAAAAATAACGAAATAGGAAAACTAAACAAATAATAAAATGCTAAACCAATATATAAATGTAGGGATATAATTGTCCATGCATCATAATTTCAAGGTGAAAAAAGAAAGAAAAAATGAAAGAGCTGGGATGATACGTAAAAGAAGAGTTGCGGTGGGAAAGAGAATTTCCACCAAAGGGGTGATAACTGATAACCCGTGGGAAAACGGGGTTGTCGTGAAGTTGCAAAATACCCCGTAGCGTTATATTGGTGCGTTAAATATGATCTGAGTCCAGTTTGGGATCTCAATCACACCCCTGAAGTTGCAATTGAATCCAAATGGCCTCTTACTAAGCACAAATTGATAATTCAAATCTGAAAAGGCTAAATCCATAATATCATATCATTATTTTAAATCATATTATTTTTATTTTTATTATCATTTTTATAACATATTCTCATATTTAAAATTACACGTCCACGTGCAACTTCGGATCGTGAGCTTTCCCTTCGGTGCTTTAGAGCCCATTTCTTGTTCTTTCCAGAAGAGAATAGGACATGGATGGATGCTAAACTCTTGGGTTTCGCTTCTCTGTCTCAAAAGCCACATCTCAAGAACAGCCCACTTTGGTTAGATTTTGGCAAAGGCGTGGAGAGTCCAACTCCCACCAATTCATTCTTATAATCTCCTTTTTACTTTTCAAATAAATTTTGAATTTTGATGAAATTATTATGTATATAGTGAAAGAAGCAAAAGAATGAAAAAGAGTTTCATTAAGGTAGCAATGGGTCAGGGTCAATTCAAAACATGCAATTTCAAATTTTTTTAAGTTCAGATTATTTTAAATTCAAATAATATTTCAGATTTCAAATCTGTCAAATTATAGTTATGAATTTTTTTTAACTTAATAGAAAATCAAATTTAAAGTCATTTTTATAATTTCAAATTAAAATTGAAGTTTAAAATTAAAAAAAAAAAAGAATCTGCCCAGAAGGATTTAATCCTACTCACTATTGAAAGACAGTCTATCTAACTTAATTGTCGGCATAGTACTAATTTGCTTTAATTACTTATAAATTATGATGTTTCATGGATCAAATCAAGAAATTCCTTGTTATAAAAATGGAAGCAGTTAGAAAGTTCCAATCAAATGAAAAACCCCAAACCACATATGCACTTGATTATGCTTCAAACACAATTTGTCAAAGGGAAAAAAATTTAAGAAATCATTTTGATATATATATATATATAATTTTTAATTAAGTTCAAATGCATTATGATTTTCTTTCAAGTTCATGACTATGGGTTGGACAGACAATGCTGTTGAGTCACATGTGAGATGCCAACAAATGTTAGAAAAATAGTCATAATTGGATCATATGTCAGTGCAAACTAATTAGACACATTAGTAGAATAGAATGTTAATCCAAATGAGTTTGAAATGATTCTCCCGTCAATCAAGCCATGCAACTACTAATAATCAATTTCAATTACTAATAATCGCACTGAAAGTCATTGTTACTATGATTAATCAACCGAAACAAAATTAATAATAAGTTAATAATAATTCTTCTCTTTCATCATGAACTTAATAGTTCCATATCATTAATATTTTGAAGAGAATTTAGATAAGGTTTTTTAGGTTAAATTTGTAAAGTTTATAGCTAAAAATAGATTGAATAAGAATTAAATTAAAAAATTAAAACCGAAAAATTAATAAAAATATTAATACTATGTAAAAAAAATTAATTAAAAATAACATCACACACAAAATTCGATTGATGTTTATTGAAAGATGAAAATTTAATAAGAACTTTCAATAAAAATGCATATTTAAGAAGTATCAAAACACGTTCAAATTGTTTAAAATTTTCTATACTTTATTTATATATCTAGCAAAGTTTTTTAATTTATGGATTTGATTTTTTAATTTTGGCTTTTATATTCATTGTGATAGAAAATTCCACAAAAATTGATTTAATAAAAGACTTTTATTTATTTTATCAATTATTGCTTAAAGTAAGGATATTTTGGAATTGAGATAGGGATCCTAGGCTTGAGTCATAGATGCTCCCTATAAAAGGTTTAAAATGGAATGAAACCATGAAACTTGAAAGGAGGGGAAAATTGATGAAATAACAATGTATATGGGCAAGTAGTGTAATTAAACTGTAGAAAAATGAGAGGCCATTTTTTTTATTTGTTATTGGCTGACTCATAGTTCATTTAGGAGCCGAATTAGATGGCTCTCACCACATCAGAATGTGTGTTTTATAATTGGTATCACAATTTCTATTTGAAAAAAAAAAAAAGGAAGACCTTAATTGCAAGAGAAGAAACTGGCAATGGTTGAAACAAAAATTATCCCTTTTTATTAAAAAAAAATTACAAATTAATCTATAAATGTGAGAATCTTCAATCCTATCTGCCCACTGGGAAGATTAAAACAGCAATGAGACCTTTTTTCTTATAAGTAGATAACCAACAATAGAGGTCCAAGTAATTATGAGGGGGCCTGAAGGAATTGAGTGCAGTTGTTGCTGAAATGAACAAGACCAAAATCTCCGCAATCCATATGAAGATTTCGATTTTGCACAGTAACATCTAAGATTTCCCACAACCAGAAAAATTGTATAAGCTAAGGCACCATTACACTCAATCTCCAGTTGCAGTGCAGATGTAATCAAAATCTAAGCCATTTGTCACTTTTGATTCCAAATGAAATAGAGGTGCAATCTGAAAATGGTTCGTCATCAACTAGTCATTTTTATCCGGTTGATAATCGGGCAGTGAAAATTTTTTTTTTAATCTTTTAAGTTTTACTATAATATAAAAAATGTCCTTGTAGTTTTTTTTTTATTTTTTTTAAATTGTAAAATAAGCTTATTTATATAATATAATAGAATAGACTTAGCAAAAATTTTTTTATTATTTCATACATTAATAAATATTTTGAATAAATTTAATTATTTATTAACAAATTTTAGAAATATTAAATAATTTAAAATTTTCTTATATATAGTTTTTAATATAATATCTATGATAATTTTTTTTATTATAATTCACCTCACTATTACTATTATTTTTACATTTAAATATATATTTTATCACTGATTTTAATTTCACCTAACAATAATTATTAATCTCGTCTCCAACACCATTTTCAATTTTATCTGCCGACTGGAAAGATTAAATCAGCAGTGAGACTCTTATCGTTTAAGCAGATGACCAACAATATAGGTCCAAGCAATTATGATGGGGGGTGAAGGAATTGAGTGCAGCAGTTACTGAGATGAACAAGACCACAAGCTCCATAATTCAGAGGCAGATTTTGCACAGGAAGATTCTAAATACACCAATTTTTTTCTTCACATTTAATTTTTTCAATTTTTCAAATAAAATTATTTAATCATCTTTCTCATCTCAATTTTAAAATTTTAAAATATATATTTTCGATAAATTATATAATTTATCGAATATATATATATATATAAGATAAGGTATATAATTTATTCTATTTTTATATTTGATAAATAAAAAATTATATTTATGATTAAAAAATATCTTATAAAATTTTAAAATTTTTAGATATATAAATCAGGAAATTTTTGAAAGTGAAAGAAGAATGAAGAAAAAGGTAACTAATAATTTTATTTAAAAAAATTTGAAAAAATGTGAAAAAAAAAAATGAAGAGCTGCTCCCTTTGCACAGTTAATTACGTCAAAGATTTCCCACAACCAAAAAGTTGTATAAAAAGTTGTATAAGCGAAGTTGTCTTGTCTTGGTCCACTTGTTTCGTTATATTTTTTTTATGATCCATTCTTTATTTTTTGCCTTTGGACTTTGTAAAGCATTCATGAAAACAAAACCAGTTTTCCTTATTTCATGATGTAAATATTGTAATCTTCTAACAAGTTGATCGAATTTGTAATAATGATAATGAAATTTTTCTAAGAGAATTGACAAAATGGTTGTTATATCAAGTTGAAATTAAATTAAAAGTTTATCTCCACCATCATTAAAGTAATTTGACTTGAATATAATTTTTTAGATAATAATAATCAGATAATTAAATATTTATTTTCATTAATTATATCATCATCATCACGTGGGTTACATTTTTATAACATTTGATAGAGTAGTCCGCTAATGTCTACTTTATACTCTCTTTTGAATTTCTTCTGTCCCACTGTTGAAATCTGACCTCCCTTTGTGCCCTGAAATTCCACCTTCTGCAACAGGCCAAAAAGCTAGTCTAGAACTGAACCCCACATGGTTGAAGTTGCAATCTATTTCCATTCCCCACTATCTTTTTGGCATGGACCAAACTCATGCCCCAAACCATCCACCTGCATGCAGTACACACAAACGAATTGTATTTCAAACATCCGACTCTGGTATGTTTTAAACTAAAAAGGAATATTGTGAAAGCTAAACATCAGCTTTATGAAATTTATTCCGAAAAAGAATACATAATCTCTTATTCATTTCAAAGAAGACATTCATTAAAGTGGGTGCTTATGTATGTGGGTGCTTATGTATGTGGAAAAGAAAGGAGTGAGGGAGTCCACATTATTGAGTATGCCGGTTCCTGCAGGAACTGCTGCAGCTGAGCCTGTCATCTTATTATAACAACATTGACAACACTTTTCACCATAGTTCTACACTGTCATTGCTATGGTACTGCACTACTACTACTACTACTGCTACTACCACTACACCTTATAAGTTATAGTCCACTCACCAACTTCAAATTCAGAGCTTCAAGAGCATCAAAGAGGATTTCCCAGTTTTTCAGTTCCGGTTGTGTTTTCTTTATCTTTCACTATTAGAAGAACAATGCAATCTCTGGCCGGGAAACTGGTTTCTTTCACCATGTGTGTAGGTCTTATCATACTTGTGCTACCATTTGCCATCTCATCTCAAGAACATGTGAAATCCGTTGGCAGCCATACAAACGATAAAGACAACATTCACAAGGTACTGGATTCATGTCTTTAACTTAGCTGCTTACAATTGATGCAGTTTAATACATTGTTTTAAGATTACATCTTTTTTTTTTTAATAAAAAATTGTGAAGCTTGAGAATATAATTCAATTTCATTTTCTGGTTTTTGTTTTTTTTTAGGTGAGTCACAAACTGATGTTTGAGATTACACTACATGGATTCCTCTTTTGGGTATCAATGGGGTTTCTGATGCCCGTTGGGATACTTGCTATCAGAATGTCAAATAAAGAAGAACGTGGAAGAAGAATTAAAATTCTTTTCTATGTTCATGCAGTTTCACAGGCAAGTTCATCTTTACTGTTACCGTTATATCAATTCGTCTTTCCCACCAATATATCCGGATTAACTATAAGAGCCTTTCTACATAGGTTATAATTTCTGCTTCTTTCACTTGAATAATTAATGGTATCTCTATAGAGTTGGAAAATGATAGCTTCAAAGTTTTTTTTAACGAAGGTTGACACCTAACGTTAGCTTTCTTAATGATAATGAATGAGAAACTAGGATGTTTTCGGATCGAGAATTTAGGTTGGCACTTTTAAGAGGTTGTATCTAACAGATCTAGGATTCAAATCCCATACCTACATCCTTATTCCTAAAATGCCACCTCCTTTGTACAAAAAAAAAAAAATTTTCCCGGTTTGGCAATATTTTACATATATATAGCCCACAGGTTCTTAATAACTAACTCCAAGCAAATTTTATTTGCCTTTAACTTGATCAAAGGAGATTATCATGAATGCTTGAGAGGCAAGAAAAGGACAATGATTTTATGAATAAAAGTCGATTAGCAATCCATAGATCTTCAATCTGATGCTGTTGTAAATATTGTTGTGTGGGACGTGAAGGCACATTAAACTAATGGTTCTATCAGGATAGTAATTAGTTCCGATATTTACTATGGTACATGATTGTTAAAGTATCTTTCATCTATTGAACAGTTAATTTTGTTCAGCAGATACTTTCTGTACTACTTGCAACAGCAGGAGCAGTAATGTCTGTAAAAAACTTCAATAACTCCTTCAACAATCATCATCAAAGGCTAGGGGTGGCTTTATATGGTATCATATGGTTGCAAGCCTTGACCGGGGTTTTACATCCATGGAGGTAAACCATCATCTATCTCCCTCACTCATTCTCTTAATTTGACAACTACAGCATACATGCCCATGCATTCTGCACTAGCACACCGGTGCACAATCAAACATTTTCCACTGGTTCCAATGAATCTAGTCATTTCCAAACACCTAGAATGTAACTCATCTGAGAAATACTGGTTCAGTTTCTTGGCTTTTTTCGACATTTTTTATCTTCGTCTCTTGTTTTTCCCGTTTCATCCTTGGATTAATTGTAATGCTATGAATGCCATTTCCTCAAATTTTAGCATATGTTGAGCATATATTAAGCATAAGACTTTCTCTATAGGGGATCCAAGGGAAGAAGTGCATGGTTTTTTGCACACTGGTTACTAGGAACTGCAGTGTCTGTTTTAAGTGTAATCAGCATTTACACTGGATTGGAAGCATTTCATGAAAAGACATCAAGAAGCATAAAGCTTTGGACCATAGTTTTGACTGCTGAGATCTCTTTGATTGTTTTCATTTACCTGTTTCAAGACAAATGGTTGTATATACAAAAGCAAGGAGTGATTTTGGGACATGAACCAGTCAGACCTACAGAACAAGATATTTCACACACAGAGACGCAAAATGAAACTAGTGAGAATTGTTGAAAAACATGCTATCAGTGACTAAATTAGGGTTAATATTAAAAATGATCTATGAATTATAGTGAAATATTCAACATGATATCTGAACTTTAAAAATCTCTAATGTGATATTATGAATCTATTAATTAACGTGATACTCACTCATAACGTGATTAACTTCAAATGTTGACACGTTATGAAAAAATAATTTTTTTAATATTACGTTAATTAATAGATTCAGAGTTAATATATTACATTAGACATTTTTAAAGTTCAAATATCATATTAAATATGATACTAAATTCTAGAATCATTTTTAACATTAATCCTTAGTAAAAATTGAGTAATTCTTTTCATCCTTCTCTCTTTTCTTTTGTTTTTTGGATTTTCTTCTCTAGAAGGATTGGTCATTAGACCGCAATAAACTTTGTATACAGAATCTTCTAATTGGTTGGCTGAATTGAGGGTGTGCTGCTGTTCATTCTTTCTCATTCTTTTTGCTTCCCACTAGCTCCCTCTTTTTCCTGTTTCCAACTTTTTTTTTATAAATCTATAACAGGAAATTAACACTAGGCAAAGTTAAGCTAGATTTTCAATGTGATCTGACCATGATGAAGTCCTATAGCCATCATCGGTAAGGAGGTTCGATTGGTTGTACAAGGGACTAGAGTTTCATGGGACATTTGGTCAAATTGGACTGTTGTTTAGATTCTGAACTCTTTATTCCAGTTATCAAAGTTTAAATTTTAACAATCTCAAATATAAAAAAAAATAAATAAATTTAGGAATATGTAGCATTGAGATTCCATGAAAGGCCAGGGAGAGAAACTCTGAATTTTAGAGACATTACTCAACTCTTAATGATAAAAAGATTAAAAAAGTATCTTTTTTACCCTGAACACAGACATTACTAAAGGCAATGGCCTGGAACTGGTGAAAGGCAAGAAAAGGCAAGGATTTGAATTTTCCAAACAATAAGAAACTGTTAGCAACTTGAGCAGAAGAATACAGAACATCAGCTCTAGGGCTCTAAACTTGAGAGACAATTATAAAACCGTCAAGTTACGGAAAATTCCAACAACAGGCACAGCATTTAGCATCATATTCATTGACCGACAACTAATGCAGTTAGAAAAGTAATTAATGAGAGCAATTGGTTCGTACTATAAATTTCCAACAGGTAATTAGCTGGAAAAAAAGGACAATGGAGAAAGAATTCAAAAAAAAAAAAGTTCTGAAAATATGTACAAGTTTTTTTTGTACAAAAGAGGGGTAGTCCATAACAAGAAAAAGGATTGCAAATATAAATTTGAACCCAAAACTTGCTGGATTTTAAGACAAATGCATGAATCAACTGTGTTAAGTTTCGGGTTCAAAATATGTACAAGTTTTATCCATCAAATAAGGAGATATATTTTGCCAACGGGGCTTTAAAATATGGTAAATGGAGGCAACATAGGCATGCAATCGGCTGAATTAAAGAAAGAAGTGTATGATGAAAATAAAGCATATTTAACATCAGCAGATTTAGTCCCTGATTAAACAAAACGGCATTACATTTATCCAACCAGAATGAAATTGTTGGTGTTAGATATCATGATATGCCTGCAGTTTCACCTTTCATAGTAAATTATCCTTCTTACGCCAGGATTGATTGAAAACAACCACGCGGAAAATTAATTACGGTCATCAAGTTAATGAACTTGCATAGCAAATTAAAAATTTGCAGGATAACTAAAAGATTGATTGGATAAAAAAGAAAAGAAAAGGCACCAAGTAACTAGCAGCACTATATTCAGATTGATGTAACCCACATATTTCTATTTACTTTGAGAATTTGTATATCATGGAAAGGGCAGCACATAACCTGTTAATATAGCAATCCCTAATATTATAAATGGTGGAACAATTATAAATGCTCCAACTGTTGCAAAGAAAACTGAATCATTCCTCCGAGAAACTTCATCCAAGTATGTTAGTCTTCTGATATTTCTCTTCTGTGAGATGGTTAAAAACTTTGGACTAACCTTCTTCAAATTTTTACCCAATGGAAAAATGAAATCATCGTCTCTATCCCCAACCAACCGCACAAGCTTCTTACGAATAGTGAGTTTCCTAAAGCTGCCATCACTCTCATACCCTGGTCCTAAAAGAAATAAACATTCACTTAATTTTGAAAATTTTATTGTTCTTCCGTCTAGTCCTTTTTCTGAGAAAGAAATGTATAACCATTGGCATTTATCTGGGGATAAGATTCACATGCCGTCGACAGCAGAGCTAGTCTAACTTAGTTGTTCCAAAAGATCCAGTTGCGTGCGTGTAGAAGACAAAAACCCTTAACAAAAATGTCAAGAGTATATAGGAAATCAGCAGTCTAAATGATTATTGAATCTCAATAGTTGCCTAAAAATTTCACCAATAACTCATGTAATTAAACACTCTGATAAGAAATTCAGTGTAGCTTATGATCATTTCAAAGGAAGCAAAATACACTAGATTCAATGTTCTACGTTGAACAAGAAAAAGGCTTTCTTGTCTTTGAGCTGGTGCCACGACACATAGCCTGCAAGTGTGAGGTACGGAGAGCAACAGAAAGTTTTTCATGTTCATGGTGCTACCTTTATAGTCGTGTATTTTCTATTCAGGAATTCAACCACAAAACAAGAAACCTATTCATCAATTGAGGAGTTCTTTACCACAATATAGAAACCTATGTTCATAAAACAGGAATCTCAATTATGAGAAAATTCCCCAACTTCACACAAAAACAAGAAGCAACTGACAAAGATCCTTACAAAAGATCTTACTCAGCTACAAAAGAAACATCTACTGTAGTGATTCCTCTGTCTGGGAACTAATAGAATCCATAACATGCAATTATTAAATAAAATCAGCACACCAAGGCCGCTTTGATACGGGAGAAAAGGGTGTATATTTTTACAGTTAGGGAAAAATATGGAAGGAACCTTCATATTCGTAGGCAAGAGAGAACCAAGTTGGGTGGAGTTCTAAATTTTAAAATCTTGAACTTCAAGAAATCAAATCAACGTTAACCCAACATAATAAATCACGGTTTCTCAATCGCATAATAAGTAAATTCGATTAAACCAAAAGGTAGAGACAAATTTTTATATGCTAACATTCTCATAAGCATACATAATCCTTCTCAAGTACAAATGTAAAATCAAACCCCACAAAGGAATATATAATGTTCTTTGCAGTTAAAACGAACTTATGAACTAAGCTAATGAAATGAAAGAGGTAATGCACCAGTGAAAGAAGCAGGAGGGTCATCCTCTTTGACTCCCCCTTCTTTTCCTTGTGACTGAACAAATGTTTTACAAGAAGAAGAAGAGATGAGCTTGAAAGGGTGGTTGTGCTTTGGGCAAAGCAATGGAGGAGGAATATTAGAGCAGGGTTTTGGGTTAAGAGAAGCAGCAATGAAATATAAAGCCATGACCAAATTTATTTGATGGTTTTGTGGAGAAATACTGACGAGAGCTTTGAAGCAGCTTTCATTTTAGTTTGCTAGCCTATCTATTGTTTCAGTTGCCAGTGTTTTCAATAATCTGTTGCGGAAATGAGCTTCCCCGCTTGTTATATGAGAGGCCATCAAGTCATGCGTGGTGGCTATTCTATGCGGCCCAACGCCAGCACATGTTCGAATCCCATTTGACATTGCATTCAGATCCTTTCGAGAGTCCTGATAATTATAGTTACAATAAAAAAAATAATAATGTTCTTTCATTTTTTCATCTATTGAAATCATTAACTAAAAAAAATATAATTTTTTAATTTTATATTGATATAAATTGATTTTTTTATAATAAAATAATTCAAAATTGATTCAATATATAAACCGATCTGATCTAAATCAAGTTCAACTGAGTGTTTAGACCAGTTCTTGATCAGTTTGGTTATCCAATTTACTATATCTACTTATGAACCTCTGTTAACGCTTTAATTAATTCCCTAATATTATCCAACTGTAGTCCAGTATCCAAAAAATATTTTTCCAAAAAGTCTAAAATGACCTCAGTGCTTCTAAACATTCAAAGACAACATATTTGCATGTCCCATTCGGTAAAAACAATAAGGTCAATGGGTCACCTTTTCGTCGACGATAGAAGGTCAGTACGGTCATTTCATTTCGAAACCGACACCATGAAAGAAATATGACCGTTATAGATAGCTCTACGAATCCAGGCGTTTCAAATTACTTTTAAATATACATTTTTTAAAAAGGAAAACCCTGTTGTCAAAGCTTTCTCTTTCTTGTTCCCAGGCATGCAATTGCAAACAAAGAAATTAAACTGATTAATAAGAAGAGGGAGAAAAGAAGAAGACGTAGATTAATTTGTATTGAATTGGATTGTTGTTAGGGATGGCAAAGAGTCGAGCAGAGGAGATAACAAAGGAGGAGGAGCAGGAGGAAGGAGCAATGGTGGTGGTGGAAGAAGAAGAAGAAAAAGAAAAAGTAGAAGCACATCCATATGCATTTCACGTGTCTGGACCTCGCAATGTGGCTAAACCTAACTGGAGAGACCTCATCAATTCTAGTTGGTAAGTAAATGTTTCCTAATTTCAACCTTTTCCTTAATTTGCAAGCATGGCTTCTTTTTTGGATTTATTAAATTATTTTCTGCTAATATATATATATATATATATATACAATTTTGGTTGATAAAATGAAGTTTAAATGTTTAATTTAAGATACCAATTTCCTTTTTTTGCTCCAAATTTATGTTCTTGTCTCACTGTTTTTGTCATTTAGGTTCCTCAGTTTTAATGATTCCATGAATATCTTAGCCTATGTGGTAGAACCATGTTTGACAGTAGAAGATTTCAATGGTAAGGTTTTATGAGCAGAGAAAGTCTGTTAGTACTTGCATTAGAAGGTAGTAATCTGAGTGATTGGGGAAGAATGATCTCAAAAACATTGCATCGGATTTTGATGGAAAATTTTGTGTCAGGGTTTTCGATGTTTTATTAACATCTGAAAGTTAGGAACAGGGTTACTAGAAATTTGAGACCTAGTTGATTATTAGGCTAGAGGTCTAGGAATTTTATGTTCCAAATCCACGACAAATAATCCTAGCTGTCTGTCTTTGAATGAAGCCGTGGGATTTAGAATGGGATGAGTAACTCTGCCAATCATGCATGCTAATAGAATGATTCACAAATACAGGAAAGATGCAAACTATAAGAGAACTGTAATTGCGTGCTTCATACAAGCAGTTTATCTGCTTGAATTGGACAGACAAGAGAACAGAACAGAGGAAAATGCTCTTGCTCCAAAGTGGTGGATGACCTTCAAGTACAAGCTAGCCCAAACTTTGATTGATGAAAGGGATGGATCTATATTTGGAGCAGTATTAGAATGGGATCAGTCAGCAGCCCTGGCTGACTTTGTGCTCATTAGACCTTGTGGAGCACCAAAGGCTGTTTTAGCACTTCGAGGAACATTACTCAAAGGTCCAACTATCAGAAGGGATATTCAGGATGACCTCCGCTTTCTAGCTTGGGAAAGCTTGAAGGGTTCTGTAAGATTTAAAGGAGCATTGGAGGCATTAAAATCAGTCGCTGAAAGGTATGGAGGCAGCAATGTATGTATTGCAGGTCATTCCTTGGGAGCTGGCTTTGCTTTACAAGTGGGAAAAGCATTGGCTAAAGAAGGAATATATGTGGATGCTCATTTGTTTAACCCACCTTCTATTTCACTGGCTATGAGCTTAAGAAATATTGGAGAAAAAGCAGGGTTAGCTTGGAAGAGACTTAAGTTGATGCTTCCTTCAAGTAGTGAACCTCAGTCCAGTGGCTATGAGGGGATCAAGGATAACTCTTTAGGCCTAAAGAATTGGTTAACCCATATATATGGGCAGAAAACTTCTGTGGGATTGAAAAAATGGGTGCCTCACTTATATTTGAATAATAGTGATTATATCTGTTGCCACTACACTGACCCTGATGGAACAGAAGAAAAAGATGCTGACAAGGAGAATGTTGGTCCTACAAATGGGCAAGTTGCTGCAAAGCTGTTTGTGATGTCGAAGGGGAAACAAAAGTTCCTTGAGGCTCATGGATTGGAGCAGTGGTGGTCTGATGACTTGGATCTCCAGCTTGCTCTAAATAAGAGCAAGTTGATAAGCAGACAATTGAAGTCCTTGTACAGCCTCCCAGCTCCAAAACAAGCGCAGGGAATGCCAAGATAACAAAAGGCCATTGCTTTCACTGAATAACTCGGTTTCAGAATCAGAGTCTTCCGTGTC
Organism: Durio zibethinus; assembly: GCF_002303985.1. The sequence goes on along the minus strand of NW_019167938.1, from coordinate 10,059,556 downwards.
TTTGTAATATATGTGCTGTTTCAATAATTAAAATGACTTTTTCTGCTTTCTCATCCTAGTTTACCAAAATCAGCAAATGTATACCACCTTTCCTGGAAATATACAAAAAGAGCATGTGTTTTATTATGCTGTTAGGCAGTTTTCCATGGCCGAATATCAACCGATTCAAGCATAACCATGAACAAAATTCTTACTTCCCTCTCTTTGCAAAGTACTTAAAAGTTATGTAATTTGGGAAGAAAGTTGGTCTACGCACTTCGCTCTTTAAACTGTATTCTTATGGAAACAATTTTTGCAGGAAAGATAATTCTGGCTTTAAGTGTGTGGAGATTCGCGAGCACAGGTCGAGGTGAAAAGTATACTAGGATGGCTAGGCTGTTATTGCGGTTTTTTTCTTTTCTTTTTTTTTTTGTTTCTAAGATTCTTTATTTGTTGGTTATTTCTTTTGGCATAGCTTTCACCCATACACCCAGAAATATCTTTGGCAAGCTGACATTTTCACCATTTGTCCAGGCCAAAGATTTATTATCTCATTTAATTTAATTTTTTTGCTACTTATGCCAATTTAGGCTTATCTACTAAAAATCTTTTATTTTGGATACTAATGCTGCATAAGGATTTATTAGATCATTTAGGCCATCTGTAATATCGTTGCAAAAAGTTTTATTTTGAATGCTATATAGTGAGGAGAATTAACCATTTAGCAATTTTATCTACATGTATTTTGTTAATATAATAATTGTGTAATACGATATGAATATGATATAATTATGATTTATTTATTTTAATTAATTATTTTCTAAATTAGTTAGAATTATATATATAGAACATTCCTTTTATATACTTTTACATAGTTGAGAACATAGAAATTCCTTTAATTGTAATATGGTACCAAAGTTATGGGTTATTTTGTTGTTTCTATCTGATATCTTTATAAGTTTGTTACGTGACAAACTTTTTTATTTTTGTCAACACAGGATTTGTTTAGTGGTGTTATTTTATATTTGTTAAGTCCTGTGTTATTTGGAGTTTTATATTTAAGTTAGATTTCTCCACTTATCATCAATTGATTTTAGAATGAATGCTTAAAATGATTTCTCTAAATTCTTCTATATAATTTCCTCTAAGACAACTATCCTGCAATATTTGAGAAGAAATTATAATACTTATAATTCTTAAATTTGGATTTTAGTGGTTTTTAGTGGCTTAGGGATTTGTGGGGTTGACATGAATAGGATTCAATTTTAAGGATGTTTATCTATAGTCATACTCCCCTTGTATAATGTTCGTATTCAGATTATTTACTTAAATGAAACCATTTTTTTATCAATTTGAAAGTACCTATAATATCTATCTAAAATAGAGGTAAACAGTAAGAATTTTATCTGGACGTACGTATAATATGAACAAAGAATCGTGAAAGCTAGTCGTGATAAACCTAGCAATTGTGAAGCTTATATTCTCATTTTCTTCCTCTAGTGATTAGTGACATTTTAAAAGGAAACTTTTTGTGAAAATGCCAAAGAATGTTGACGAGAAACGTGCACGCGAAGGGGCTTCCAACTTCCAAGAATGGCCCAAGTTCCATATTTCTGTTGGACTAAAAATGGATTAATCAAGTTGACAATAAATTAAACTCATGGCATATATTCGTATTAAAGTTTATTTTTTAATTTAGGTTTAGCTTGGTTAATTATTCGCAAAAAGTAGCATTAAGCACGTTTGAGGAATAAATAACATTTGAACTTTCTATACAAGAAAGGTTAATTACTTATACATGTTTTATAATTTATTTTGCATTTCTGCAATGGTTTATGAAGTCAGGCTTTTGGTGTGTTATGCAATTGGTTGCAGCAGTACTACTTGTAATGGAACAAGCACTTCATATTAGCCCAGATAACTCATAGTCAAATAGGCTGACCTCTTGTTCATGCTGAGTGTAATATGGCTCAGCATCCAGAAGCCATGACTCCAGATTCTGGTATGCTAACCAATCCGGCTGTTGGTTCGTCGACAAAGACACATGATCAAACATTGAGATGTCATCATCAGCGGTCTGTATCAGGTCGGTTAGTTGATTTATTTCTGTCAACTGAAATGCTTGGTCACATGAATCGAATGAATAGAATGATGAATCCATAGATAATGTTGTGGTGGCAGGTATTTCTCTTTGGTCTTCAATTTCTATGACGGGGACGGCCTTCTCAATTTCTTCAGGTTTAGCAGTAGTTTCGCTCCGACAGCCGGTTAGTTCTTGAACAAGCTGCTTGAAGCTTGAGCTGTCTGTAATGTAAACCTTAGGCCTCAAAACTTTTATCAGACTGTGAATCTGCTTCTCGTTCTTAGACGTTTTTGTTGATGCCAGGCGATTTACCTTCTTTCCCATTATTGTTTCAGGAAAATCTTACTTGGGTTCGTTCGTTATATGATCAAATGAAGGATCTGAATGAGAGCTATAAATATGAAGTTTCCCATGAAATGGATAGGTGTGTACGGATTAGGGACAAGAACCAAGTCGCAGGACATGAAGAAAAGATGCTGAAAATGATGTTTTTTTCTAAATTAGGTTTTGTAATAGGAGTCCATACCAAACCCTTATCATGTAAGATTTCCTTCAATCATCAACCTGAGAATGCATGATATCCTTTTAGCAATATATGCCAACGTTTGTAGTTTGCATCCAAGGGATGGAGAATGTGCTAGCCAATTTTATTAAGCTCTCTTTTCAGGTATCAAAGTGCATAAGACAAGTATTAATTAAGCAATTAAAAATAATAAAATAATTAATGAATCTCTGAAGAAGTGCAATTAAGAGCATAGATATCTGGTGGGTTTTACGATATATTATTATATAGCTATGTGCCTATATACATCAAACTTTTGGGGTTGTGAGTTATATATATATATATATATATACTTTTACCAAACCAAAGTAATTCACACACACGCACATATATTATCAAATATAATTTATTCATTGAAAAATTTAGTATATTAATATTATACAAATTAGTTTATGATCCGTGTGATGTTCGGATTAATGTTTTTTTATATATAATTATACACATAAATAATATTCTTAATAAAAAATATAAATTTTACATATGCATTTTTTAACATGGCATCTAAGAAAATAAAACCTTTAAAATATTCAATGAGCAATATTATTAAAGAAAAGAAAGTGAATATATATAAAAAAAAAACCTTTTTGATTAACTCAAGATTGCTTCATTAATTTTGTATTATTTATGTTTATTTCAATTTGAATATTTTCGGTATATAATTAGTTCTAATTTTGTTAATGGTCAACCTTTATTTTTAAACTAATTTGAATAAAAAATTATTTTCTATTATTTTAACTTAAATTATTCTTAGTTAAAATTCATATAAAAGATAATAAAACTTTAATTGCCATCATTAATAAAAAATTCTTTTCTTTTTCAAAACAGCAAAATTTTCATTGTAAATGCAGATTTGTATGTTACAAAATAATATTAAAGATAGTTTATATCATGAATAGTTGGTTTTGGTTTTTAATACCTCTTTTATATCATGAATAGTTGGTTTTGGTTTTGAATACAAATGAATAATGCCAATTTAGATAATAAAAGACTATCACATAATGTTTTAAGTATAGTAATAAATACAATAATTAATAAAAAATAAATAAAAAATCTTCCCTTTCTTCTTTTCTTTTTGGTTACGTTGGAATAGGTTAAAAATATTTATATATAAACAATGCATACTTAAAGAAATGACAAATAAAAATAAAAAAAAGAAATTAGATACAGACTATGCAATTTTTTTAATAGAGAAATTTATGAATTAAAATGTAATCTTATTGAATTAAAAAAAAAAAAACTTTATGTAAAAAGTATTCCACATTGAAATAGTATTTCATCTATAATAATGCTATTTGATTTAATTAAATAAATTACAAAAAAAATAAAAAAAATACAATTAATTATGCAAGTGTATATATTTTCAAATTGAAAAAAAAATTACCCACTTAAAAAAAGAAGCACACTTTTTTAAAGTATTATTCTTTTCCAAAATACAACTTTTTTTTTTTTATATATGAGAGATCATAGATATTACTTATAAAAATTTATTCATTAAAAAAAACTATTAAGAAAAGGAGATAATAAAGTTCAAAAAATAAAATCCTTTACCATACCACTCATATAGAGATATTATTAACAAAAACAAACTTACTAAATACTAAAATAAGTTAATGAAAAAGTAAGATATGCTAATGGACCTACAAAAAAATTGTATAGTATCCAAAGTAATATAAATAATCTAATAGTTTGATAAATCAAAATAATGTAAAAACTAATAATAAAAAAATCAATAAAACATAAACTATATAAAACCAATGAAGTATACCATAAAATATACTACATATCGATAAATTAATATCGCACGAATATTAAATTATGTTAAAAAAAGAACATAAAAGAAAATTGTTTTAAGACCTATTGATTATCGCATAAAAAATAAAAAATGAAAAGTTAGTAAAGTTTAAAACCCATATCTACATTCACCTTCATAGGATGGTATTTATAGGCAACGTAAACTATTTATGGCAAAGGGAAAATCCCTATGATTTTAGGTGAAAAATCAAATTTTAATTAATTTAATTGTTTCTATACCAAGAAAAGCAAATAAATGCTAGCCTTCATTGTGGGAGTTCTTCCACAAAAAATTTAAATATTATCATAAATATATATGTGGTGTACTTTAAGTTGTCGAAATTTGTAACCAATTAAAAACTTATAGCATAAAAGAAAACTTTTTCTTGTCTAATTAATTTAATTTGATTGATAGGATTTAATGTATCTAATAGTAATTTATTTATTGAAAGCTAGAATATTAGTCATTTAGAAGCGAATAATTGTAATTAATTTTTTTAAAAATTTTTGTTAAATTAAGAATGTATATTTATTAAATGCAGGACATGTGACAATTATCTTGTAAGCATGTCAAATTTCTTTAGAAATTCTTAAATCATTAAACAAAATCTTTTATGACTATAATTATAGTATTTATTAATTATTTGAATCATTTGTAAAATTAAGTAAAAATTGAATTTAGCTATCATATTAATTGATTTAATTTTTTCAAATTAAGAAAGATTTATTTTGACCGGTTGATCATGATTGAACTATTAATTATGAAGAATTAATTAGATATATTTATTGACTTCTATATTTGATTATATTGTATCATTGATTTAATTATGATCCATATTATTGATTGAATTAGTTTCAGCAATTAACATATATGCAATGTATGGTTTATTGATCATAACCCGTATATATAAAATCTAACATTATAATTTATGATTGATTTTATAATAAAAATAAAAATCTAACATTATAATGTATCATTAATCTTATATAAATATATAAAATTATTATATTATTTTTATATATTTATATATGAATAACATCCATTACTCAATTGTATATAATATTTAATCATACGAATGTATCAAATAATTGATTAAAGAGTCAACTCTTGACTGCAATTATAGTGATTATTAAATTTTTTTATAATATTTATTTCAATAGAAGTTTTTTGAATCATAAAAAATATTTAATGATCATAATTATAATGTTTATTAATTCTTTGAATCATTAAGAAATTCTTTGATTACAATATATCATTAATTTAGCTTCGATTTATAATTTAGGATATTCTATCTTATATATAAGGTATATCAATTGAAAATTTAAAAGAAAATAAATATAATTAATACACTGAAATATTTTAAAATTTTTATAAAATCAAATCAAATCATTTCAATTTAAAGAGAAATAAATATGAATAAATATAATTAATGCAAAACACATAACAATAGATAAAAGTTTTCCACATATCAATATTAGAAGTCATTCACATTAGATTTTTTTTTTTACCAAAAGTTTTAGTTTTTATATATTTATACAAGGCGTAAGCTGTGCATCATGGAGATCATTCTATGATTTACTATATAGTAAATGTGTATCACATTGAAGAGTTTTGAACTGATCAATATAAAGTGGATTAACAGATTTTGTCTAGCTAGTTCCAGAATGGCATTTGTATTCTAGTATAATTAAGATAAGTCTCAAAGATGACATTTGTATAATTAAGACAAGTATTATTGGTTTTAATTTTTTATTAATTAATATTGCTACATCATAATGCCACGTCACTGGCATCTTCGCTGCTGGGTCATTAACACTTAAACATGATTTTAAAATAATAAATAATCACATATTCAACTAATTATATCATCGTTTATGAAATATAAAAGAGATGATTAAACAAGACATACAACTACTTTGACCACTCTTTTCATTTTATCTATTCCCTTCTAATCTCTCTTAGTTTACCTCCTTTATACTCTTTTTTACATTTGACTAACTTAAATGTTGAAGCATCTTTTAACCTTTTTTTTATGATAAATCTAACAAATTCACCGACTCAACCTCCAACAACAATATATATATATATATTATATATGTATATATATTCTCATGGAACTTCTGTATAATTAAATAAACACACGGCAAGTGTTTATATACATATATATATATATATATGTATATGTATGTATGTTATAAGCTGTTGTCAAAGGAGTCATTATTGATTTATAGTTTCAATTCGAAGAGATAATTAGAGGTGTAATCGAGTCGAGTTGAGCCGATACAATGAGAAGCTCGACTCATAACTCGGGGCTCAATACTCGGTTCGAACTCGATCAAGTTTTATTTTTCAAGCTCGAACTCGATTCGTGATCGAATTCGAGCTATTCGAGCTTGCTCGATTAAACTCGATTAATATGTAAAAATAAGCTCGATTCATATACTCGATAAAAGTTCGATTATTTATGCTCGAACTCGAAATATTTTATTAATTAAAATAATAAAAATATATTTAAATATAAAAGCTCGATTAAGCTCGCGAGCCACTCGAGCCGGATATAAGAATACTCGAATTCGGCTCGATCGATAAGTCGAGCTACTTGAGCTCGAACTCAACTCGATAATAATCGAACCGAATTCGAGTTTTTTTCGAATCGAACCCGAGTAGCTTGCGAGTATTAATGTATCATTTACACCCCTAGAGATAACTAGTAGTAATTTTATTCTATAACTCAATACCATATGTTAAAAAAAAACTTATATATGAAACTTTTGAAAATTTTAAATTTCATCGCCAATTTATGCAAGTATATATTATAAAAAATTCTTAAACAGGATAAACTTGCAAAATGATATAGCAATATTATATAACAAAATCCTTCACATCCGTTTTTGGAAGATGCCTTCTTAAATTCTCTGATTGAGAGGTTTGGAGTTGCAGGTTATAATATTCTAACTTGGTGATTTTCACATGCATCTTCTTAATAATTTCTATTTGAATACCTTTTAAAACTATTAATTAAGTATTATATACAGTAATAATTTCCAATTGCGGCCTATCTCTCATAAACTTTTCACTACATCATCTCTTCTCTATAAATCAAAATTTTACTCCACTCTTATCTTTCACAAACATTCCTTTCAACAAAGCTTTTAGTTTTGGAATTTCGGATTGTACTCATATTTTTTTGTCAATATAAAATATTGAATTTTTAATTTTGATGATTAAAATTTAATTCATGGCAATTTTAAATACCAAAAGTTTTCTTGCAAATTATCAATTGCAACAGTAGTTCGTGGAGGTTGCGTGATAAATTTGAACAATAATCAAATTTTCAAACAAAAATGCTCAAAAAAAAAAATTCATATATTCAAGCTTTTTTTTACCCATTCAACTGTATCTTCAAACGAGCACAAATACAAATGAAAAGTGAAAAACCAATTCTCTATGCAAGGAATACACATAGAAATGGAATAAATAAATAAATAAATAAATAAATAAATACACTATTCTAACATTCTATTCATATATATATATATATCTGTAGTTTAATTACAATAAGGTACAACAAAAAAGCATAGGAATTTAATGGAGCAGAGGCTTTGATATTAGTCCTGATAGTTCATAGTCATAAATGCTGACCTCCTGCTGAATTTGAGAATAGAAATTGAAACAAGGGTGGTGCTTATCGATGTTATCAAGTAGCAATGACTGAAGATTCCCATATACCAATGAATCCTCCTGTTGATTATCCATGAAATTATATTCTGATGAATTGGTGTCATCGAAAGGCAAAGGATCATAGGCTTGATTTATCTTTTCTGCAGTACTACACAAGGCTAAATGGTTGCAGACCTGGAATGACTCAAGTGATGCATCAAAGGATGATTCCATGCTACTTTCAGGGTTTCCATGATCATCTTCAACAGGCACTACTTTCTGAAGGATTTGGGGTAAAGAAGAAGAAGAAGAAGAAGGTAAAGATAATAATTGTGAAACTGGATTGCTTCCATTGCCAGTTAGGTCTTGAACAAGGCTTTTGAAGCTGGAGCAGTCAGTGATGTACACCTTGGGCCGCTCCACCTTTATCAAATTGTTGACCAGCTGCTTCTTTTCACAAGTTGTAGTCTTAGATATTTTCACTTGCACTTGTCTCAATGGTTTCTTTCCCATAATCTCAAGGTTAATTTCCAACTTGCTTTAATTCATCGGAGTAGCCTCTGAGGTTCTTTGCCATAGCGGATGTTCCAAGACCTCCGCTACAGCATATATACCAAGTTTAAATTGAAATAGATGTATATGAAAATAAGGAATAATTAATAAGGAACAGAACAAGTGAAAATTCATGAAATAAATTAAGATATGGTGATAATGATGTTATGATGAAATTTGTTATTAGGAATATAATCCTTGCCCACCCACCAACCTATTTGTTTCTTTCTTTCTGTCTCTACTTTTCAACGTATGAAGAGAGAAAATGTGCAAATGTTTGTTTACTAGTGGTTTAAGGTAGAAATTAAAATTAATTAAGATTTAGTTGAAGTAATGATTAGGAATATGAAATGATAGCTACTAGGTGGAAGGGAATTGATGACGCGCAGGCAACTATTGAAGGATCGTTTTCTTCTGCTTGTTCTTTCCAATCTTAGAAAGGGGAAAATGAAAGGAAAAGAGGAAAGATTAAAAAAAATAAAAAAACACTATGATTAGAATTAAGGGAAGGTGATATGGCCGATGATATGAGAGCATTTATCCCTAGTTTGCATAACTAAACCTTAATTTAAAATATAAATATAAAGATTTAATTAATTGATTCATATAATTTTTTTTTAAAAGTGACATTCGATATATTTAAATTTAAATTTAATATTTACAATTCATTTTATTATTATTAAATTACAATATTTTTAATAAATAAATAAATAATATGTGTACCCTTTGAAGTTCCTTGTATTTGTTTCATAACACGTGTTGAATTTTATATATTATTAATAGGATGATTAGCATTGGTTTCACAGCTAAAACTACCAGTCATCAGAGTAGAATTTTTATACTTTACAATCCAAATTTGCAAAATGACACATATTCATTAAAATATATTAAAAACTAACTAAAAGAATATGATATATATATATATATATCAGTTTCTTAATTTCAATTATAAAAATAAAAAATTTCACGTAGCTATCTTGTCGAACTCAACATAAAAAACTTTCATTTAAATTGAAAGGGGCATGAGCAATTTTATAATGCATTGTGTGCGGCCGTGATCAAGGACATTGTACATTAGGTACCGATTGTATTCGTTTGTTTTGTTTGTTAATAATACGAAAGGAACATAGAAGAGCGTATAGTTCTCCAATTCCACATCTTACATATCAAATCAAGATCTTGAATTTTGGATGCGAAGGAATTATTAATCCTTATCATTCATGTTTGACTTATCAAATATTTAAGTTTAATTTGTTTGTTATTGAATCAAGCTAAATTTAAGTATATTAATAATAGATTCAAAAGGTTTACGAATTTAATCAAGTATTTTTTTTTAATTTTAACATGCAAATACAAATAAATAACAGTCAATAATTATGTTAATAAAATATTAAATTCTTAATTTTAATGATTAAGATTCAAATATTTAAATACAAAATATATATGATAAAAATATAAAATATGATGTTTTATTTATAATTTTATCAAATCTAATCGATCTTATCAAATCAAGTTTGAACTAAATTATAAATAAATTTAAAAATGAAAAATAAAACTAGATCGATCAAATTTCAAACTTTAAAATTTTGAATTCTATTATACTCTGTAATTATTATATATCTGAGCAGTTGTTACATGACATTTATTATCTCTAGACTACAATCATGGCATCTATGATTTTTATTTTTGCAAAATCAATTAGAAAGTCAAGGGAAGGTGAATTTGAACTTTAGACTTGGACCATTCTAAAATATAATTATGTCAAATAAATCTTTATCATATATTTATGTGTTCATACTTAAACTTTGGGACAAAAATCAATTTTAAAATTGGACTAGGATGACTAAACTTTGGGACAAAAATTTGAAAATTCTCAGAATCTAATTAAGTTAATTAAAATGGAATATATATATATATATAATAGTGACTGCGTGAACAAACCAATCCTTATGGTTGCAAAAGTATCTTCTCTCACCTTGGCAGCTTCTAATGCTCCAATTTCTTGTTTTCGTTAATTTAAGGTTTAATTTATTTAATTTAACAATTGCTTTTAAAAAAATTATCATCTAATAATTTTAAATTTTAATATCTACAAATTTTTTTATTTACAAATTATCTTTAAAAAATCATTATTTTAGAAACTTGACCGAACTTGCCAATTCAACCTAATTGTGGTTGAGCCGCTCAAGACCAGAAATATTAGAGAGAAAATGCTGATGAGCCGGGCTTCCAAGTTGGGTTTGGGCAATAACTTTCGGACTTTCGAGCCCAAATTTGGTCATGGATGAATATGCCCATTCATTCTTTGTGGCCTTAATCCTTTCGCTTCGTCGTGCTTCTTCCTTCGGGACCTTCAATTTCAGCAGCTTCCCCCCAAAGCTGCCAGCAGCCAAGCTTCCGTAAGCGGCGACTGAAACGTGAACGTCTCAACCGACCCCCTTGCGACAGGCAGGCCAGTATTGCCTCTCTTCCTTTTGCTTTCTATAACAATGGGTGCAAAACAATAGAATGGTGATGATGAGATGGACGAAAAAGTAAACAAGTATCTTAGAGCAAATGCTGCTAATTTGGCGGTAATGAATGCTTGTAGTTGGTTATTTCTTGGTTTACTTTTTTTTTTTTAATTTTTTCATCATTTGTTGTTTATTTTCTGCAGGGATTACATGGCAAAAAACTAAAGGGTCAACTTGCTGTAAGAGAAGATTTGTATGGAAAATCTGCAAAAGCTGCTGCCAAGATTGAGAAAGTGAATCCTTCTTTCCTTTTAACAAATGGGTTCTTTTTTATTAAGTTACTTGTCTGTTGGAATTTGATTATTCTTAAATTTGCCATTTTTGTTTTTTCAGTGGCTTTTACCAAGTGAGGATAGCTACTTGGAGGCAGAAGGTATTGAGAAACATGGAAGATCAAGCAATAATCCATTGCTCGCGAGATCGTTATCTTCAGCTCAAGGAACCAGTATGATATTGTTTTACCAGGTGCCTACATTCCCAAATATTCGTAATTTATTTCAAGATATTATTATCATTTGTTTGGTGACAAGTTTTTGAAGAAGGTTGTAGTGGTTTAGATTATAAGCATTCTTTTTCTACATTACAAGCTAACATAACTAACCAGCCTTTCTAGGAGTTTTGACTGCAATTTTCTAGATGTATTTTGTTTAATTGATGTTAGTCGTAGCCTCTTTTTTTTTTTTTTTTTTGAGTTTTATGTTTTTCCTTGTACTCATTAGTTTTCCCTCTACATGTGCAGAACTTGGTCCATACACTCCAGATTTTACCCCAAATGGTCGGTATGTAGCAGCTATTGGACGCAAGGGCCATCTGGATATTGTTGATGTGAAGACATTAAACCTAATTGAAGGGATTCAGGTATGCACTGCTCCAACAAAAATCAAATTTTATAGTTGATAAGCGGATGTTGTTTCTTGTGCCTTCAGCGATATTGTCTTATTTTACATCTCAAAATTTCCCAATTTAATGTTATTTATAAGAAAAATTGACCTATGCTTTGATCTAAGTCTTCTTGGGGTTGACTTTGGCCTATGTTTGCACCATGGGGTTTTTCTATGGTTTCAATTTAATGTCTGTTCTTGAAAATGAGTGTCATGTGGAGCGATTTTTCTTGTAAATCATTTTACAAAATGAATGCATGTGATACATGTTTTGTCTCTCATTCCTCCCATTTGTGTGTGTGTGTGTGTGTGGGTTGGGGGGGGGGGGGGGGGGGGGCTTGATTAGCAAGTTTTAGTTTTAGAAAATCATATTTAAGATTAAATGTTCAAATGCATCTCAGCTGGGAGAATCTAAAATTTATTAGATTGAATTTAAATCTTTTTAGAACATACGGCAGACAAATTCGTGTGAACCATGCAATTTGTTGCAAACAAGTGTCTTCTTTTCTAGTGCAAGACCAATTGGTTCATTCTTTGGCTCTTGTATTTGACAATCATCCTATACCTGTGGCATCATCTTGGTGTGAGAAATCTGAATATGCCACTGAAGCTCTTGTTTTTGTAGACTTCATGGTAAAAATTTATTTTCATGATGATATATTTAAGTTATAGAAGTAGACAATTTTAAAAGGATATAGGCTAATTTTGTTAATGTGCATATGTTCTTGTCATTGCATTTTGTGCTTCTAAGTCCTCAGTAGGTAGCATCTCTAAGGTGCGTACAGAACTTTGCAACTTAGACCAAAGTAGAACTTTGATCACATGCTTTGAATGTTATATAAGTGGTTGATAAACTTGATATACTGCATAAGAATTCTATCCTGGGGATTTTATTGCTAATATAGAAATATTAGCAAAGTAATAGTATTCTAAGATTATACAATTAGGTGGGACTTTATTGGAGTAATGCAGCTAAGATGCTAATTATTTCAGGTACCTTTATGTTTATTTATTAGTTTTTTGAAACGAGGTACCTTTATAGATTTATAATCATCATGGAACTGAACTTCATTGTTTAAAGGTCAGTATGCCTTTCCATGAATTGTTCAACTTAATGAGTTGTGCATGGTTTTTCACCATGTATCATTTTCTGGAAACCAGTTAAGTGAACTCTATTTCATCTATGTTCTTCTTATTCTCCTACTTTTGTTTTTATACTTTTCTTTATTGGACAGTAGGAAAAATAAATGCTTTGATGGGGTTATCCAAACATTGCCAGGCCATGCAAAGACCTTGAATTTCAGTCAGAAAGGCTTGCTTGCTGCTGGAACTGGCTCATTCGTACAAATTTTGGCCGATTTTTCTTGATGTCAGAATTATAGCAGATATATGACTCATTCTATGACAAAAGGTTACCAGGTAGGAGAAGTTCTGTTTCAGCCATATGAAGATGTTCTGGAGATGGGGCATTCCATGGGTTGGTCTAGTATTTTTATTCCAGGATCAGGGGAACCCAACTTTGATTCTTGGGTGTGGCAAACCCATTCGAAACATCTAAACAGAGGTGAGAGAAAGAAGGGCGCTATCTATTTGACAAGCTTCCCCCTGAAACAATCATGTTGGACCCAATAAATGTTGCTACAGTGAGAGCAACAAGAAAGAGAAGCCAACAAAGGAGGAGAGAGAAACTGTAATGGAAGCTGCTGTTGCAGCTGCCAAGGACACGGACTTTAAATGGAAAACAAAGGGAAGGAACAAACCAAGTAAGAGAGCAAAGAAGAGAAAGGAGATTATAGATAGAGCCAAGAGGCCTTTCTTGGAGCAACGAATAGAGTAAAAAGAAATGTCTAGAAAGAAGCCAAAAGCTAACATGGAAAACAGAAATGCCAAAAAGTTTGGAGCAGTTTGTTTGTCAGAAAGCAACTTAATTATGGTAAATCTCATTGCATTAAACATTCTAAAAGATAAAGTGTTCTTTTTTTTTTCCTCTATTTTTTCCACAATTTTGTGCTCATGTCCAAAAAAGTATTGGAATCAGGAGAGACCTGAGAAGTGTATGCTTTCTGTTCTATACATATAGAAATGGAAGTTGATTTTTTTTTTTTTTTGGTTCAATGGCTTGTTTCCTGCATTTAGAATGGAACCTATATTGTATATGTAGAACCAGAAAACCGGTTTGCATCTTGTGATGAGATTTGGCTCGGGTTTGTGCTTTTGGCTTTCAAAACCAATTTGAATTGAGATTGGATTTCCACTTTCTAATGGTGGATTTGAGTTTACTTTTAGTATCATGTTCTACACTGCAAAGATATGGTAATCATGTTCTATCTAGAGGAGCATATATAGCTCTGGATCATATTTTTTTAGTTTGGTGGTTTCAGTATTAGGTTTGTCCTAAAATGTTTTCAATAACTAGGATGGAATTTTTTACATGTTAATATCAATGTTGTTTAGTTCTTTCTATTCTTCCTACCTCAGTATTAACTCATAAAAATGATCGAGTCAAAGTCAATATAGCAGAAGGGTTTTTTTGTCCATTTACTTTTTGGTCCAGTAATTTTCCGTGAATATTAATTATAGAGTAGTTGAAAAATAGTGAAAGGAAGTCGAAGTCGAAGGGTCGAACCATATTTGATTTAGTTTTTCATGTAACTTAAAAGATAGCATTCAGTAAATTTATAGTTCAAATCTAAGTGCATGCAATTTTTTTTTTTTTCAAGCTACAATTTTTTTTGTATAAAAAAAAATTTGTGAAAGGAAACCAGATACATGGCAAAGAAGAACGTCTTATAGATTCGGAACACAACTTTTTGAACCGAGTACCCAACCAGAATGCCATGATGATGTTGGAAAGATAAGTTGAAATTTAAACTTAGAACTTGCTTTTGGAATAATTACATGATTGACTGGCAAGCCTTTAAAACGAGTAACCAAAGTGCCTGCGAAGTTCTAGAACAAAAGTAGACACATGTTCAGACAAACAGCCTAAAATTTCAGACAAACCCATGTTCAGTTGTTCACAATCTATACTGCTATGTCCAATATCTTACTAACTCAAAACTTGTGGCTCTTCCAAGTGGCCCAGATGCACCTGGTCTAGGAGTCTGCCTATCGGACCTTACAATTGTTTCTCCTACTTTTCAAATTTCATATAATAACTTCCTTAAATTAAACTGTTAAAAAAATTCAAAATAATTTGAATATGAAAATTTAAAATTTATATTATTTACACTCAATCGTCAACAAATTATTTTTTTCTATTTTCAAATTCGATTGGTTTAACGATGGATCAATATTTTAACCTAACTTATCAAATTAAAAATTTTAGTATCAATATTTCAAGAATAAATTTAATTTTTCAAAAAAAAAATTTTTATCCCATTTTAATAAAAAAATCATACATTCTTTCTCAGTAATTATTTTATTCTTTATATTATAAAAAAATATTAAAACTAAAAAAAAAAAAAAACCAATCATAAGGCTGTTGCCGCAATCTTCCTCGATGATAACTAAAAGTAATTGAATTAAATCAAATACTAGTACATGGAAGTAATATTTATTCAAAACATTTCCTTAGAAGAATGAAGAAATATAATAATTCATCATATATTATACTATATATATACCATAGGGTTACAATCATCTCCTCCGAGTGCTCAAGAAAAGAAATTACAAAAAATAATTACTGTATGCTATAAGTTGAAGGAAAGAAACTATCATGTCAAAAAAAAGGAAAAAGAAAATCAAAGTTGAATGAATGAATACGAAAAATTAAATGAAAGAGTTGAAGATGGGGGAAGGAAGGGTCAAATGTGGCAGCCACAGCAAAGATAGAAGAAGCAGAGAGTGGAGACAAGAACAATGGCTTCCACAACATAAAGAACCCTGAAAACCAAATTGTCAACTATTTTCATCTGAAAATTAAGAGGCTTCCACTTGAAAGCTGAGGAGAGTTTCCAGGGCCAAAAGCTTTCCTTTCCCACCACTTTCTTCAGTAACCAATTCTTCTTTGCCATCACCAACAACAAATAACAAGGGAAATTATGAAGAACCTGCACTCTCTCTCTCGCTATCTGAGTTGCTTAGAAAGAAAAGGGAAGCTTAACGAATAATATATACTTATATGCGGGGGAGGGATCAGATGCACTTTAGTTTCTTCAAAAAGAAGGGCGCTTGCTGGCACAGGCAGGCAAACGAATCGCGGGTGGGACTAATGGAATTTTAATATTCTAGTTCTAGTTAGGTTTATGGTCCTACGGCAAGGTTGTATTTGCTTCTTGCCTTACCGTGTCTCTTTCGTGTATATAAAAAGAATATAAGACTTCTAGTTTTAGAACAGTTGTGTGGTTAGTACTAAATTTTTAATTTTAATGATTAAGAAACTTTAATAATTTCAAGCATTAAAAAAAAAAAAAAGTATAAGACTGTTTCTGGAAGAGCAATATTCTTCTCTTTTGTGATATTAATTTCATTTGAAAAATGCTGATCAATATGTGTTTTTTTTTTTAGCGACCAGTGTTTTAGCATGAGTGGATTTTAGGCATAAAAATAATACATTAGCAATAAAATAAATGCTTTATAAAGTTTGCCAATTCTAAAAGTAATCTCAATGTGTTACATCGTTTGATTGTGAAAGTTATAACTTTTAAAAATAATAATTCAATGTCTTAGTCTCTTAGGTTCAAATTATTTGAGCTAGTATTTTTGGGACATTTTAGTCATTTAACATTATCATTTTTTTATCATATTTTGGTTAGTAAAGAAATGAATTCACTTTTCTTATCAATCAATGTATTTTTATGAATAAAGTTACAGAAATAAAATTTTAAATAACATAAAATTTTTTTTGAGGACCATAGTTTCTGTCTAATCTCTTGGATCCGTCTAAGATTGGTAATTTAATTCATCTTCGACGGGTTTCGATCTGATCCGATCTTACGGGATCAATTTTTTTTTTTAAATTCGGATTTCGGTTCGGGTAAGATTATGAAACAATCGGGGTCGGGTCATGTTTGAATTTTAGGTAAATCCGATCCGATATTATATAAAAAATTATTTTTTAATTAATTATTTAATTTTTTATTTATATATATTTATATAATGATATTTTTAAATATTTATATTTAAAAAATAATATTTTATTAATTTTGAGTCGTATACTGTTTATATAGTATTAGGTTGAGATCGGATTTGAATATGAAAAACAAAAAAAAAAAACTTGAGTAAGGTCATATTCGAATTTGATAACATATAAAGTCGAGTTGAGTTATTCGTCTCGAACCCAATCCGATACCAACTCTAAGTCAGCTTCTGATTGTTAATTTTCCAAATCAATAGTTTTGGAGTTAAAAATGAGAATTTGGCATCCATCAACTGATCAACTTCCTTTGCCAGCTAATTTTTCTCCTTGTTTTTCTTCTGATTCTGTAACGGCTCAATTATAAAAGTTGATAATATGATAATAACAAAGTTTGACGTCAATACTCGATAAGAACCGCAACCAAACGGTCAAATAGTGCTAATGTCCGTTACTTCCTCACATTTAGGTAGCTTTTTTTTTTTTTCTTTTTCTTTATTCACAATCTTTATTTATTTATTTATTTTTTAAAAACAGTTTGCAACGGCTAGCTAAAGGTAAGACACTTGGATGATTAAAAACCTTTATGGAATGCCGGTCCAATTTTATTAATTTATATTTAGGTTGGTTGATAGCTTTATGCGTGCAAAGGGCGAATTAAAGTTGTTTCCTCATTTTCCAGGTCACTTATTGATTGCAATGTGGAGATGGGATGACTTAATTTGTATTATAATAATCATAATTATTCTTGGAGTTGGAGGAAAACCGTGGGGCCTCGACTCTGGATTCGGGATCCCCCAACTACATACCGAATCTCATTTGGTTTAAGATATGAGATGATATGAGATTTGGAATTATAAATTAATAATCCTGTTGCTAATGATTTTTATTTTTTATATTTTAATTCTTTAATTTCGGGCCTTTCGTCCATTTTTTTTTTTATAAAAAGTTTGTTCAATTACTATAAGTAATATTTTGAGAGAACGATAAGAATTAATTTAATTGATAAAGAAATGAATTTTTTTATTAAATTTGATTTTTATGAAAAATATTTTTAAAATAAAATTTTGAATATAACAAATCCACATAAAAAGTGTATATTTAAAATCGGCAAAAAATCCAAATAAAATAAAATATCGAGATAATGGTTCTCGCTGTGTTATAAAAGTATAGAGAAAATAATAAAATTGAATCTGCCTCACTGTGTCCAACTGTCCGTGCATGAGTCATGGCTGAAGTCTGCAAGAATTAATGTCATTTTTTATATTATGACAAAAAAGTAATTGTTTTATTTAAGGAAAGAATTAAAGTAAGTTTAACAACCAAACGTCACAAACATTCTATTAAAATTGGGTTTTTTTATTTTATTATTTTTAATCGAAGTCCCAATTAAACTCCCAATTGATTGTCAAATGGCAGCCAATTGACAGATGTTAAACTTTATTCTGTTGATTGCTTGATTTCATCTTAATTAATTTAATTTAACATAAAAAAAAATATTTTGGGTACAACCAAAAGATTGGGAGAGTCTGTCAGACCTGTGACAATTCCAAATAGGTAAACACCATGTCGGGATCAATCCTCTACTGCTCCAGTAGGGACCAAGAAGCTGTTAAATCGCGCTCAGCTCACAAGGTCATAGTTCATCAACCAGACTTGAGATCTTGTCTCCTTTGTGCTAAAGGACACAAAGATACAAGTTTATAAAACAGCTTTTTTTCAAGTAATTTAAAAGAATTTTGTTATAAAAAAAAAATTTTAAACCCTAAATCCAAAACTAAAAGTCCAGGATTTGGAACCCACTGCCCAATATCCTCAGTAAAGCCCATAAGAACCCACCCCTAGGGCCGCTGACAAGCTTTGCAGTTGCTATTTTTTCTCGGATAAGTTAAACAACCCTGTTGCCTTTTAGTGAGCCCGAAGGGTTAATCAGATTTGTGTTGAAGGTTGTAAAGATGAGACAATGGAATTGAGAAGATGATAGAAGGAACTAGCAAATTACAAGAAGAAAAGACTCTTATCTTCAATTTGGGTATCTTTTCTTTGATCAAATCAAATTTCTGTGAATGTTGATAGAAAGATTAAGATTGTTTAAACAACAAGATTTCTGAATTATATGACCTGTAATGGTGTCAATGAAGAGGCATATTCTTTCATACCATATATAACCCATAAGAGAATATATATATATATATATATATATATATCTTTCTTCTTAAAACTATCATTGGAGGCATCAATCAAACTTCCCAATCAATGCAAAAGCCAGAACTATCTGGCCATGAGTTTATTTTATACATGTTTTTACTATCACTTATCATTTCTTTAATATAGGACACTATTAAAAGTGAAGCCTACTAAATAGTTTTTTATTCTAGTGAATTTTTGAAGACCAGTTTGACATTGCGATTGGCTAAGCTTTTGCATTAATACACGTAAATTGAATAACATAGCAAATGATTAATCACTGAGATTGATTTTTATTTGCCCATTTTTTTCAAATGCGGCAACAAGCGAAGCAATCTCCAAATTCAGTACATGCATACAAATTTTGAGTGTTGCTGAATGCATTATAGTTTTTTTTTTTTAATTTTTAAGTAAATTTATTTAATTACCTTTTTATTTTTAATATTTAATTTTTTATTTAACACATCACTCACCTTAAGCACAATCAAAATTTTGAAAATTAAAATTTCTGAAAAAATTTTCAAAAACTTAAGTTTAAAAATATATGTCTAAAACCTTAAAATTCCTAAAGGTTTAATTCTAAAATATATATCCGAAAAGCATTTAAAAATTTTCAAAAAAAATTTTTGGAAGTTTTTAAAAATAGATTTTAATAAAGTTCTTAAAAGTTTTCAAAATTTATGTTCAAAAAGTTTTTTGATTTTTCAAAAATTTATTTCAAAAAAATTTATAAAGTTATAAATATTTATTTTCAAAAATTTATATGAAAGAGAAAAGGTAATTAAGTATTTTTATTTATAAAAAATTTAAAATTTTGAGGTATGAAAAGAAAAGATTGGAATGCATTTAGTAGCACTCTAAATTTTTTTTATTTGTGCCAGAAATTAAAATTCTATTTAAATTTTGATCATAATACATCAAGCAATTAAATTAAGTATAAAAATTATTTAATTTATTAATAGTAAAATTTTTTAATTTTATAAATAATATGAAGATGGTAATAAATATTTCACTTCTTTTTAAATTATTTTTTTATTTTTTAAATATACATTAACAAATATGCGTTAATATCTTAACTTTGTTTGTAAAATTAAAAAATTTCGTTACTAACATATTTGATAATTTCTCACTAAATATTCGAGTATGTTACTATATTTTTATATATAATTTAATTAACTTCAATTTTCAAGCATACATTTATAATGTTGGACCCTTATAGCGCCAACTATTAATGTCTCTTTCACTCACAGAAGTTAAATTTTAAATTTACATTATTGCTGCTAATTATCACACTTTTCAATTGTAAATTACTTTATAAGGGATTGGATCACTATTTTGTAGGGTTGGTATCGGGTCGGATTCGAGACTGGTTTTGCTCGTCTTGAACTTGACTCGATTTTATATTTTATTAAACATGAATTAGATTTTATCCGAAATTTTTTTATTTTTTTATATCTGAACTCGATCCGACTCGATATTATGTAAATCTACCCGACTCGATCCGATACGAATTAATAAAATATTTATTTTTTTAAATATAAAATATTATTTTTAAATATAAATATTTAAAAATATCATTATATAAATATATATATAATTAAATAATTAATTAAAAAATAATTTTTTATATAATGTCGGATCAGGTTTTAGGTAAATTCGACTCGATCCGACCTCGATTGTTCTCTAACTTTATCTATCCCGACTCGATCCGAAATCTAAATTTCAAAAAAAAAAAAAAATCTCATAAGGTCAAGTCGGACCAAACCCGTCGGAAACGGATTTGATTGCCGTCCCTACTACTTAGCATAATTCTACTAGGCAATGATATAGCAATATATATATATATTATCAATATTGTTGAAGGCTTTTTTTTTTTTTTTTCACAAGGAAGTAGGATACTTTTTAAGATGAATTAATTCCGAGATAAAAAGACCAAAAATATTGTTATTAAGTAAAATCTATATATCATTGAACGGATTTAAAAATTGTTGCAAAATTAATAATAAAAAAAAAAGTTCAAAACGAGAAGTATTGATTCAATATACAAAATCTAGTTTCACGATGAACATGATAATTTTAATCTCTTTGTATAATCTCTTCGAAAGTAGTTATTAATATTTTATGAATGGGGATACATTTTAATTCTAAGATTCATTTTAGTACGGACATTGATCTTAAACCTAGGCTAGGATGATACCACAAAATTTGCCTTATTCTTTTTTTTTTGTTTAAAATTGTTTGAATTTTTTTAATTTTCATGAAGTTTAAATAAATTTTGATTTTAGTGTAATTAATATTAAAATTTTAAAATTTTTTATAAAATTGAAGTTTAAAGTTTTTAATGTAAAATTTTTTAAAAAAATTCATGAAAAATAATTTTTAAATATAAAAAAAATTAAAAATTTTAAGTGTTAAAAAAATATAATTCTGAAACATATCGAAAAAAAGTAAAGAAGAGGACAGACTTATTTCTTATAATTAATATACTAAATCGAAAAAAATCATACTTATAATATGTTAATATCTAATTTATATCACATAATTACTCTTTAATATTAAAATATCTCTCCCTTTTTATCCCCTGTCCTAATCTGTTCGTACATCTCGCCACCGCCGTATTTATTAATTATTTTATTACTTTACATAAAACCCGAAAGGCCAAACACTGAAACACTGGACAAAAAACACAGCAGCACTTGAAAACAAGGACAAAGCTCTCTGCTCTCTTTGTCTGTTGCTTTATGTGTTAGAGGACTCTGATACAAAGTGGCAAAGAGATATCTTCTCCTCCTTGGCTCTCTAACTTATTTTCCTTTTGGCTAAGAAAATAAACAAGAAAAGAAAACCATTCTTGTATCAAAGCAATGGTTAAGTGCTATCCTCTCGACTTTCTCTTTGTAAATATCGCTCTGGCTTGCCTTAATGCTCTTCTTGCATTTCTTGCCTTCTTTCAGGTTTGTTTGGTACAACCTTTTGCTTTTACGCTGTGTTTGTGTTTGTTAAGAGGTAAAAAGGAAGGAAAGAAGGTTTCTTTCCACCCTTTTCGTCGTTTGGAGAGAGTGGATTTGAACCTCTCCCTTTCCTCTTAATCTAATCTTTCTAAATGTCCAATTTTCCTTGCTCCATTTTCCTTCATTCTTATCAAAGTGTTAATTAATGCATTTGGCTTCTGTGATAGCGTAATTAGTTCATATGGGTTTTTTCTTATTTTCTCTTTGAAGGGAATTGAGTGATGTTTGCTCGATTGGGGAATCTGGGTCTTGCTTGGTTGCTCAGAAAATGTTAGAAAAACATATAAATGTATAGAATCTTACAGGCATTATTTGAAAATTTTAGTTTTAAAAAATTAATTCTGAATTCAGTACATTTCAGCTTCTGGACAAATTGATTAATGGCTACTCCTGGTCCAGTATTTTTTGGAAGGATAGGGAGAGAGGAGAGCGATGATAGCCTCCTTCTAATATACCCTATTGAGCATATTCCTTTTTTTTTTTTTCTTCTTAAAAAAGGTTTTGTATTAGTGAAGATTTTGGCTCTTCTTTCTATTAAAGTTTCTGAAATTTAAGTTTTTGTTGGTTTCCAAGCAATGGCTTCGAATGCAAAGGCAGTGAAAAGTGAACCGATATAAATATTAGCTATGTTGCTCCGACTCTTCATTTTCTTGGAACACTCGTGCTCCATACATATCCAACCGACATTCATATATTCAAACATACATATAGGACCAACATTGGTATGGAGATCCGACCCTCCAAATATGTGAAAAAAACATAGAAAAAATAGAAAATATCCATGTTGGACCATAAAATATCTGACACTCATCACTTAGTCTGAGAAACATCGAAAATTAGTACCTGAAAGTCTTATTCCCTAATGGTTCTTGACCTCCAGTTGAAACATTGGGGCATATGCCTTTCAGGTACTGCCTTATATCTAAAATTATCGAACTTAAAATTTTGATAAATATCAACTAACATTTATAATAAGCTTGAGTTAATCACATTACATGCCTTAAAAAGTATTATAAAACAAGAAGTATCTTCATAAATAATTGAGTAAACAAGTCCATATTTTTTAGTTTGATTTTCTCAGTTACATTCATCAGAATTGTTCTTTTCTGACATATTGTAGCTTTTTTTTAACCAGCTTTCTCGGATTCACCTGCGGAATCAACAAGTAGGATGGACACGTCAAAAAGTAAGTGGGATTTTCTAATTATTTCACTAGTCTTTTGTGATTTGCTCAGTGTGTGCCTGTGCATGTGGTTCTTCATCTGTGAACCTTGGCTAATAAAATTTCGGTTTCCACTTCCTAGAGTGCACGGAAGGAAATCTTAGATACTTGGGTTGAAGAATGTGGATTTGATAAATGTATGGGATGTCATTGTATTTCATGATGCGTCCTTAATGCTGATTTTTAGTGAAGCATAGCCCTTGATGTTAGATACTGTAAAACTCGTAATATACATTTGACATCAATTAGGATAGTCTGTATTGTCAAATGCCAATCAGATGAAAAGTGAAATTTTGTTGATGTAGAATCAAATTCTGAAATAAAGTTCTATTGATAAGAAATATGAAATGGGGAAATCTTGTATATAATGAAAACATAAATCTGATCCTTTTTGGTAATGATATCCTTCATATGTGTATATGGCTTTCTTGATTTTGCCTTTATGTGAAAAAAAGGAGAACCAAATAAAGAAAAAGCTTGCCATTCCAAAAAGAATAGAAAAGAAAACAAGAAAAAAAGCTACCCTGACATCATGGTGATAACAAGTTTGTATTTTGAATTCTCTTCAGTTAAGTAAGCTACAGAAAGGAATAATTTTATTGCTTTGAATTAGCCAGAGCATTGTTACTGGATGTGGTATTGCAGCATGTGATCACTTCCCCTCGTCTAACTATGAATTAGAAATGTCTCTTTTTTGTGTGCTAGACATCTGATTGAGCAGAATTGTCTTCCATATTTTCTCGTTTCTTAACTTATTGATCTCTTTATTCTCTTTTGCATCAACTTATTTCTTTTTATGGTCTCCTATATGCATAACAGAAATCTTGAATTTCCATTCATTTCATGATAATACACATTTTTGTTTTCAATATATTGTACAGCTCAATTTTCACATCTTCTGTCCTGTGATTGTTGTGTAAAAGCAACGATGTTCTTTGACTACTATGTTTATGATTCTTTTCCTGTCTATTGATTACCTATAATACCTTTTTTATTTTTGCTAAAAGAAAATTCAATGCTGTTTTCCTTTTTTTTTTTTGAAAGAAACTATGTTGATGGAGCAAATGCTGATTGCAGGTTCTTCATCTCATGATAGGCTCATCTAACTGTGGTAAGAGTAAGACTAAGATATTGAAAAGCTGTGGTCTATAGTGGGTTTTCTGTTATCTTATTAATTAAACTAAAAGT
The DNA here is from genome assembly GCF_002303985.1 of Durio zibethinus. The sequence goes on along the minus strand of NW_019167938.1, from coordinate 10,034,849 downwards.
AGCATTGATCTAATTGGAATAGATATCTAGTATTTTAGAAAGGATATTTCATTCATAGTTCTGAAGCCACAATATCAAGTACCACTTTTTCTTGAAGTAGAAGCTACTTATGAATTGACATGGGTAGGAGTTCTTCTAAGATGAAGAACATGAATTTACAGGATGATTGTTATGAATAGGTTTAATTCATAATATGTGCTATCATATTTTGGAATGCCGATTATTGGGATTTGATTTGATTGTCTCCAACCAGGATTCATCAAGAAGACTAATCTTTGTTGGCCAACCTAACAATTTCTCAAGTTCCAAGCTACAAGAAATATTTTATGCCTTCTTCTTCTTTTTGTAAAATAGGATTCTTTCATCCTTGACTTTCCTAACAATATCTCAGGCTTCCCTTTATGCCTTTTTTTTTTTTTTTTCTCTTTTGTGAGTAGTATTCTTTCATTGGTTGCAGCTCTCATTACAGCCAACTTAAAACTTTTTTCATGTTTCTCTCAGTCCAACCTTGTGCTATCATTCATTTATTGAGAAACAGTGTGTAGGCCTTTGAAAGTTGGAAGCTTATCCCTAGCACTAAAGATGTTCTACATCACTCAGTCAAGGACATTTTTTGCTTGATTGCTATTGGTGTCTCTGATAGTTCTCACCAGAAACTAGAAACTTGTAATTAGTAATCCTCCCATTTCCTTATGTGCCGTTGTCATCTGCATAATCATGCATTTTCTAACTTATCCATACACTTGATTTCTACCGTATCCCTTCTCCATACCAAATGAGACTCTTTTGAGACTTTCTGACCTAAAAATTCAGTATTGAGTGTACCTGCTTTTTCTGTTCTTCTGCAATGGAAATGTATGATCCTCCTCCTTAATTCCTTCTCATTACTTTCATGCATTAACACTTGAACCTTTATATGTTTGAATCATTCACATTTTCTTAGGTACTGCTAACAAAACAGCAGCATTGTGAATGTAAAATCATCTCTCTCTCCCTTTATTTTCCTGAATTAATAATATTTGTTCTGCTTCGATGTCTTCAATCCTGTGAAAAGAACTTAACCCTATTCTTTTATGTGGAAGCCATTCTTGAGGGTTTGTTACCTTCAAAGTGTTCTAAAGAAATCCGAAACCAATTCCTTGGCGCTGAAATGCAATAGTACTAAAATGTTTAATAATTTCTGATATTTTCTGCATCAGATAATTATCTTTGGATTTGTTTTGTCTTCTGACAGGTTATTTCATTTATTTTTTGTGCATGGTTGTTGCCACATGCAAAAGGTGGCTTTGCTGGTTTGATGTGTGTGGCTTTGTTCTCATGGGTATGTTTCTCCTGAGTGACAACAACTTATATTAACTTTCGTACTTGCTTCTAGAGCCTTTTTAATGAGATTGTGTGTGGTTTAATGGTGAAAACATTACTGCAGCCTTCCCCAAGATTCTGTTTTTGGCCGCATTTCTTCTTCTTCTATCTTTCTGGTAAGTCTGACCATGTCTTAGCATTTTTTTTTTCATTTAATTATTGATCATGTAAAATTCTTGTCTTTCAACATTTAATTTTAAATACCATATGCTTAAAGGTTTTTAATCTTTTAATGATTTTATGATTCATTAGAGTTTCTTCTACTATCAGGGTCTTTTAAAAATTAAGATAAGGTTGTGCCAACTTGAACATTGTATAGATCCTATTCTACGTATACCATAGTCAGTAATCAGGTCAATATTCAATACTCCCCCAATCTCAAATTGAAAGCCATATTTTCAATTGTGGTATTTCAAAACTATGTCCTTCTATGTTGAGGTGATGCTACCTATTAGTTTATTATAAGGGACAATGTTATCTAGGAGTAGTTTATGTGGCACATTCCTACCTCAAAACTATAATTGTTTGTAAGTAACCCTGAATGGATAAGGAAAAAATGCTTTAGGTAAAGCACTTGACTAATTAAAATATATTTCTGTGTCAGCACTTCTGCAAATTCCTTCTCTGTCTTGCATTGCTCTCACACTTCACTAGTTTATTTGACCATTCCTTTCAAGAATGCCACATAAGCTGATCTAATGCAGGTCATTGGACCTTGACAACATTAAGTAGTTTTTTAATAGTTAATGGTGGTTGAAATTTAATAATAAAATAAAATTAATTGATAAATATAGCTTTATATGTCCTGTAGGTTACTAGTGTTCATCATAGAACTAAAGCTAGGCATTAGATGTCAAATTCAAATCAATAGTATATTATCAAAATGCTCTCATGTTGAGTTTACATGAGAAATTGGAAAATACCATGGTATTGTCAGTCATGTATTAGAAATCTTATTTCTGTAAAATTAAAAAGAGTTTATGAAGGACATGCAAGTAATTGTTTTTTAAATATAAGACATTTTTCGAGGAACTAGTGTAGTGTAATTTATAAGGTACATATATGCTTTTATGGGCAATGATTTTATAGGGTCGACCTTTGCCATCAGGCAAATGATGAAGAGGATGGTGATGAAGAAAATAGTAATCAGCAGGCTTTGCTGGAAAGTTCAAAGAGCAAGGCAGGTTTGTCAAAGACCAATAGTCGTTGGAAATGTTGCTCATTCCAAGGCATTCATGTTGGTAGCAGACAAAAATTTGTTATTGTGGTATGAGTAGGAATAATTTCTATTTAAGATGCAATCTTATCATCAATGGAGTTATTTAATTTTCCTTTTCCTTCTTCTTCCACCAGGTCATTTTGCTCAACATCATCTTAATGATCTCCTTTGCTGCAATAATCTGGATTGGTGCAGGGAAGAATCCTAGTGATTCTTTAGTAGTTGCTCGGGTATGGATCATATTACTCCATAACTATGATATGGTGATTATAACTTTAAAATATCTGTTGATATATATATATATATATATTTCATATTAAGTCCTTTGTATTTGATTTTTATTAGAAGTTGCTTGCTGTACAACCTAATGTCGTGCTAGATTATGATGTTTGATCAAACAATAAGGTCTTAAATCTTAATGACATTGAAGAAACCTCATTTTATTATTTTATTGGTGAAGATGGTTTTCGAAATGTAACATTATGACAAAAAGGGTCCCTGGTGGATTTGAGAATTCAGATCTTATTCCTGCGATAGTTTGTTTGACAGGCCATGTGACATCTTATGATATATTTTGCTGAAGCTGATTGACTGTCCTTTTTCAAATGTTTATTTTGTTTTTAGTGGTTCTTTTTTTAAAAAATATTTTCCAATTCAATATGGGCTATATAATTGTAAATTTTCATGACGAATAACCCAAGGCTTGGCTGTGAATCACCTTGCCACAACTCTGTCTGGCTGTGGTTTAGCCAACCCCGCATCAATTTAGGTTAAGCTTATTTAAACGGATATACTGTTAACTTCCAAGTTATGACTGATACCTTAACTTGCTGTTTCTCTGGATAAGTATGTGTGATTCCTTCGATTTGTATATTGGATTATCAGTGTTTCTTTATTGGATCTCCCATATGCTAATAGATATCAACCTAGATATCCAATTTTAATGTTTTTTTTTAATGTCTGCATAGGCCTTGATGGTTTTAGTAGCATCAGAGCAAATGATGTTCTCTCAAGATTGAAATTGTGAATGCAAATTTCTCTGATTGTTATGATTCATCAGAACTAAATTCTATATTCAGGAAAAGAAACATTTTTATGTTTTCAGTGTGACTAGTAGTTATTGTTACATGACTACGATTCTTGTGCAGGTATATATAGATTTCTTTGCCATATCAGTACTTATTCTGGGTGGAGCTTTCGGTTGCTATGGTGAGAAATGACTTCTTTTGTTATTTTGTTAATACTATGCATGTTTCAAGCTTTTCTGCTGTTATTATCTTTCCCACTTGGATATGGGTAAGAGTGCATTGGTTACACTATGTTTTTGAGAACTTTACCTTTGAGTTCATGCTAGTAGAATAAGATGGAATAAAGTGTACTTTTTTAAAATAACCATTTGTGGCAATGACTAAGTCTCCAGAAGTGTTAGAGCCATAAGTTAAATATTGAACTTATGCAAACCATTATGCATGAATATAATTTATAGATCAAGTGCTTAAATATAATGTTCAATGCTAATTTAAACACTTTCAGAAATTGAAATTGAAAGACTGTTCAATGCTAATCAAGTGCATCAAAAATTTCAAAAACAATTCTTTACATAACTACTTTTGATTTGTTAGCTGGGGTTTTAATTGTGTGCCTTCACCTATAAAAGGTTGACCTCTTTCTTGAACTTTTTTCTTTCATTGTTTTTCAGGTTTCCTTCTATTTTCCAAATTGAGGAGAGTAAGGTCCGAGAAAGCTTCATCAGAAATGTGGAAGGTTTGTATTTGCTATCTATTCTTTATTTAGCATTGTTTTTGTATGTATTTTTCTGGGGTGAAACAGAGTATGGATTTCTTAATGCTTAGGTATGCCAAAAACACATTATTAAGAATTAGGTGTTAAATAATTTCAAAAAGTTCTAGAAGTTTGTTACACTTTGCAGGTGGTTGGTTTATCAGTTGTTTCTGTCTTGGGTTTCACATCAAGTTCTTTAATAGCTCTTCTTACAGATATTCCTGTAAGTATTTGATAACTTTAAGACATTGCCATGTTGTTAAGATCTTTTTTGTTTTCCTGAGCTAGGCATGTACTCTTTCATACAGGGTTAATTTCTTGCTTCTGTTGGCAGATTTTTCATAATTGGAATCTGAAGAAGATAAATGGAGTAAAAGCACTGGTTCTGCTCATTTTGCACTATGTGTTAGGTATTCCTTCAGTCTTCTGAAGATCGGGTTATAATATGGTTTTGATAGTGATTTTTTGTCCATTTTAGGCTTTGGTCTGGAGCTTTATTCACTTTAGTCTATTTTAAAGCTAAATATGTAATATTAAGTCAATTTGTGAGGTCTATTGACAGGTTCATCAGCCCCCTTTGCTTTTGTATTATGGTTCATGAGAGAGCTGCCACCTCCATCCACAAATAATAGGCAAGAACAGCCAAGAGCACTAACTTTTATCAGTTCTGGAGCAGCAGGAATGCATCATCATTGATCCTGGGCTACTGCAACAAGTTCAAACAATTAGGTATTTAAATCTATTGGCATTTGCTGTTAACTTCTTAATATGCTAGCTAACTACTTAAGCAATGTTGAATTTTCAAAAGAACTTAAATCGCTGAAATATTTAGATGGCGAGGAAGAAGTATATGCTGATTTCATAAGTTATGATTGAAATGATACAAATTCACTATAAATCTTCGCCTGCATTTGGTAAAAACTGGTATAGACATGTAGCAGTAAGCTTTCCATTTATCTGCTGCATGATAATTGTTACTGTCATATGCCTTTCCCACTGTTCTTTCTCCTGATGTTGCATCATGGATGAGAAACACCAAATGGGGTTTTGATTTACATTGCAGGTGTCAAGAGCAAGTCAAATTTAATCTAGACAGCTAAAATATAGATAAAATGTTTTATCTGCTGGCTCCAAGGGGGAAAACTGATGAAATTTTGCAATGCAGCGCTCGCGATTGGCAGAATTAATTGGTGCATTACAAATTCAAAAGACGTTGATGCTTAATAATGACATTTTGATGCAGGGGTAGATTTCCAGCAGAAAACCAGGGAAAAGAACAGGAAAGATCAAAGGCAGGCAGCTTGAAGAACAAGAACAAGCCAACGAGCTTCAGTGATCAAGAAACCGAGCAAGAAGATGATAAGAGAGAAAGAGAGAGCCTCCTAACACAACATTTCAAATTGAATCTTTCGAAAAGCTATTAAAATGGATCTAACCAACAAATTCAATAGAGTGGATCTTTCATAACTTTGAATCAGGCTGCAAACAGATCAAGTCAAACCAGGCATTGCCAACTCAATTTGAGCTAGAGTTTGTCAAGTTGGATTTTGTTCATTGTAGTTTACGACAGTATATGAAAACAAAATCTCCAAAAGTGACGATTTTGAGTGATTCTACATTCATCAATACATTCTGAATGTCAAAGTAGAAGCGTGGGGCCAAAGCTAGCAAGGCGAAGCACTGCACCACCTTTTCCTTGAAGCGAAGTTGAGTTTCCTGTTGGAATTGTCAAACACTCAAAAGTCCTTGAAAAATGCAAAACTGCCTACTAACTTTTAGAATTAAATTTCAAGTTTAATTTATTAAAATACTAACTTTGGGGATGGTATATTTTAATAACTAGTTTTTTTAACTTGTATAATGTACGTGATTTTTATTAAAATTTTCATAATTTTAAAATTATTTTTTAATTATTTATATAATATATATTAATATTTATTTATAAATATTAAATTACAATTAAATGATAATTTATACATAATATATTATAAATGATTTTATTCATCTAACAAAAATCTAAATCTTTTTAATTTTTCAAGAATTATAAAAATCTATTTTTTCATTAAAATTTTTTTTTCAATTTATTTGTTAAATACTAAAAATTTCGTTATCTATTTTTTTTGTTTGATAAAAAATCAAGAATCAATATTTAAATAGTTAAAATTAATAATTATTTTTATCATAATATTGATTAAGAGGTATGTATATTTGATTGAACAATAAATCACAGTTATTAGTTTTGTTATAATAATTTGCTTTTTATTAATTCTTATTTTGACACAAATATATTGAGCTAATAATTATTTCTATATGATAAAAGGAAAACAATAATGCTTTATGTTATGCTATAACTTTTTTTTTTGAAATATTTTTTTATTTTTAATAATTTTTAACATAATTGATAAGAATTTTTGTGAGTTAGATATAGTAGTGATCCTCATTCTTCTCATATCATTCATTGTAAACAAAGAAATTTAATAATAAAAAGCATAACAAAAGAAAATAGAAAATATAAATTTACATATTAATTTATCAAGATTAAATATACACAATAATAAAAACCAAATATGTTAATAAATTAACAGATTATAAAAACATTTAAGAAATGAATAAAACAAAAAAATATATAATACAAAAAGTTAATTATAATCAATCTAAGCAAAATTAAAAAAAGTTATGGACTAAAGAGAAATAAATAAATTGACCAAATATATAATATAAAAATATTTGAATTAGAACATAAATAAAATATTATATTTGTTTTCAAAGAAAAAAATATTTTTATCTAATTTTTTTAATCAACATTTAAATATCTCATATTTTCATATAAATATATAAGCTTTTATTACTTTAAAAATATATATTTTCTGGTCAATAATTCATTAACTTATCTAAAAGTATTAAATTTTAATAATTTATAAAATAATTTTTAATTTTTGATAAATTTTGATTTGAATTTAAATAATTATCTAAAAATATTAAATTTAAATAATTTATTAAATAGAATTATTTGGTAAAAAATAAAATTTTATTAAGTATATATATATATTTGAAACTGTCATTAAATTTAAAAAGAAAAGATAAATTATGATTTAATATATTTGAATTTAAATCTTATGCAAACATTTCAATTTTAGATAGATATTAATTTCAATTTAAATAATTATCTAAAATATTTAATTTAAATATTTATTAAAAAATTTTATATGATAAATAAAATAATATAAATATTATCTTATGTGTTATTAAAAAAGATTATCCACTTAAATATTTATATAAATAGTTTTGATTATTTAATCTTGTATGTTGTAATATAATATATATATATATATATATATGATTAAAAATATTTCATAAAAAAAGTTAAAGTAATTTTAATTTTAATTCAGGATAAAAAACCGACTTTGGGGCAGTAGAAAATAATAAAAAAGAAAATTAAACCAATTACTTGAACAGTAACAGTATCGGTTAGTAAGTTACTGGGGCGCACGGCTTCCGCACGCTTACGTACACTTTTGGCTCTGCTGAAAAGAAAGAATTTTTTGTTCTCATTTTTGCGATCAGTGAGGAAAAGAAAGAGTAAAGAGTAAAGAGAAAATGTCCGGAGAGATTGAAGAAGACGAGGGACGACGTCGTCAAAGGAAGCTTGAAGAAGCTGTTGAAGTCAAATCCCTTCGCCGTATTATTAGTGCCTACCTCAAGTACGTTTTCCAGTTCTCTCTCTCGCTTTTTCTTATTATTATTTTTGTTTGCCTTTTTTTTTTCTCCCGGGAATCCTCGATTAAATTTGATTAGATTCATTTTTTTTGTTTTAATTTTTTAGGAAAAAAGAGTAGCAAAAAAATAATAATAAATTTTTTAGTGTAGTTTTTGTTTTTGAATTTTGGATACAGTTTCATCATAGTGAAGTATAATCCAATGCAAAATATAAAATAAAAATTGAATTTTAATTTAAACTGAAAATGATTAGCATGAAAGAATGGATTAATTTGTGGTACTTAAAGCTTAAAGTGAAGGTGAGACTGGGATATTGTTGATTATTGTGATTTGAAGCATTTTCTTGTAAATATATTGTTTTCCATTACAATGGGTATGCATATTTACACTCCCTTTGGTAGGAAGAAAAGAAAAAGTTTTAATCTAATGGTTGAGATACAAAATAGCACACCTTGTTAGGAATCTTAACCATTGGATTAAAAAGTTTTTCATCCTTTCCCCTTTCTATTCTTCCTATCAAACATAGCATAATTAGTTTACTAGTTATTTAATATACAAATTCTGTTGTTATTATTCTACATTTGCTTTTGGTTGCGAAACTCTGCTTCTTTTAGCCTCTTTTAGGTTGTTGCTTTTGCTGTTTTGCCACTTGCTAATTGTTATTTGCTTGTTACTTCTTAAAAAAAAAAAAAAAAGTTCTAAAAGGAAAAAAGAAATTATATATCGGATTAAACGTGACTTAACATAAGACAATTAAAACATGATTGTTTTATATAAAACTAAGAAAGTTATGCACTGCCAATGCATAGAATAAGAGTCCTAAAAGCAAAATCAATAAATTATACAATAGCTTTTAATTTTCCAAAAAAAAGTTATGTGCTTTAATATTTCAAATGCACTTTTTACCTTGTTTCCAGAGCTAAATCAAGTGTTAAAGGAATAACCAAATCTTAAATGACAAAGAGGGTTCTGTCATTCCTGACCACATAAACTATCAATGATCTCTACCAATAGACAGTTTCTAACTTTCTATCCCAACCCTCTTTCTCTTATCAATGACATTTTTCCTATTCTTGCGTGGACAATTTATGCAGTTATCCCGAGGCTGCAGAAGAGGATGTCAGAAGATATGAAAGATCTTTTAAGAAGCTTCCACCTGCTCACAAGGTGCTCCCTCTTGCTTGACTAATTGTTGAATTTACTTTTTGCTGCAACTGATCTCTAGAAAATTGAATACTGTTGACTGTTATCTTTTACAGCTATAACGTTCTCAAGACCTTGTTCATTATGATGATTAGCCATTATATTTTGAGAAAAAAAGGGAATCTAAAATGATAGCACCTTTCTTTGTTAAATACTGGGATTAGGTCTTTTTAGTTGTTAAGGAGGTGTAACCCTTACCTATGACTCTAAAGCAAACCAAATAGGAAATTTTATTGAAATTGACATTAATAAATCCTTTTGAGAATTGAGCTCGTGAGCTTCACATTTAGACAACTGTAGTGATGGATACAAGAATTTTCTTTTAGGAAACATTTGATAAATGTGCTGCCATGGCTCAGAACCTGAGGAAAGTGCTTGGGACAGCTTGGTGTAACATTCAATCTAGCCATAACTGACACTTCCATAATTTCATGCATTGAGGATGAAAATGTGCCTCCCTATTGCTATGAAGTAAAGAGAGCTTGGCTGTTGTCTTAATTGCTGCTGTTGTCAAGGGTGACAGCAAAGGGTATTTTTGAACTCAACAAGAGAAAACTGAAAATTAGGATACTTATCCTGAATGATGTCATGGTTTAAGGGGAAGATTCTTGCTACAATGCTAATTGTCAAAAAAAGGGGGGGAGGGGAAGCAAGAAGGAGAAAGAGGAAATGTTTGAGTAATTTCCTTAATTGGTGTAAGAAAATAGCCAGGCATGCCTATGGAGAATAAATGTCTATGTATCTGTCTCAGTATCCCAATTGGGTTTTTGCCATTTGTTTCGTCATACTTTACATGAAACATTGCTTGGAAATGTATATAATACTGTCATTTAACATTCTTATATGCTGAAAATCTTCAGTAAAACAGCAACTTTTTGTGAAAAGCTGTTCTCCTCTAAAATGGTTACCTTCCTTATCCTTGCTTTTTTAAGACCTCAATTTGTTTTTGTACTTTTCAGGCTTTATTGCCCCACTATCCTTCAAAGTTCCAAAGTCTGAGAAGGTAATTTTCTATTTACTTGCTTTTTGTGGTTTAATAATCTGGTTTCAGTTTATGTTGCCTTAATTGTGAAAAGTTGCTAAATCTTGACATGAAACTTATTTTGATTGGTTACTCTAAATTATACCTCACTGAAACCTTTGCAAAAGTACAAGGACTAGATTTGCTTCTTTTAAACAATTTGTACGAGTGCAAGGACTACATTCATACTTAAACCTTTTAGGGAAAAGAAAACTGTTGTGTGGTGTGTCCCAATTAAAATCTGTTTCGACACCTTGACAAATTATAATTTCTTGCATTTATTGCTGCAGGTGTATTTCTATGAATGCATATTTCATATTTAACATGCTTCAGGTGCGTCACAGTACATTTCTATTTCTCCACTAGTTCACTCTTTCTGAAGAGGTGAGATAATTTAGAAGAATATATACTTGGCTTGGAATGCTATAATAATTATTTATTTTTTTGGCAGGCATTTGAACCTCCTTTAGACATGAGCCAGGATGTGGATATTTGTGAGGATTCACATCTAGAAACCTTTGGAATTGAGCATTGCCACTCTGAGGAGGGAAATGCTTCCTCTTGTCAGTCTGCATCAACCGGTGGAAGAATGTGTTGTTCCAACCATGCTCAAGCTTGTTCTCAGGAAAGAAGCAGCATAATGAGCAATCCAACAGCAGATGTGACTACTCATGAGCTCTTTGCAACATATAATTAACTGTATTTGCTTGTTTAATGGATAATAAATATCCAAACTCCTACATATGATTGGTTCTTAATTTGTTTCTTTTTCATTTAGAAATTTGACTTTTGTAGATAGCTGCAGGAGGTGCAAAGTGAACATCAACATGAGCCCATTTCTGGAAGCTGCGCTGGAGAAGTGGGAAATAAGAAAGATATAGTTGAATGTTGTGGAATTGATGTCGCTGATTCTAATGGGAATGTAATACTTTTTTTATTCTTTTCATACTGTTTATCTTTCACCTAGAAAAACGAGGTGTTGGATGTTGAATAGATGAAAATTCAGTTTTGTATTTGTAAACAAGTGCTTAAAGATGCAACAAGTTAATTAGCTGTGTTGTTTGTGCCCCCCCCCCAAAAAAAAAAGGGCAATGCCTTCTGATATATCATGGTTTCTTTCCGGCTGAGCATTGGCTCAACTGGTTGGTGCATGATTCTCTACTCGAAGAGTAAGATTCAAATATCCCCTTCTACAAATAAAACATGATTTCTTTCCCAAAATTTCCATAATTACATATTTCTTTGATATTTAGGGCTAGAAACTTTATGCTGCTTTACTGTCTATGTCCCCCACCCCATCCATTCCCCTTTTCTTTTTTCTTCCTATTTTATGAGACCTGTAAGCCATTTTTTTGTGTGTATAAACTTGGCTTTGTCTTGAATAGTTACTGTTAATTTAAACAAAATGCTTTGGTGCAATGCATACAAGTGTTAATGCATACAAGTGTTAATACAGACAGAACTTTGGTGATCATTGATGGGAAGTTTCCCTTTCTAGAGGGAAATAAAGATTAAAAACGAATTTATAATTTCTTAACTACTATCTGGAGACAAGTTGAGGCTGGATATATGAGAGATGATGAGGGCTGCACGGAGCCCTTCATTGATGTCTTATCAAAAGATGTCTTATTCTAATGCTTTGTTCTTTCCCTCTCATGTGTTTTTGCCAATTTGTTGGTTGGTAATTTCTGAAACACAGAATACTGCAATGTTGCTGTATTTGAAGAAGCGAAAGAAAGTAACAGCAATGATATTTTAACTTCCTTCCAATTCTTGTTTTTTGGTGGATTCAGAAACAAGAATTCCATGCACTTTTTTGTCACCAATGTCTATAATTTTTTCAAGTTTGATATAAATCTATTTGTTGTTTGCTATTCTATCCTAACTATCACTGTCTGTCTGATATTAAATTCAGGTTTTTTCATATCCACATGACTGGTTGGATCCATCATTGCAGTTGAATGTTCCATTGGTTGATGTTGATAAGGTATGTTGGTGCTCTTGCTGTTGATTGTTGAATTGAATTGTTAGTCTGAAGAATTCTTGCACAACCTCATCTTAATTCATTGGTTTTATCTTATGGGGATAAGGTTTTATAATATAGACTTATTCTGACTTGCACTTTGCTGCCATTAGTAAGAAATTTGGATTTGGAATGTTTAGCATTAAATAGGTTTAGTTGTCTGCAGGAAGGGAATAATTTTGAGAAAATCTTTGATAAATTGATTTGTTCTGGATAAATGATTTGTTTGTGATTACAGTTGTTGTTGGAGAAAAGTAGAACCTTAGAAGTCTAAACATTAATACTTTGATTGGTACTTCTTTTCTTTTAGTTAAACTTTGATTGCTGCTTTTTGTAGAGTTCACATAAGGATATAGCATGAGACTTGCCTCCTTCCATTTGGGTTTGAAACTGGGAGTAGCAAATTTTATAGGCTTTTTTTTTTTTTTACCTTAAACAGTTTAGTTAAAGTCAATTTTACATGATATTGTGGTTCCTGTCTTGGTCCACTTAGGAGTTCCAGCGCCATGCTTTCTGCTAGATTAGTGAGTTCATATGTTTAGAAGGGTTTCTTCTTTCAGTCCGTTATAGTGGATTGCTTTCCTCTTTAACACCTTAGTTTGTAGATAGTGGCATAGCACAGTGCTTTTTGTGACTGAATCACAGTTTGTTTTGTTTAAAACTTCAATCGGCATCTTCAATGTCACAATGATGGCAACCCACCAGCTAGGCCTATTTAAGAATCAATTGACTTATTTAGTATGGACTTGTTGCACATGTTATTAATGAGATAAAATATACAGAAAGATTGTAGTAAATTAGTAAATGTGATCAGTTTTTTGGGGTATTTCTAGATCAGTAATGTCTTTACTTTTGTTTCTGCTTTTTTAATGTTCTATAAACTAACTGTGTTTACACAAAAAGTGTTTTAGTTCATGTCTAATTCTCTTATTTCTTCAGGTCCGTTGTATAATAAGGAATATTGCTAGAGATTGGGCAGCAGAGGTATTGCTTTTTCTATTTATTTTAATTGATTTTCAGTTTTGGAGTCATCGTGGATGATTTCAGGACAAGCTTGTTTAAGTTCCTTTCTGTGTGGTTCTTTTGACATCGGTGGAATTATTACTTTGTTACAGGGAGAGAGAGAACGTGATCAGTGCTACAAGCCCATTCTTGAAGAACTGGACACCCTATTTCCCAATCGCTGTAAGGAGAGGTACATTCTTCCTCTGATTTGTTCCTTTGGACGTAGTCCTGTCATACACCTCAAAACTTCTTGCTTTTTTCTTATTTAGTCCTGTCATACACTGCAAAACTTCTTGCTTTTTTCTTATCTAATGATTGTGATGATAGCATTAATTTTCAATTGGTGTGCAAATGCATTTTGTTTTCTGAGTGTAGCAAACCATTAATATTGTGGTTATTTTGGGAGTAGTATTTTGATAGACAGCAAACTTCCTGGTTGTTTAAGAATCTAATGACTGTGATGATAAATTATTGTCATTTGGTATGTGACTGTGTTCTGTTTTACTGGCGTGGTAAAACCATATATTTTGTTATAATAGCCCTCCTGCATGTTTGGTTCCTGGTGCTGGACTTGGTCGGCTAGCCCTAGAGATTTCATGCCTTGGTATGTATTTTATGTCAACTTGTTATCGCTTTGACTTGACAGGGACTACTATTATGTTTAACATTTCTCATTTTATAAAACAGGTTTCATAAGTCAGGGAAATGAATTTTCATACTACATGATGATATCTTCAAGTTTTATTCTTAATCAGTAAGAACTTTACCTCTCTAGTGCATTTATGCATACTAGTGCCTCTAGGTGCAGATGGAGTTTCTGCTACATCTATCCTCTTCATTCTCCCAAGGGGCATAAACTGCCCTGCATTATTTATTTGTTCTATTTATTTTTCCAGTACTGTAACAACTGGACAATGGACAATATATCCTTGGATCCACAGCAATTGCAATTCACTTTCAGAGAATGATCAACTTCGTCCAGTATCAATACCAGATATTCATCCGGCGAGGTATTAAGCCATTGTTTGCTTCTGTGTTTCCCCTTAAATGCTTTACATGTTCATGTTATTTACTTGTCTTGAACCTGTTCTGTGCAATATGCCTTACAAGGCTTGCTTTTTCAACTCCAGTGCTTGGGAGTTGCTTTTTTCCATGATGGTCAATTGTTGATTTATTTTCAATTTTTATTCTTTATGAAACTTCTAGTGGAAGAAAATGATCTATATTATCAAGCCTATGAGTAGCAAAGGCTTAGTCTATTGTTTATAAACCTATCAGCCTACAAAAACTTTAATGGACAAATCTTTATATTGCTGCTTATAAAACTTGTTGAGTCAGTTGATGTATTTATTTTTTCCACAATATTTATTGGACTTTCATTTCTCAGTTCCCATTGGCTTTTCTGGTTGCTGGCAGTGCAGGGATTACTGAAGGTTTTTCTATGTGTGGTGGGGATTTTGTTGAAGTCTACAATGACTCCAGCCAGATTGGTAAAACTACTGTCACTTACTAGGTCTATGACTTCTTTTCCCTACAACCTTTTGTTCCCTACATATTGTAATTGTCGTTGTATTGAATAAAAATGTTGTGCTGTATGGTGCTAATTAATTAGGCTAACTAAAATAATATATATATATATATATATATATAGTAGAAAACTTTTCTTTAAGACTGAGGCATAGTAGGACCACTGTCCTCAAAACTGATTGAAATGGTACCATAACATAGGTCATTTTGTGGCTGACAATTATCCTTTAGGTTTGCAATCTATCTTCTTATTGATACTCATCTAATGATGATGCTAATCTGTGAATAAAGGAGATTGCCATGAGTTTGCTACATTCCACGTGAGGACTGCAGTATGGGAATTTTTTTCATGTATATATTGATTCAATGAACCTAATTTCCAATATAAGCTTAGCTCTTTGTAGTTAAGTCCAGTTTAATTTTTCTCATCCCAATGTTGATAGAAGAAAGTTGCATGTTCTGAGATTCTTCTTGAATATTCTGTAAAACATATTCATAGCATAGCATCCAATATTAGAGTAGGTTCATATCCTTTCCTTCACCATGAGTTGATGTCAAAGCCAATGTAAATATTGGTTTTGTGTGTCATTTGTATCTAGTTTCTTGGAGTAGAACCAACTAAAGATGGACTAGCAAAGGTGTGTGGTAAACTTACCACCCAAGAATTGACTCCATATATAGTTTAGAGAAGTGCATGTAATTATATGCAAGTTTAATGCATGCATATTTTTAGCATTTGTATGCAGATTTTAAGGTTATCTCTATTTATGGAGTGCTCCTATTTGTTAATCTCTATTTTACTTAATCAGAAGAGCCCTATGTAACCAAACTTTTAAATGCCTTTGGTTTTGTTTGCAATCAGTTGTTTTTGACTTTTGGTTCATGAAGTGACTATGAATAACCTATGTGAATGAAATTAGGTACAAATCTCTGAAATGGACATGTGTATGAGTAAAGTTTGTTCTATCGTTCCTAAGTTTTCTCGAAATTTGGTGTGAATGTTGGATGTAGGTATATGTCTGGCACATTTGCTTTCAATTGCTCCTAAGATTTCCCTTATATTTGGAGGTTCATATTCTCTTATCCATACATACTTTGAGGTGACAGATATGAATCCGATGTGGGTCCTCAAAGAAAAATGAGTGGGACCAACATAGTTAACAAAGTTGACCAAAACCAAACTGATTGCTACCCTGTGCTAAAAATATTCTTATCACTCCATGGATACAAATCATACTGTGTAGTTTTTGAAGCTAGGAATTACATGAACCTGATTTAAGTTTGTACTCAGAGCAAAGTACATATTCTCGGTATGGTAGCCTGAGGTTTACTGCTTTTGATGCATTCTTACTTGTATGAAATGTTTGTTATATTTTTGCATTGCTATCAGTGAGTTTAGGTTGAAAATACAATTCTAATTTGCAATGCTCACTTTCTCGTAGAGATGCTGATCTATATGTATATTAGCTGTACCATATATGTATATCAGATTGCTAAACCTAATGGAGTGTATTTATGCTGTCTGCAGGCGCCTGGGATGCTGTTGTGACTTGTTTCTTTATTGACACAGCACACAACATCATCGAGTACATTGAAATCATATCAAGAATTTTGAAGGAGGGGGGAGTGAGTTCCTTAATTGAATACTGTTTATTCTGTTTCCTTCAGTTATATTCATTTTATCTTTCGCATTACTTCTGGATTGGCTTAAACAGTTGGTTGGATGACAGGTTTGGATAAACTTTGGACCTCTACTGTATCACTTCGCAGACATGTATGGGCAGGAAGATGTAAGTTCTATTGCAAGCACTTCTATGCCAAAGCACACTTATTGGCTGATATTATTGTTGCTCATCTCACCTCACCTATCTTCCTCCCTTACCCCTTTTGCTCGCTTTTTCCTCCTTTTAGGAGATGTCAATTGAGTTGAGTTTGGAAGATGTAAAGAAGATTGCTTTCCATTATGGGTTTCATTTGAAGGTAACATTCACACCCTCCTTTTCATTCTTCTTTGTCCCTTAAAATTCACTTAGTTTTGGCCAAGTACATCTTGCAGCAGCTATGATTGATAAAGTAACATATTCATGACTGCAGAAAGAACAGACCATTGAAACAACCTATACCACAAATCCTCGATCCATGATGCAAGTAAGTTCTTAAACCCTGTTCTTTCGTAAATTCCCATTTTCTTCACCTTCTATCTTATTAAATCTAAATAGAAATGCCTCTCTTCTTCCTGTGTCGATGCCATGTTAATATGAATGCATATTGTAATCTGTATATCTCCGTCAAAGGGAGTATAATTTCAAAATCTTCTCATAATGAAACATCAGGCTTTCATGTTCTTAATCGAACAGTTCATCAGTGCCTCTTTGCCTATGCTCACATGCGTTTAGCTGGTCGATCACTTGCCTATCCAAGACGCCAAGAAACATCATACCCGAGTGTTGCGCTTATATGTTGCTAGAACCAGCTGTCTATTTTTTGATAATGCCATTTATACTGTTAATACAGTTAAATATAGAAGTTTGTGGGAGTTAATATGGAAATCTGGAAATTTTAAACACAATATAGTGAAACGTTATAAAAACAATAAAAAAGAAAATTTCACAAAAGCAATACGATTTAAAATTTTAACAAAAATTGTATATAGATTTGACGAAAAAAATGTTTTATGTTTGATGTGTCGTTATGAATTGCGATACGATAATTTTTATATTTTATACATACTAAATACAAAATAGACATATAGATATACAAATTGTTAGGTTTACTCACAGTGTCCTGATTACAATGTTCGTTGCAGAACCATTACCATGCTGCATTTTGGACAATGCAAAAGAAAAGAACTTCCACAACATAGCATGGGAAAGATGATATGAATTCCTGTATTACTATACTCCAGGTCCTGCCCCTCTTTTTTTTTTTTTTTTAATTTCCACTTTCATGATGCCTCTGGCCAAACTGGGGTTAGAAAGAATAAGATGGAGAAAGTTAAGAAAGTTGAATGATCTTTATTATTATTTTTAATGCTTTGTTTTTTTGTTTGTTTGTATTTTTTTAAAAAAATTTTATTATAGATTTTAGGATTTACTTGAATTATTTTCAAGTAAGTTGTAGTATAGACAAATCCATGATTTTTCTTTTTTTTTCTTGGAAAATTGCAATGATTGGAATTATTTTCGAAAAAAAAAAGTGAACTTTGAGAAACCAAATAGTACATTAAAATGTAACAAAACTTGAAAATATGCATTAGGAGATCAATTAGGCATGTCTTTGATTACCTCAAAAACAACTTCATAAGATTTTCAATTTTTCTTGTACCCATATGATATAAATAAGGAAGTTAATAATTAATTTTTTGAAGAAAATAAAACTAATAAATTAATATAAATATTGAAGTGAAACATGGGTCAAAGATATATATCTATTTAATGAATTTAAAATCTTTACCGTTAATATATAAGATAATAATTCAAATTTATTAAAATTTGTTACAATGAAAAGCAATTTTCTTATTTCAATATTCTCATTAAATTTGTAAAAATTTTCTTATTTAAATAATCTCATAGTTTTGGATGTAATTTACTTCTTATAATTCTTTTACATATAATTTAGGCTAATATTTTTTAATTTTTAATCTATCTTTAAACTCAATTTCTTTTTACTTAATTAATATAAGAAAAAACATGATTGGTTTAAGTCTTTTTTAACCCACAACTTTTAAGAGTCTAATGAACAAGTATTTCTTTCTTTTTTTTTTTTTTTGAAAATTTTAATTTATTTTTATTCTCAACTCGTATCTATTTAATTAATTTGAGAAAACATTATTAACCTAAGTTTTATTTTAACTCTTAATTTTTAAAAATCTAACAACCATATGTATCATTTAAATTAATATTCAATTGACATATAAAATAAATTATTAAATTTGATATATAAATTAACAAACAACCGATAAATTATATGATATAATTAAATAATATTTAATATGAAGTTAAATTTACATATAATAAAATTTGAATTTTAAATTTTAAAACTACATTCTTGTTACCATGAAAACTTGTTACCTCAAAATTTTTACTTGAAAATTGTAAATTTTAACAATTTGGGTATTCTATCAACAAAAAATATGTTTACGAGAGAGAAAAGAAAAAGCTTATGGTATAAGATTATTAAGACAAAAATAACATTTAGTAATTATATAAATAATTATAAATTTGGTGACGAGAAACAAAAGAAAAAAGAATATAACTGTGGGGGATGAAGCTTTACTTTTGTAATATGCTTCGTATTTCTTTTTTTGTTTTTATATATTAATGGTTTCTATCTGTCTCATCAGTCATCACCGTCATTTTCTCAGCGTGCACATGTGTCTCTCCTCAATCTCGGCGTGCACTCAAAAACACACAAAATTAATCAAATCCCACATCCTTTTTTAATTAAAAAAAAAAAACCCCAAAACCAAACAATGCCCCCTTTCTTCCCCATTTCTTCGATCTCTCTCCCTCTCTCCGTCTCTCTCTGAGAGAGATTTCCTTCTATCTTCTACCTTCCCTAGCCTAAGTAAAAACCCTCCTAATCCCCCTTAATTTACACAACTTGCCGCTCTTCCTACCCGTATGCCTCCAACTTCATTGAAAAAATCCCGCAAACCCTATCTTTATTTTTCGAACTTTTATTTTTCTTCTTCTTCTTCTGCTGCTGCTGTATCTAGGGTTTTCTTTTTAGGTTGGTTTTGTAAAGTATGGAGAGATCCGATGGCAAACCTCCCTACAACCTCTCTCAAACTTCCTCAGGTTTTTTTTTTCCTTCATTTTTGTTTTCAATCCTTTCATTTGTTTATTTTCTTTTTTCTTTTTTTTATGGATTTTTCCCTTTTACTTAATAGCATGTTTCTATGATGCGAAAGAAAATAAATTTCGTTGGAAAATTTGGACCTTTACTTCATTTTCTCAGTTACCAAACGGGTCTTAACTGTTAACCACTAGCTTTATTGTCTTTGCTTGATTACTTGTTTACCAAAGCTTTGTTTTTTTTTTCTTCCTATTTTGTTAGTTTTAATTCTGGGGCTTGCTTTTAGCGATTTTGTTTTTTCTTCTATTTCTTGCGATTTGATGGTTTCTTAAGCTGTATTATGTTGATTGATCGGTTCTATGGTTTTATTTAATTGCTAATTAGTTAGTGATTTCACAGATAATGCGCTTTTGATGATCCCAGTACGAATTTTTTGGGTCAACATGCTATGGAAGAGTGGAGTTGGGGGTCTAGAAGATGGTGAAGAGGATGCTCCTGTGTTTGCATCTGCTGAAGTGACGAGTATCATTTGTTTGATAGAGGAAGGTAGGTTTTCATCCCTTTGGTTTGCCCAGTTGCTGCGAATCCTCGGTTTCTTGCCGCTGAACCTTCGGGCATTTGCTTGTAGCTAGTACTACCTTTTCATTCCATTATGTGATAATATTTTGTTATGTGCCCCTAAAAAGTACTTTTGTTGGAGTTTCTTTGACCATAAAAATTTTTTTCATGGTGTTTGTTGGCCTTTAATTTCTTATTGGTCAACTTGAGCTGTAGTCTAAGTTGTTTCATAACTTAACATGTGTCATATTAACACTTGGCAATTGGAACTTACCTTATTATACTTTGCAGCTTTAATTTAAAGTATGAATACTATCTTTGAATGATAAAAAGTTCTATTTCTTGGTCATTTTGGAAATTAAATTTTTAGAATCTTAATAAAAGATTACGCCTGTCAGTTTGAAATTTCAAAATTGCTACTTATTTAAAGTAGTCAGACAAAAATTAGGTTTTAAGGATTGAAATTTTTAAAATTGCAACTTATTTAAGGTAGTGAGAAAACAATTAGGTTTCAAGGGTTCCTCACTAAAATTTTAAAATGCCTATAAGAAGATTATGCTTATCGGTTTGAAATTTCTAAATTGCTACTTATTTAAGGTTGTTGGACGATAATTGGGTTTCAAAGCTTCCTTGGTATGTGTTCCAAATTTTGTTGTTCAAGTGAAGGGAGTTGTTGATTTGAAATTTAGTTATGTTCTCTATCCATTTGACCCTTTGGTAAATGTGTGATCAATTTGAGGACATTAAGATGCAGGAAAGCATCTTACCATTTATATTTATTCTACAAGCATGTCCTTGTAAAAGCATCATGATTGTATGTTGAAATTTGAAATTAAGGGTAATATGGGATAGAAAAAGTAGTTGCTTTAATTGTTGACAAGGGGTACCCTAAAGCAGAAATATGCACTCATAAAATAAAGCTTTAACAGAACATATGATTCCTATATTTATATTGTCATACTTCAAGTGAAGCACTTATTGTATTAGCTTTCTGCTGCATTTTGTTCATGCTGTGAAGGAATTTATGCCATTGTTTTTTGCAGTCATGCACATTGATTTTATTTTGTCTTATTTTTAATTTTTTTGTTGATATTGCTTTCATCCCTTCTGGTTTATGAAGTAATAAATCATCTGCTAAACTCAATCTTGATTTCATCTTTCATCTTTATGGATTTTGAAATAAGACTATTTCAGCTCTAATTTTCCTTTTTTCATTTGCAGGTTGTAGGTTTAGGATCTTTATCTGATATGGATGATCTGGCTAGTACTTTTGCAAAGGTCAATTTTTTAATTTATAAATGTTGCAGTGTGATGAATGCCAATAGTTAACATTTCTCACTGACTGTTGCTTATAAGATTTGATATGCTTGTTTCTTGAGTTTTTGATGGCCTTTATATTTAATTGATCTTTTCGCGGAAATGTTTGGATTTTTGTTTTTGTTTTATGTTTAGTTATATAACATTGACTTGGTTCTGTATTGCGTAGAGAAGTTTTTGTTAAAAATTATGGCTTGACTTTTAGTCAGGAATGCCAATTGTGGGTAGTGTGTGATCTATGCATAATTTTCTTGCATAACGAATGGATCAATAATGTATTATGATGTGAACTCTAGATAATTAAAAACTTATCAAATATGATTTGTGATCTGGACTGTTACTAATCATACCCAAAGTTTTAGACATTAGAAAAAACTAGAAGAAGATTGTTGGATGTCTATTTTTTTTCCATTGATCAATTATAACTAACAGGACTGTTTTTGATATGTTAATAATTAAAACTAATTGAGTGAGACTATTACTAATAATAATCCAAAGTTTTAGGCATTAGAAAAATCTAAAAGAAGATTCTCTGATGTGGTTTCCTTTGGATGATCTCATAACTAAAGGGACTTTTTCTATATATTAATTGTATGTGAAAGGAATTATATTAAAAAAAATGTCAAAGGAAGATGAACTGAAGTTGTTTTGTCTCTTCACTTGTGGCACTGTTAATTGAGCTTGTACGTTTGCTCCAAGCATGCATTGTATAGCTATTTCCTTATCTTGTTCTCATTGTAATAGTAGTTATTTAATGTCTAATTTAGAATGATGAAAATTTTATTTTATTTTTGAAATAAGAATAATAAAGAGATTGGGTAGGATTAAAAGCCCTTAGTTGTAGGCAGATGATTTAATCCTTGTGAACCATAGGTCCCACCTTGACCTTGCTGGATGTTCATATGACTACTTAGTAAAGTAATCCTTCCTCTCCCCAACAATTGTGGGTTAAGATGTGAAAGCTCTTTTCTCCTTGTATGAACAAGCGTAGAGTGAAAGAGGGGAGTTCAGAATCAATGTTTTAAAAAAGATAACCTTTTCATTATCATTTTTTTTTTGTTTTCTAAAGACTGCCTTGAAGACCATTGTTTTACCCCAATGATGGAAGATTGAATATCTTGGTATGCATGTAATTATGTAATTCTCCAGATGCAGATATTTGTTTATTTTCTTTTCTCTTGCTGCAGTTGCTGTTTTGTTTTTGTTGTCCTTTCATGGTGATTGGATCTTAATATTTTATCTTTTTTTTTTTTTTCACAGTTGAATAGGGTTGTTACAGGACCAAGAAATCCAGGAGTTATTGGTGATAGATCTGGATCTTATTCAAGGGAAAGTGAGTAGAACTATGCCTTTATATTGTGGTTATAATCTTGATTAATGAATGAAAGAGGTAATATTGATTGATATTTGAAAAACTGTAAAATTTTTTATTCCACTTTTTTACTTGCAACTCTTGCTCAAGCACTTCTCACCCCTTTCCCTAGATTCAAGATTCCTTGATGGCTCTTCTTTAAATGATATCCTTCTATTTATTTATTTATTCACTGAGTAGGACTTGAAACAGGGTGTTTCTGTGGAAGCCTTGGTTCTTGGTCTAGAAATTTGTACATATTGTCAATTTATGAGGCATTTCTTTTGGTACAAGTGTTGCAAGGCTTTATTTATTATGTTTTTAGTGGATGTAATAATGTTTTACGAAGATATATATTGAGTGTCTTCACTAAAACCTATTGGCAATAGAATGAAGTTGTAAATATTTCCCAACATAATCCATGTTAACTCCACTCATCACCCTTCCTGTAGGCCTAAAACTAATAACCCAAACAAATAGGCCAACTATGTGGTCAGTAAATATTGTTATTAAACAATGAATAACAAACAACAAACAACTTGGAGTTTGATACCATGTTAAGCAATAAAAACAATTATAGAGGGGTCTCTCTTATACTTAAGACTCCAAGATTCCCAAAATAGCCAATTTAAGAGTTATTTTATGACCATTTAATAGAAAGTACTTGCATGTGCACAACTAATATCATCTTGAATTCTTTCATTTCAATTATTTTACATATTGTCTTCTTTGATATGGTCCAAGTGAAATTACTATATATATATATATATATATATATTTTTAACTCAAAATTTTCATTGATCGATAAGGATTAGTAAAAGAAGACATAAATGTTATTGTTCTATGTTTTCACTTTAATTAGGTATTTCTCACTGGAATTGTATATTTAAATCTTAAGTTAGATTTTTTAGATTGAATGGAAATTGTCAAGACCTCTGTTTTATGATTAATATTTAATTTTTATGTGCTATTTACTTGTGTGTTGGGAGCATGCGGATTAGAGATTTTGTTAACAAAGTTATGATTTCCAGAATTCTAATACGAAGCGACATGTAGTGATTGCACACGGAATAAGGTTCTGTTTTTGAACATGAGGCACTTTGCATTTGTGTCAATGTATGCTAATGATTAAGCATCATCCTTTTGTCTCTTTGTATGTCCCAATATTGTTTTATGCCATTTGAATAGACTTCTTTTAACATATGACTATGAGTGTTGTTAAGCTATGCATTAAGTTAATAAGCAGTTTGTTCATCTTTTTTTTTTTTTAAGTGGGAAAGGGCACCAAGGAGTTTCCAACCCTTGCTCAAAGCTAAAACTTTTAGTTAAAAAACTTAGGGGGCCTAAAGCATCTTGCTTCTCCAAACATATAAAAAGGAAAAACCTAGAATGAACATAAACCACATATCTAGGAGCTTTATTGAGGGCAATTCTTCCTCGTTCAAAGTTCTTTATTGCATTCCCTTTATAGAAGCTAAAAAAATCGAGAGAGGGATGGACTCAATCACTTGCATTTTTGTCTATAAATGCATGCTCTTCCAAACTGATAGCTCCTTTACCATTCAACCTGCTGCTAGTCATGTATTTAAGAGAGAGAAAACTGAGGACTAGAGCTTTTGGCTCAATAAAAATTCAACAAATGAAAATGAAGTTTCTTTTGCCGATTGCACATAGATAGAATCTATTTGGAAGGATTTCTCCTCTTTTGGAGACTATCAATGGCAAAGTTTTTCCCGGATGCTTCCTGTCTAAAGAAGGCAACCTTAGCCTTAACTTCTGTCTTGCAAACTGCCTTTGATGAAAAATGTTTTATACCACCCCAGCAGTTAATTATATTAAGTAATGCAACTTTATTTGTGGCTATATTCTCTTTAAATAGTTTTTGGTAGTATTTTCTTACATTTGCATTTTTTTTTCATGTTTTTCTGTCAGTTTCTTATTGTTTCTTGGATTATATGTAATTTTGGTTAAATTAGTCATCTCGTTTTCTATTGATGCAATTAGCCTTACCCTCTTTGTGTTGAACCATTCGAAGCTTATGCTTTAATTAATGATTTCTCTCTTGCAGATGACTTTGGTCTCTTTGTTTTTCTTGCATGAACATGCTTGACATATTGCGGAGCCAACATTCTGCTGCCTTTTCTCTTTCTAGGCCGTTCAAGCTTATTGCTTTTTTATTTTTCCAAAGTGTGCAAGCTCACATATGTTCTTGCTCTAGTCCTAACATGGTTTTATGGTGAATTATGTGATGTTGGATGCTTTTTTTTATTACATTTCTTTATTATTTCTATGTGAAGGTGCTTAACTAAAAGATTAACTAGACTATGATATTGCAGTTACTCTTGACTTCCTTTTCTTAACTTCTCATAAGATTAACCAGAGTATGATATTGCAGTTACTCTTGACTTCCTTTTCTTAACTTCTCATCTTTTAAGATAACAGCATAGAGTTTGTCATTTTTGTAAAATGCATGAATTGTTAATTAGAAGTTCCTTGTTAGTATCTGAGCTGTGCCCATTTGTTGAATAATGATTTTGTAGGATTTTATTCTTTTTAAAGTTAGCTGATACCTTATATTTTTAATTGCTTGTGATTCATGTTGTGAAAAATTCTTTTCAGGTTCATCTGCTACCGACTGGGCTCAAGATGGAGAGTATGTAAACTGGATGGATCAGCATATGTTTGATGTAGAAGATGCTCAAGAAGGCAAGAGATGGTCCTCGCAGCCACAACCTTCTTCTGCTCGTGTTGCAGAATCGAAGCCTTTGTATAGAGCTTCCTCATATCCCCAGCAGCAACCACAGCCACATCACTTCATAAGTGAACCTATTGTTGGACCCAAATCAACCTTCACATCTTTCCCTCCTCCTGGTAGCAGATGCCAGCAGTCTTCACCTGCTCACCTAAACATTCCTGCTCTTAGCAGTGGATCTCAGCCACCCTTCTCTGCAGCAAGCTTCTCTCCATTGTCCAACCCCAGTCTTCATCTAGCTGGTCTTTCTGATGGATTGCATTATGGTAGTAATCTATCCCGGTTAACATCTCCTGGCCTATCTTTTAGTAGCAGGTCACAAAATCACTGGGTCAACCACTCTGGTCTATTACATGTAGATCATGCTGGTCTTTTGCATAATATGTTGCAACAGCAAATACCTCATCAAAATGGCCTAATGTCCCCACATTTAATGTCACCACAACAGCAGTTGCAACAGCAGAGACTGCACCATTCAGCTCAACCATCTTTGGTGCATTTTGCAGCATTGCAATCTCAACTGTATAGTGCCTATCCTCCATCACAAAAAATGTTGCTTGGACAAGCTGATCTTAGGGATCAACGAACTAAACCATCCCAAAGAAACAGGCAGAGCATGCGTATTTCTCAGCAAAGCTCTGATACCGGTAGCCAGAAAAGTGAGAGTGGGTTGGTGCAATTCAGATCTAAGTATATGACTGCTGAAGAGATAGAGAGTATTCTTAAGATGCAGCATGCTGCCACACATATTAATGATCCTTATGTAGATGATTATTACCACCAAGCTTGTCTTGCCAAAAGATCTTCTGGATCCAGGGCCAAACATCAGTTTTGCCCATCTCACGTGAAGGAATTACATTCTCGATCTCGTAACAGTGGAGAGCAGCATTTGCATCTCCATGTTGATGCACTTGGGAAGGTCCCCCTCTCTTCCATTCGGATACCTCGTCCTCTGCTTGAAGTCGATCCTCCCTTAGGTTCAGGTGATGGAGGTTCTGAACAGAAAACTGAGAGGCCTCTGGAGCAGGAACCTATGCTTGCAGCTAGAATCACCATTGAAGATGGTCTCTGTCTTCTTCTTGATGTGGATGATATTGACCGGCTTCTACAATTTATTCAAACCCAAGATGATGGAGCTCAGCTCAGACGGAGGCGGCAGATCCTGCTTGAAGGTATGGCGGCATCACTTCAACTTGTTGATCCACTTAGCAAAGGTGGGCATGCTGTTAGCTGTTCTCCCAAAGATGACATTGTGTTCCTAAGATTAGTCTCTCTTCCCAAGGGCCGTAAGCTCCTCACCAGGTTCCTTCAGCTTCTCATGCCTGGAAGTGAGCTTATTCGAATAGCATGCATGGCCATTTTCCGTCACTTGAGGTTCTTGTTTGGTGGTCTTTCTTCTGATCCAGAAGCAGCCGAGACAACTACTAATCTTGCAAAGACTGTTTCTATGTGTGTTAATGGCATGGATCTTCGGGCTCTTAGTGCTTGTCTTGTTGCAGTTGTTTGTTCTTCAGAGCAGCCACCACTCAGGCCCATTGGAAGCCCTGCTGGGGATGGTGCTTCTGTTATTTTAAAATCAGTTCTTGAAAGGGCTACTCAACTGTTAAGTCATCCTTCTGGAAATTGCAGCATGCCTAATTATGCTTTCTGGAGGGCTTCGTTCGATGAATTTTTCACTCTTCTTACCAAGTATTGTGTGAGTAAATATGATACGATAATGCAATCAATACACAACCAGTCTCAGCCAACCACGGAAGGAATTGGTTCAGAGGCCATAAGGTGTGAAATGCCGTGTGAGCTACTGCATGCTAGTCTTCCTCACACAAATGAGGCTCAGAGGAAGCTTTTAATGGACTTCTCTCAGCGATCTGTGCCTGTGAATGGATCCAATTCCCATGCTGGGAGTACTAGCCAAATAAACTCTGAATCAGTGAAGGGTTAATAAAGGACAATGGTGTGGTAACGTGAAAATGCCCTGAACACTGCACTAGATGGAATGTGGGACGGGGGAGCAGAAGCAAGGTGGGATGTGTATTTACTGTAGAAGTCTGGTTTGGAGGGGCTAGTATTATCTGCATTACACTTTGGTTCTTGTTATGATCCCCTTACCTTCCCCCCCGCCCCCCCTTTTTATCTGAAAAAAAAAAAGATCATTGGAGAGAAGAATCATAAGATTGGAAGTTGATGGAAGTTATAGTAACGCATAAATGTGGTATTATGATGGGAGTTGGGTGACTGGAAGTTAGTTCAGCTTCTGGGGAGCTTTTATTTTGGTGCTCTGTTTTGAGACTCCAATACATGTGGATGTGTAGTGGGTTAGAATGTACAGGTGGAGTGATGGTCTTCTAACAGACCCTTTTGGAAACAAACTCCTTTTCTTTTATACTGTTTCATTACGATAAAATCTGAGGGAGTCTGATGATGCCCAAGTTCTCTAGATTTTATCTATTTCTGGGAAACTGACGAGTTATTCAAATGGGTCACTCCGAGCAATCAGAATCCTGTAATAATTATCACCGAAAATGGGCGACCATGCAAAAAAACAGCCACCGGTGAAGGCAACAGGTTTCAATATCCTAATCAGAAACTAAAACAAACTGCACCAACTGTGCTATATGCTTTGGCAGAATTCAAGGACTGCAAACGCACATACCAAATACTTTTCAC
The DNA here is from genome assembly GCF_002303985.1 of Durio zibethinus. The sequence continues at coordinate 10,006,548 of NW_019167938.1, read as the reverse complement.
TGATCAGTGGCTTGTTAAGAATCTAAGTACTTGCCCACTTTGTCGACGTTCTGTCAACCAACCACTCAGACTTGACGCATCTTAGAGGGTGAGTTTAGATTTTTATTTATAGAATTCAAGAAAATTTATTAAAATAAATAATAATATAATTATAAATATTCAATATTAATAGCTTAATGTTTATTTATCTATTTGTTTTATTTTACATAATTAATTATGTATGTATCTTTTATTTGCATTTATCTATTTACAAAATAAATTTTTATATGTTTAATGATTATTTATTCAATTTTGTATTTACTTATTTATGTATTTTTTTGTATAATTATTTATAGTTTTATACTTACAAAGTATTTATTATTGTTTTAGCTATTTATTTATTACATTAAAGAAAAACAAAGGAAAATTAAAATTATTATATATAGACAGAAAAAACGTAAACCAGCACCAGACCAAATTTAATTAAAAAAGAAATTTTACATTACTACTTTAGATATATCTTGGTCCCTAATGAAGATTTTTTTAATTAAAAGTTAATAATTTTAAAAAAGTATAGTAATTTAAAAAAAACTGATAGCAATCCTAATTCTATTTGGTTCTGGACTAGTAATGGCAGTACTTGATTGATAATTCATATAAAAGTGGGACATTTGAAACAATTAAAACGGAAATTTTGGGTAAGTTTTTCTTAATTATATAATATCAGGATCGATCATACTGTTGAAGAAACCATGTCAACGCCACCAACTACTCCAAACCTTGAGGTTGAGACATCAATAAACCTCTTTTTGATTCTAGGTGTTATTGCTTCTTTTCTGATAGCAATAATTATAGTTTATATCATAAGTGCTTGCTACGAGAAAGCCAAGAGGCTGCTTCCACCCCAAGATATTGAAACTGGTGGCTTTCTCCCCCAAGCCATGCAAGGCCAAGGCCAACCGCGGCGGCAGCAGGCTTCAAAGCCGATAATCCTGGCGGGGGCTGTAGTTATATACAGGAATATTGAGGAAGAACCAGAAGAAGCAAAGTACTGCAGCAACGAGTGTGCGATATGCTTGGAAGAGTTCAAAGAAAGGGATCGTTGCAGGATTTTATCCAAGTGCAAACATATCTACCATATTTGTTGTATAGATCGGTGGCTGCTCAAGGAGTTGCATTGCCCGCTTTGTCGTGGTTCTATCCACGCTACACTACCAACTCATGTTCAAACTGCTTGATTTTTTTTAAATATATTTGAATTATTCAAGATTGAATTTTTTACTGAGATTAAAAGTTCACCAGAAACTAAAAATTCAGCATTATCATATATCACAATATTCTATATATATATATATATATATTAGTTTTCATGACACGTGCTATGCATGTGATTTTTAACAAAATTATAATTATAATATCTATAGCTATTAACAAAAGTAGTAGTCCCATTTTTTTAATTTTTTTTCCACGTTTTTTAAGTCATTAAAAAAAATTGAAAGTTAATTTGAGTCATGAAAATTATTTTATTTTGTTTTCCCCGCCTCTAGCTGTCCTCTCTCTTTTTCTTTTTGTCTTCATCCATTGTGTGCTGCTTTTCTTCTTCAAATCCGACCATCAGCAATGCCGATGCATGGGTCATCTCCGTTGGGGTCTCTCAAGGCCAAATGCTGAGTGGAGCTGGACGGTTTCAGCACCGTGGAGGTGGGTGTTGAAGCCTGGAATCGCAGGTGAAGCTAAGATGTTTAAAGATATGATGATGGATAGCAATGCTTAAAGAATGTTCTATGGATCCCAATGAAACCGTTCAGAGGCTCCTCCTTCAGGATACTTTTTTTCTCTTCCTCTTTTCATTTGAAGTATCTTTCTATCTAAGTTTTCTTTTTCTTTTTGGATTTTTTATGGGGTAGTTTTTTTTAGGTGGTTGCTAAAATGGGGTTTTGATATTTTGTTATATGTGTTTTTCGAGTCTATTTTTTTTTATCATAATTTCATTTTTGTTGATTTAGGTTTTGTTGTTGGGGACTGTAGTAGGTTATTTTTTATTTTTGGGTGTGATGAGTTTGCGCCATTCATGGGATTATTAGATTTTGATTTTATGTGTATTTTTTATAATTTTTTCAGTCCTTTATATATATATATGTATGTATCTATATATGTCAAGTTTTGGTTTTTGTTTTTTTTTCTTTGCAAATTACGTGATTGTTGGTATTCATATACCTTTTTTTTAATTTTCTTTTTTTTTTTAGAGTTAGTTAAGTATTTAATGTGTCTGTGTGATCTTTAAAAGTAGTATTTAATGTGTCTGTGTGATCTTTACAAGTAAAAGAACTTGGCTCTAGAAATGGGGTTTTGATTAAATTGCTTCTTAAATGGTGTGTCTGCAGCAAATGTTGTTCTCTTGAAGCTCATTGTTTAATTATTCCTGCTTTCAGTTCATTAGTTAGGACATTATGATCTGTTGGTTCTTTTTATGAAGATTTCATTTTCAGTTATTGATTACAAAAGGTTTTCAGTTTCAATGTTCTCACTCTTTTGCTTTCCTACTTATTCTTAGGCACTTAGGTACTAAATGTGGTGTTTATTGTTATAACACTAATTCACATTCTAATGAATCGTGAAATGTTATCCATGTTAAGTGAAGCTTTTGGTTGGCATTCAACTCCACATCAAGTGTTTTGAGGAAGTTTAATGTGGTGATAAGCATCTGCAAAAAGCTGTGGATTCTTAACCCTAAGGAATTTTCCTGTTTTGGTTGTTGGTTTAGCCACTATATCAATACCGTTAGTTTTTCCCATGTATTTGTTATTGTATGTTTTTATTCCTAGTTGTTTACATTTCGATGTTTTTAGTTTCTTCAGTTTAGTATCAACTTGAGGATTGATATCATATTATGGCCTTTTATGTACTGTAAGCTTATTGGGTTTCTCCACTTCATATGAGTTACCACTTGGTTTTGAGGAAAGAGATGTCAGATATATGTGGTTCTTTGAAACCTTTGGGTATGTAATTGTGTCCATTTACTTCAAGGGTAATATAATGTACAAATATCAAAGTTTGCCCAAGATTACTTGAAACAACTGAAAATTTTGTTGGGAAAAAGGGTTGGTACAGCTTATTGATTAATTAATGATATTGCCATTTGCTTCAGCTAACTGGCTCCTAGGTATTTCATGTATGGCAAAGTAAATGACAAGATTGATGTTTATGCATTTGGTGTTGTGCTGCTTGAGCTACTAGCTGGAAGCAAGCCAATATGCAATGACTATCCAAAAGGCCAAGAGAGCTCGGTCATGTAGGTATGTCCGTTTCGCTCATGTGGCTCATCATTTTTAATCCACCTTTCAGTTTGGTGTCAAAAATAAAATTTTCTATTTCCAAGCACAGAAACATATTAACAATGTTGTGAATTGGGGTCATCAGCTTCCTTTCAGAATGTTTGTAATATAGTCATAAACATGATTATTTCCACTATAAAAGTCTTCCTCACTTTACTGAAGTTCTTTCTGTTTCTGTGCTTATGGATGTTTGTTTGAGCATGTTTGGTATCATGAGAATAATAGTAATGCTGCACTATTGGTAAAGATCAGACTATCAAGCTTTGGGATTGAATAGAATATACAACTAAAGTTAAAGATTTTTTTTGTTATGTTATTGCAGCAATTTAGGGTTTAGGAATTATGATTGGGATTATAGATGGATGGATTACCCGCCACAGGATAGAGATTTGAAACACCTTTGTGACGAAGCAATGGCTACTTATAAAGGTCACTTGGTCTTGCGTACTTCTATTCGCTATTACTTTTCCCCAGAATCCAGGTGAGTGTCATTGTAGTTTCTTTCTCTTTAGCTGAAACTTAGGTGATCAATTGAATAATAAAAGGCTGTTTGCTTGATATCAGTCAAATACTTTGTCAAATCAACTTAGAAATAAGTGGTTTCTCATTTTGGTTAGCAAGATATTTTTCTTTATCTCACTATTGACTCTAGTTAAAGTATTTATTTAGTTGTCATCAATTTCTTGAATCTGTTATTGCAACACTGGTCAGAAGTACATTTACACTGGATCTTATGATTCTCGCATTTATATTTATGATGTGGTAAGTAACCAAATTCGTTATTGCTTTTCCTATAGTTTGCATTTAGAGTCACTATTGCATACACCATTGATATATTGTCAAAAATATTGTCATATGATAAGAATATAGGCTCTTTGTTAGATTCAAAAAACTGTTAAATTGGTGGAGTTTCTGTACTGGATGGCTATATTTGTAAAGGTGCATTCTCCTGAAATTGTAACAAAAAAAAAAAAATTCTATTACCATCTGATAAAGATGCTTGCAGTGGGCAATGAGTGATTATGCTGGCAAATGAATGTCACTTAACGACTGCAGCATAATATGCTAAAGCCATTGCATGAATACCTGAAACTTTTGGCTTGTGCTATACAACGAAATTCTTTTTTTATTGAGGGTAAAATGGTTATTCCTTACAAGTAATTGGAGCCCAAGTTGCAGTACTCAAGCACCATGCATCACCTGTAAGAGATTGTAGTTGGCACCCGCACTACCCCATGTTGGTTAGCTCTTCTAGGGATGGGGATGTGGTTAAGTGGGGATTCCCTAGCGATGGAGATGCACCTACCTTTGTGAGTAAGGGGAGAATCTAGAAGTGCCAATTGGGTTTATATGGATGTTTACATGTTTGTCGTATTTACTTAAAGAATTCATACTTTAAAAATGCTAAAAGAATGCCTTTTGAATTTCAAGAGAGGTGATATGATTACCTAAAGGAGCTTCAGTGCCAATAACACTTAAGGCTCTTGAGTATGAACTATTCCACTTTAATATAGGTTGGTTTATTGATTTTTTTTTAATAGTTTTCGGTGTTTTATATGACATAAATGAATTTGAAATTGAATACATGTGCATTATTGTATTTATATGGTATATTGTTATTAAAATTTTTTGTTATCTTACTAATTGGGATTCTTTTTGGGATTTTTTTCTGGAGATTTGAGCTGCCCTTTTTGCTTGGTATGTAAGAGAATTTGCGATTAGATGTTTTCCATAAGCTTAGCAATACCAGAGTCCAAATCCAATCCTATGTCTTTTATGGTATGTATGTTTTAACTTTACCATTCTTCATGTAGAAATTTGAATCATGACTGCTATGCTCATCTTCTTTTATGTTTAATATGTGTTATCTGCATATTTTAAATTTATCAACAATTATTACAGCTGACTTGTTTGATAAATGCCTCATGGATACCATTGCTTTGTTGAGTTGGATTCTTCATAATCATCAGTTTCACAATTTTAATTGTCTACAAGACTAATTCTCATAAATTTTATTGTGTTGCGTGGATTTGCAGTTAAGAACTTAGTATTGGGAAGTGTTTGATGATCATATTTAAGCTTATACTTTTGAGCAACCGTTTATTGAGCTGAACAATGGAGAAGGAGAACTAACAGTTGAGTTTTTACATAATCTGAAGGTAATTATGGTAGATCTTTCTTTTTTTCTCAAGTTATTAGGTATATTTCTCCATGTTGAATGCTGAGTTACAGCTAGGGTTACTTATTTTTTTGTGATCTGCCGATGATGATGACAAACAAATAAGTCTTCAATGAATAAGTTTAATATCTCATCATCATTAACTTTAACTAATGTAAATATTCAAAATATAAATAATTGCATAACTATTTCTCTTATACATTTTTCAATATTTAAATTATTAATACATAATTTTGTTTTACTTTTGCAACTTAATTATAAGTATATAATTTAATTTTATTCTCGCAATGAAGTATGGACTTGAAATCTAGTAATTAAATAATTTTAGTATTTGTTTGTAGTAATAAAATTGAAATAATTATCGTAATACTAAATTAAATTGAAAATGTAAATTTATATTCAAAAGCAAATAAATAGAACAAAAATTTTAAAATGAAGTTTTAATAAAAATCAATATCTAGTTTTTCTTTATTTTGATTTTTTATTTAAAAGGTTTTTTCAAGTATTCTAGTGTTAGGTTATTATCTTCATTAATTTTTATACATTTTTTAAGTTTTAGCTTTAGGATTGTGTTCTATCATAATCAAATCTAATTATGCACTTTCCTTTTTTTACTTTATGTTTTATTTTTAGATTTTTTTTTAGTTTTTTAGTGGTGGGTTTATATCTTCATTTTTATAAATTTATAAGGTAATCAATCATCATTAAACTCATTCAAGCTTTTACTTCTCATCTATTTGCTACTGAAAATTTAAATTTTTAATTTTGATTTAAAATCAAATTATCGTAAAATTGTTGTTACTTTTAGTAAATAGCTAGCATGGTCTCTAAACTTTAGATATTGGTCTCTAAACTTTAAAAAGTTTTAATTGATTTCTCAATTGCCCAAACATGTATTAATGTAGTCCTTTTGTCTGTTGAATTATCTAAATTGACAGAAAATCCAACGTGGCATGACACCTACTCTTATAAAGTTTTATTACATGTAATGTTAATAATTTGTCCTTAATCTTAGGCAAAAGAATTCTCGGTCAAAGAAGGAATCAAACAATTGGAGAGACAAACAAGAAGCAACAAAGACATAAGCAATGAAGCACATATCAAGCAATACACATAGGAAGCAATTTAGCAGCAAATTCAATTAACCTCTAAGCAAAAAATTCATCAAATTCATACTTAGAAATCCACCAAAAATCACTAATAAAAAAACCACTACCCAATCAATCCATAATCTTTAATTTAGCAGAAACCCACAACATTTTCAAGTAAACCCAAAATCATCCATACTCACAACCTATAAGTAACTATATTTGATAATTGATCATCAGCTAAATCAGTTTGTAGAAAATCAAAAGTTTCAACCTAAAAAACATAACCCATTAAGATTAAACAAAAGTCGAACGCAAAAAGAGAGGCATTGCAAAAAAAGGGTTTGGCAACAAAATTTTGCAGAATTTGGTGGTTCTGTGTGGGTTTTCCAACCAAAAAAAGAAAGGTCAAATTCGTTGAGATTTGGGTTGTAATTGGGTCTCGATTGGTGAAGAGAAGAGGGGATTCGAAAGAAGTTTATGGCATAAGCACGGAGACTAATGACGGTCATTGGTGAGATCGACGATCAATAACAAAAGTGGTGGATGGTTTCATGGTGGTAGGCGCTAGCTTTTAGGTTAGGTTAGTACTGCTGATATTGATTGGGCTTGAAAGAAAAAGGAATTTAGTGAGAGGTTGGACAAGAAAGGGAAGTTTAGAACAAAAACCAGAAACTGCCGACTCTAAAGTGTTTCACTTTATACAAATGGTGCTGTTTGGGGTTGAAGAAAAAGGGCCACACCTATTCAATCCATGTGAAAGGCCTACAGTACATTTGTCCTTGATTATAAGGTTAGTATCATGCCACATTGGATTTTTCGTCAATTTTAGATGATACAGTAGACGGAGGTACTACATTGATACACATTTGGCAATTGATGACTTAATTAGAACTTTTTAAAGTTTAAAGATCAATATAGAATTTGGCTTAAAGTTTAAAGATCATGCATACTATTTACTCTTAAAAAAAAAAGTAACTATATAATGTTTTCTTTTCCATCCCTAACTTATTATTGTTATTATTATATTTTGATTTAAAAATATTATGTACCTAAGAAAATAACTTATGGATAATTTTTATGATATTTTTTTAGTAAGTTTAGACTAATTTCTCTTTCATTTTAAATACATCCCTAAGGACAATAATTTTTTTTTTAGTTGTTATTAATATTGTAAAGGATACCATACAACACAACAATTTATTTTACTAAAGAGTTCTAGTTAATAATAAAATAGATAGATAACATTTTACTACTAAGTTATATATTGATTTATTATTAAATTCTCAATGATTTACTAAATTATCAAAGATTTACTATAAAGTTATTGATAATTTACTATTACATTAATATTGATTTACTACTAAGTTATCATTGATTTACTATTATAACTAATTTAGCAGAATGTTGTTGATGATTTACCACTAAATTCAGAAACTATGATTTACCACTAACTTAATACTTATCATTAATTTACTATTAAGTTATGAATGACTTACTATTAAGGTATCACAAATTTACTATTAAATTATCAATAATTTACTACTAAATTAACGATGAATTATTATTAAGTTATTATTAATTTCTGTTATAATTGATTCATAACTAAGTTATAACAGAGTTAGCATTGAGTTATTGATAATTTACCACTAAGTTTACATTGATTTATTATTATCATAGATTTACTACTAAGTTGACTCTTAATGTATTGGTAGCCTATGCTTGCCTCCTACTTTTAAAATCTCAATTCACCCTTTATATTATCTAATTTTTCCTATTTTGGCGCTTTAAAAAATATAATTTATTTTTCTCAGTTGTATAGTAAATTTAATGAGTTGTTAACACTTTTATTTTTTAATTTATATTCATAATTTGATCAATTTTAAACATAAAAATCATTTGCTCTTTAAATTTTACATATTTCTTTCCAATCAAAGCATGTAGACATTTATTATTAAATCTATTTCTTTTTTTAGTTAAAATAATTTTTTTTCCATGTTGATAAAATATAATTAAAATAATATTCAATTGCTATTTATATTGTTCATATGATATTCGTATAATTTAATTTTCTACGATCTTTATATTTTTGTTTTTGAAGCTTATAGTTTTAGTTTTTTAAGGATGTATGACTTTTAGCTTTTTTTTTTTAAAGTTATTTGTTTTATTTATTTTAATTCATCATTAATTTATGTATGTAATACTAATTATTTATATCATAAGTTATCAAAATTTATTAAAATTTACCAAAATTATACCAATAAATTACTAAAATTTTGTCAAAAGTTATCAAAATTATATAAATGATTATCAAAAACATATTATATGTTATCAAAATTGTATGAAAGATTATCAAAATTACATTAATAAGTTATCAATGTTTTATCAAAAGATACCAAAGTTGTATGAATGGTCACTATAACTATATCATGTTATCAAACTAATACCTAATGTTATCAATATTTTATTGATGCTTATAAAATTTTATCAAAATATATCAAATTTCTAACAAAAAATATAAAAAGGTTATCAAAATCAAAATTATATTAAAACTTACCAAAATTGTATTAAAAGTTATCAAAATTATATCTAACTTATTAAAATTTTATCAAAGATTACCAAAGTTATATAAATGGTTACTCAAATTATGTCATGAGTTATCAAAATAATAGTAAAGGTTATCAAAATTATATTAAAGGTTACTAAAATTTTACTAAATTTTTGACAAGATTTTAGGAAGTTCTTCGATTTTTAGCTATAATTTCCAAAATTTGGTGTACTTCTATTATCAATTTCCCAGTTCCAATGATAAGCCCAAAAATCGATGACATTTCTGGCAATGTTCAAGATTCCAATAGTTGAAATCTACAAAAAAAGAAGAAGAAGAAAAGAATAAGTTCTAAGGAAAGAGAAAAAAGAGAGGGGAAGAAAAAGAATGGAAAAAAATTTGAGCTTTTATACTTAGGAAAAATAATGTGGTTTTGGAACCTATAAAACTAGGAATCGAGTGTCGCTCTACGGTTTAACTTGTTGGATCATGCTCTATCTAGCAACTCGTATACTGTTGAGTCGAGTCAAGTCGTAATCCAAGCCATTTAGCAAGCCACAAGCTGAATCCTGTCTCTGCAATCGACCCACCAAGCTGATTCCTTGAGTCGAGTACAGATTTTTTTTTTTGGAAATTTTTTTTCTTTTGCTTATTTATTTAAAATTTTTAGTGAGTTTTTTACCTTAAAAAAAATAATCTCAAATTTTGAGGAAAAAGTTAAATACCAATTTTTTTTAAATAAAAAATAATTTCAAATTTTGAGAAAAAAGTTGATGTTTTAATTTTTTTCCTTAAACAAAATAATTTCATATTTTTAAGGAAAAAGTTTAAGTATCAATCTTTCCTTAAAAAAAAATTTCAAAGAGTAGAAAAAATAGTTGAAATATAATCTTTCCCTAGAAGAAAATGATTTCAATATTTTGAGATAAAAGTTGAAATATTAATTTTTTTTTAAAATTAAATTTTTTTAAAAACTTCACAAAAAGTAAGATAAATGTTACACCATTTGATGATGGAACCTCTGCAGAAGAAATAGTTGCTTTCTTGTATACTCAAGAAGTAAGAGAATTATTTTAATTTTCTTTCAAAATATTGGAGTCAGTTAAGAATAATTCGTAATACGTTTAAATTTTTATGGCTAAATGGATAACATGAAAATAGTTAGTATCATTTTTTTATGGGCGTTATAAGGGTACTGTAACCTTTTTCATAATTAACTGTATTTTTGAATCTAACTTGGTTTCATAGACTTGAATCTATCTTTTAAAGTTACCCAAGTTAAGTTTGTGATTTCTTTTTAAAATGAGACATATTCAGTTAAGTAGCCAATTGTATTTAAAAAAAGATTGATGGTGACTTCATATTTAGTGGTCAAGTTCACAGATTTTTATGTTATAATAGTTTGGCGACTTCATTGAGGATAAATAAAGAGTCAGGCTAGCAAATAAATTTGTATTATCTAAGCCTAATAAATGTGTTTTTTTCTTTAAAATATTTTTTCCTTCATTTATATTTCAAGCGTTTATTATTATGTCATTCATGTGCATATGTATAACATGAGCTTAATACTTGAACTTTGTTACTTTACGAGGGAATAGAATACCTACGCTTTTATGATGTTTTAATGCCTTCGTATTGGCTAGTAAAATATTCTTACTTAAATTGAACTCATTCCATTTGTAGCCTATGATAGACGATAATTGAAGTGCTTTATTAGTTCATTATGGATTATAGTGAGAAGCAATTTGGAGACTTTTAGATTATAAGAATCCAAATACTTATGTAGTGAATCATAAGGAGCCTAACTTGTAGCTAGAGCCTCATTTTCCCTTTTGTAGAAATAACCCAACATTTAAATTATATTTTGCAATAATTGGTTTTTCTTGCATGGTAATTAATTTTTTGTACATATCATGTCACATGAATTGTCGTTTTGGAGTGTATGATAAAGTGTAAGTTGGATTTCTTCATCTGTTTACGCTTAAAGCAAGATAGCATTAGGCTGCATATTTTTCGCTTTCGTTTCATACATTTCATTCATGTCATTTGTGTTAACTTGAAATCTTGGTGCTTGCATATTAAGATAATTTTTATAATCCTTCTTTCATGACATGAGCATGTAGTAATATAAGCATCTTAATTTTTGGTAATCAAAAGTTTAAGGATAGCTCGACCATCAAAGACTCCAATCCAACCTACCCGTCATTCATATAACACCAGGTCACAAACAAGGCAAATGAAACAAGAACAGAATAATCATATCGATAAGATTGAAAAGGCTTAAGAAGAGATAAAGGAAGAGTTGGTAAAGGTAATGGAAATGCTAAAAAAATTAGGCAAAGGCAAGACGTAAAGGAGACTCCTAATTCAAATGAGTGATACGACATCGTGGATCTTTTGTACCCTCCCTAATTTGGCCCAAATTAAGGTTAATTTTCCTAAGATGCACAGGTATATGTCATTTTCTTGAGTATATGTTTACACATTTCCTGAAGTATCATTTCGTAGCGACATGATTGTTGCTTTTTGTATGATTTGCAAATGCACAGATCAAGTAATAAAATGAAAATATTCCAATATCTTTTCTTAAGAGATTATATATTGTAATTGTTGAGTAGCTATCAAGTATCAATGTTGAGATCCTAAAATCTTATATCTAAACAAATGGAATTTCAGGATTGATTACAAAATAAGAAAGTAGAAGAGTAATGTAGGCTTAGATCTTACTTATCTAATTGTCACTTGGTAAGCTAAAGACAAGAGCCAAAACAATATCTAAAAAGAATAAGAATAGAAATCTTGAAAACTAAAAAAATTTGAGATTGCTGAACATGAAATTAAAGAACTTGAATGTGGAAGAATGAGGATGGTCGAAACTTGTATTGTAGTAGAATAGGAATGCTTGAATCAAACTTGTAAAATAAAAGAATGCTTGTTGTAAAAAAGGGAGTAAAGAACAAGATTTGAAATCAAAAGTAAGAAAATAAAGTAATATTGCTTTAAAGAAAAAATATCTTGAAAATAAATACTTTTTAAGTTTAAAGAAATAAAGCTTTTGTTATTCGAAAATTTGTTATCTAAGCCAATAACTAAACTAAAGAGAAAACTAAGAAAAAAACTAAGAAAAGAAAAGAAAGAAGAGGGGAAAATAATGGAATGATGAAACAAGTGAATGGCTTTGCCTTTATAGGCATAGGTTCAACTATAAGGGATAAACATACAAGAGTTTGATTTTTACTTAAATACTAAAAGATTAAGCTAATCTTCATATTTATAGAGCTTGGTCGAATGTGGATTTTTCATGGTGGAATTGCTTTGGCCAAATGGAGTCATTGAGAAACAATCTTGGTCATTGGTCATTCTTAAAGTTCATCTTGATCACATTTTCATCCTAGGTTTGGAAGGTAAGATTACAAGATAAGGTAGTTGAATTCCATCCAAATTCTTTTCATTCAAATAGCAAGAGTCCTTCATTTATCACAATTCTTCAATAGATACATAAAATAGTCTACATGAAAAGATCTTTGGTCGAATAGGGTAGTGTACATGTGAGCTTGAAATTGCTTGAAGTCTTTTTGGATTTTGCCTTAGCCGAATGGATATGGGAGATAAGAGTTTTTATGCTTTTGAATTTCTTCAAGGCTAAGTAAAAAAGTCATGATGGATTTCAACCTCTTTTGGTCGAATGGTGTAGAGTCCATGTGCATGTACAATTCTTCTTTGGCTACATGGTTGAATGGCCTTGAACCAATGAGGTTTGGCTAACCCTTGATCTTGTATGGTCGAATATGCCTTTACATGCATGGATTGCATGTTTTCCTTATCTATAGGCTTTAAACCCTAAAATCACAAAATTAGCATTAAGGCACCAAAAATCAATGAAATTTTAAATATTTGCACTCATTTTGATATACAAAATTACTATATAATTATGTATTATCACTATATTAAACCCACCGTTAGGGTGAACGTCTCTAACCTAGTCAAAATTCTTCACTTTGATAAACTTAAAAAGAAAGAGAGACTAAAGATGAAAACTTTTAAGGTGATGAAAGAGTCAAACTTGCAACAAAATAAATATTTTAAAAGAGAAAGTGTGAGCTATCGAGGGAATGGATTATGTCAGCTCTATAGATGTACCTAAACTCTGCTTAGTCTTGGATGTGGTCAGTCACTTGAAATTTAAAGTCTTCAAATTTGAAAAATATGGTGGGACAAAATGTCTGGTAACGCATGTTACCATGTACTGCCACAAAATGATTGTCCATGCTTAAGATGAGAAGTTGTTGATACATATATTTCAAGATAGCCTCAGAGGATGTTTGGTAAGTGAAAGTGATTGCATAAGCAATGCTTTCTATATTGTTATGAACGCCAATTATTTGCATACAAAGTAAAATTTTAGTTATCGAAAAGCCACAAAGTTTAAATAACAGCCTTTAGTTTTGAAGGTAATATAAAAGTAAAGAAAACATACATAAAGTCGATATATAAACGGTGAATGCATCATAGATCCTATAAAAGCCAATGCTTTATTCTTGGTGCTTTGGTAGGAACATTTGTTAACATATATATCCAGTGAAAGGATGGAGTTTATTAATTTGATTGATGCCATAGAAACAATAAGGTGAAAGGTGAAGTACTAAAAAAAAAAATGCAACGAAACTAGTAAAATGGTCTTACCTCCTATTGCACACAATGAATGGTAATGTACTTTATTCCAAAAGCTCGATCAGCCAAACTTTTGAATTACATAGCAATGGTTACTGTCATGCAGAAATGTCTAAAATAAATAAAGAAATTGAATGGAAAACAAACAACTTCCATAAATATTTTCTTTAGAAACATTAGCATAAGCTAATGATAAAAAGAGTCTGATTGTCTTATATGGATATGGGATTTGGTAGTTAGGACTTTATGATTGGAGAAAGAGACTATGCATGATTGGTAATATGGTACTATTATATACTTTTTATGCAAAAACACAATGAGGTTCCAAACCAATCCAAGTAATAATATAATACAACCAATTTTATTAATTGATATGGTTGATTGAGTAATAACTGCCACATGTCAAAAGAACATAGCAGAGTATCATCTTCAAAAGTTCTTATAATTTTTAGATATATATCCATTACATACTTTTAAAATTCAGAAAATATGTTAACCATGAATTTGATGTGCTTCTTGAGAAAATATGTAAGCACTAATCCTACACATAAATAGGTATTGTAACCCGTGATCTTAAGTGCCTGGTTAATGCAACTTTATAAAGCACACTTCTATCATTTTTGATTTGTTCAGTGCCATATTGATGTACCTATCGTGAACTTTGCCAAATGTTCTTGTAGTTCATTACTAATATTTGTGGCAATTAATACTTAAGTTTTGAGAAGTAGGTAAAGTTCGTCAAATTTTAAGCATCCAGTAACTACCATAAACGAAAGACAAGATGTGCAATATTTATGGTTGCCACAGGGAGTAACCTCTCAGCCTTGGTGTAAGGGTTTAACCAATACACTCAGATAATCGACATTTATTGATATTTGTTTCAAAAATATTTTAAAATATTACTATGAAATGAGTATTATTTTAACTTCTATTTAGAGTAGGCTTGATAACAGGAAAAACCTATTTGAGCGAAGTTGAGCTTGCAAAGAGCTTGTTTAAAAACAAAAGCAAGCATGGTAAACCTCAGCTCTGCTTTAGGTTAATCATATCCTTTATATGTTATAATCATTGAGAGTCATGTGGATAGAAAAAAGTTTATCATTTTTAAGCCCTTCATGTAGTTTAGAAATGTTATCACCACTACTCAAATAAAACGACTATAAGAGAAAGCAAGTTGAATTTAAAAGCTAATGAGAATGACATTTCTATCAAGTAACAGAAAGGATAGCCACAAGGGAATTTAGGCAATACATAAAAATAATATCTACCTCTAGTAGGACTTGCTTGTTTGGGCATCTCAATGTAGCATTTCTTACAAAAACAGGTGACCAGACAAATTTTGGCTTCAAATTGCAATTGATACCACAAAAGTCAACATCAAAAGCTGAAAACTCATATGTAAAAGACATCAACTAGGATGTAATGACAATAATCATGCTGAAACTTTTGCTCATTAAAAGATTTTAAAGAAGATCTAAAATAGTACTTCACAAAATAAATTCTCTGACATGATTATAATAAAAAAAAGACTTTTAAGTCAATGTCATTTTAAATGTAAGTAGTAGAGAAAGTTTAACAGGTCTACAGAGGATACCATTTTAATGATGTAAAACTTATAGGAAATTGATTAATTTTTAAGGATGGAAAAACTATAATTCCATTTAATATACTAATATAAGTTCAATATAAGAGCAAAATTAGCAAGTTAAAGGTGATAGAGAAGGCTCTCTTCTATAATGGTTTTTGACAAAGTAAAGTTTCATTATATGGCTTGTGTTAGCTAGATTTTAGTTGCTTTAGGCTCAAAATATCTCTTCAAATTTTAAATATAGTGTGAAATCTGAGCTGTTTGTACAATGAAACAAATAGTAGATAATAGCTTGAATAGATATAATAGTTTAATTCGAATTCGATGGTTTTGACTTGATCTCATAAGGTCAATTTTTTTTTTGAAATTAGATTTTGAATCGAACGGATAATAGAAAAAAATCAGGTTCTGGTATATATATCATTTTTAAAATTATTTATTTAATATTATATATATTTATATATTTACATTTAAAAATATTTTATTTTAAATTTATATTAAAAATAATACTTTATATTAAAAATAATATTTTTATATTAAAAATTATTTTATTAATTTCGAGTCAGGTCGAATATATTTTATACAATGTCGAATCAAATTAGGTTTGAATATAAAAAATAAAAAGTCAATTCAGGATGAACAAAAGTCCGACATGATTTGATCCATTGTTATCCTTAACCTTGAAACAGACTTAGTTAAAAAGTAAGAAGATGAAATTTCAAGTTACGCGGTTAGTAGCAGCTTGGAGAGTGACATGATCTCTCTATTCCCCAGACCTAATTGAACAAACAATTTTGCATTGAATGGGTTAGCATTTAATCATTTGAAATCATTAAACAAATCTTTTTATTTTTCAAGAGAAATTCAACAAGAATCATTATTTAACCTTTTCATCTTTTTTAGGTAGCCTTTGTTAGTCATTGGGACATACCCTGCATACAACTTTTTGAAATGTACTTCATTTATTGCTTATCCAGCCCACATTATGAAATGGCATGATATTCTTTTTAGATAGAGATGATAGGAAAGTTGAAATAAAAGTATCGCACTAGCACATGTATTAAGGTTCATATCGCTAAAAAATAAAACAAGGACAAAATATTAGTGATTGAATGATTAGTGATCAGAGACCATGAGAAACTAAACTTTAGAGATGGCCACAAAATTGTCTTTTACAAAAATTAGAACATGTGAAAAATTACTCCAATATTCATACAATGTACTCCACCAAATATATAGCTTAGGAAATGCACTTTTTTAAAGTATGATTACTAATTGCTTTAAATTTTTTTTGAAGAAATCATATAAAGTTTTGCCATAATTTTTGGTGTCAAACTAAGAATTTGATTGAACAAGATATCAAGTTATAAATAATTGGCTTAAGTTACTTGTCAGATAAATATTTATCCCATGAGTTTGCAAAAATAGAGATAAAAATGTGTTCAATGTGATAAATATAGATATCATGTTAATATTTGCCTAACATATTTGTAGTAGTCTGGATTCCAAAACAGTTGATATGTTAATGCTTGAAACTATTCCAAAACACACATCATAGAAGATTTATCAAGAAAAATAGCAAATGTATGTAGACACTTAATTATGTATGAGATATTTTATCTTTTTAAACTAGGTTTATTTTTGTAATTGGGTTTCAATCATTAATTTTTCAAGTTTATTAAAAGATCATTTTTAAATGCTTTAGGATGAGACCCAACATGAGTCCCATAGTGAGGCCCATTGTATAGGCTTAAATGAATACCCAAAATGGCCTAATAAAAAAGGCTTGTTGTTGATTATTAAATATAAAAAAATATAACAAAAATTAAATATAACAAAATAATATAAAATATAAAAATTAAGTAAAAAAAAAGTTTGGCCTAAAATAAAAACTTGAAAGCCTAAAACCACTTTAAAAAAATGTATAAGAACAAAATGAAAAGAGCCTAAACAAGAAGCAAGCATTGCTTCTTTTTAAAGCCCATTTGGTTTAGCATGGATGTATTATGGAAGTTTAAGGTAAAGTTACATGCAAAAAATAATAATAATAATGACGTGAAAGCTGAAAACACTGAGGAAATAAGTGGCATAAACACGTGGAAAAAAGCTGATAGCATGGTGTATGGGAACGTGAGGCAAGAAAGAGGAGGGTAGAAAAAAAAAAAAAAGAATTTAGGAGGGAGGAAAGCATTGAAGCAAAAAAAAAAAAAAAAAACAAAGAAGGGAAAAAAAAGCAATCGACAAAAAGACTAAAAGGTAAAGCAAAAAAAAAAAAGAAAAAATTGGCAGTGATGCAAAAGCAAAGAACCGCAATAGTAGAAAAGGAAAAAATAAAAAAAAAGTGAATAGCAAGAACCAGATAGGGAATAGCAACAAAGAAGAAATAATAAGCGAGGTGGCAGAAGAACCAGTGAAAAAACTAGGTAGTGGCAAAAAATAAACCAAAAAAAAGGAGCAAAAACCAAAAGAAAGAATTGAGCAAAAACCATAGCAAAAACCAATAGTAAAAGAAGAAAAAAAAAGGAGAGTTTTCAGGCATAAGTAAAAAAATTAGAAAAGGGGAAAAAAAGCAATAGGAAAAGAAAGTAAAAACTAAAAGAAAAAGGACACATTAAATGAAGCATTCAACAAAAAAAAAGGGAAAATTGGGCAAGGAAAAAGAGGCTCGTAAGACAAAAAAAACTAAAACAAAAAACAAAAAAAAGAAAAGAGAAGTCCATCTTTTTCTTACTTCTTTTTTATATGAAATTCTATTAAATAAACCCCAAAGCTCTAACCTTCATGGTTTTCGATCTCTTCTATCTGCATAAAAAATAGGTAGAATCTTAAGGCTTCGATCTTTTTATCTATGATTTCTGGTACTAATACTTTGGTTTCCTTATTCTTCATTTTTTTGCATTGATAGATTAGTTTCCTTTTTCTTCATGTTGTTTGCAAAGGTTAAAGTTATACTATTTATCATACATTTTTCAGGCATGATCAGGATAGATAAATCAGTTTTTTTATGTACACTAATAATGGAGGATTTCATAAAGACCATGTGAATCCAATGACTTTTGAAATTGAAAAAAAGAGCTTATCAAAGCATAGGTTCAGGGCACGTAATCTCAAAAGCTAGGGGTCTTGTTTTTCATATTCCATACCTTTAAACAGATGAGAGAAGATAGCGAAAATGGGTGAAAGCTAGTGTTTCAAGGAAGGTGGGGACAGTAATGGTTGTGTTTAGGGTACCTTGATGTTCCATTGTTTTGTCTCATTGGTTTGTAGTCACGATATGAACTTGATCAAAGGTTGTGAAAATAACAATATTAACAATCATTAATACAAACAAGTAGATAAAAAAAAATAGATAATAATAAATACAAAAATCTAAATAATAAAAAATTTAGATTATGTGAATGTTTAAATAGCTTTTTGCATGATTATTGTTATTATTATTTTTATTATAGTTATTAATATATATTTGTTTTAGTTTATGTCTGATCTTGATTGTTTAGTAATTTTGCACATGCATTAAACCTTTTAATTAGCATATTTATGTTAATTTATTTGATTCATGCATTTTCATCTAAATTTACATTTTAAAAAAAAGATCTCTTAAAATTTTATTAACAAGCAAAGTTTTAACAAGAAAAAAAATTTTAAAATTTTTGTTTAGATGTTGAAGGGAATTAAAAATCATGTTTTAAAATTAATAATTATGCATAAATGTTAGAGAATTATTAAATAATAATAATAATAAAAAATATATAAATTAATTTTTGAAAATCATAAAAAATGAGCTTACTCCGAAAGTTTACCATATTCGTAAATTTGTAGAATCCTAAAATCAAACCTTAAAATGAAACCTTAAAGTGAAACCTTAAAAGGAAACCTTAAAACAAAACCCTTAAAGAAACCATAAATAAAATCTTAAACCTTAAGTAAACCTTAAAAGCCTAAGTGAGACCTTAAAATCCTAAGTGAAAACTTAAACTCCAAAAAAAAGAAACCTTAGATAAAACTTTAAACTTTAAGTAAACCCTAAAACCTTAAGTGAGACCCTAAAACCCTAAGTGAGAACCTAACCTTAATTGAAACCTTAAACCCTAAACGAAACGCTAGAGTTAAACCTTAAGTCACATCTCTTCATCACTTATAACACATATTTATATACATATTTGCATTTATTGCATAATTATATGCTTGTTTTTATTATTGATGTTTATGGTTAATAATAGTATTTTTCATTTTTATTGCATAAAAAGCTTCTTTTGAAAATTGATTTAATAATAAAATTAAAATAGCATTTTGGGAAATATAATTTTTGCCTAAATGTTAGAGAATTGCTAATGATTATTATTTGCAAAGAATGCTATTTTATTATTTTTAAAGGAATGTTGCAATAAATCTTAGATGAAAAAAACTATTTTTAAATTCTGTCTATATATTAGAGAATTATTAGATATTTCTTTAATCTAAAGATTTTCACAATATTCCTAAATAAAGATTTTTAATTGATTTTCTTTCTTTTTTTTTTAATTATTATTAAACCTTAAATAAAACCATTGTTGTCCAAAATTATAGATAGCGCATGGTTAATTGGTATTGATTTAAACGGGTATTGTGGGGATGTTAATCCGTCTTCATACGTAACCAACTCCTGAACCTAATCCTATTTTTATAGATTGAAATTATCTTTTTAATAAACTTTAAACTTGTTTTATTGTTTTATTAAAAAAATAATTTTTTTTGTAATCAATCACATTCTAAAAAAAAATTAATGGTAATTTTCATTTTTTCTCGATTTTGAATGTTTGCGTCTAATGATCGAGTTTTAGAATCGATATATTATGACAATCTAGACAAAGAAAATAGAAACTATGCCAAGAATTATTGACTTTCATATTGAAATCTCATTGTCGCATATATGTGCAATTATGCATCTACATATGGAAATATAAATAGGTATAATATGCATGACAAATGCTGGTATAAAAGGTAATGGTAGAGAAAGGAGAAATTACAGTAGAAAATCAAAGACCTGGCAATTTCCATCACCTTCAATTTGCAATTCATCTAAACCATAAGTGGCCAACCTGAGCAAAAATCAAAATCGTCATAACCAAACAAATACAAACAAATTTATATGCATGTGTGAGATGTGGAATGTAGTGCATGAAAGGCTAGATGTCAAATACAAAATTTTCAACTATTGTGCAAGGAAGTATATCTTTACTATATGTCATATTTGAGATCTAACTGCAGGGGCGGACCGTAAGAGGGGCAAGAGGGGGACTCGGTCCCCCCTCAAAATTTCTAAAAATCTTTAAAATATGTATATATTTATTCTTTTTTTAGTAAAGATATATATGTGTGTGTGTGTGTGTTAAATAAATTTAAATTGGCCCATTTCAAAATGTTAATATTATTTATCATGAATTCATAAATTAATTTTGTGTATTGTAATTTAAAGGGGTTAAAATAACATTATTATTATTCATTTATTAAAAGCACTACTCACATTTCTATTTGTCTATTTATTGTACCCACTAATCATTATTTACAAATCTTTAAAATCAAGAATTTTTGTTATAAATTTTAAATCACAATCATCTGATTGTAATAAAAACTAAATTAACTTTTTAGCTTTATCAACTATACTAAGTCTCAACCAAGTATTAAATGTGTTTTTTTTATCAAAAATTAAATCTTGTTCATTGAAACTAGAAATTTAATACTCAATTAATAGGTTACATGACTGCTGGTGTTTTTTATTTTCGTTTTAGCTAATGACAAATTTTCCTTGGGTACCATATTTTACTTTTAATTACTTTAGATTTTTATTTCATATTGTTTTATAATAATTTTTCAATAAAAAAAATCATATTAGAATCATTTCAAAAGCTAAAAAGTACCATGAATTTTTTCTTAAAATTTTTAACTTTTTTTAAAAGTATATATATTTTTCTTGTTTGATAAAAATATTTGTTTAACTATCAATGTCTATAAAAATATTGATTTGTTATTTTTTATTTCAATTTTAAAGTGTCAAAAGAATTAAAAAAAAATCAAATATTCCATTGAAAGATTGTGTAATTAATAATATTATCATTAATTTAAAAGTTATATTATTCTTTAACATTTAATGTTATCATTGTAATATTTTTCTTTTATAATTTTATAAATTTGTTATTTTTATTAATGTATATTTTTTGCACATTTATAAATTTTTTATATTAATAAGTATCATAAAATATGCCGTATGAAAAAGATAAATTAAAGTATAATACTAATTGACCACCTTAAAATCAAACGTCAAGATCTGTCTTTGTTTAACTAACCACAAAATTAAAAAATACAGACCCAATAAGGATGGCAATGTGGAGAGCTGTATTCTTATTAACATCACAAACTCAAAATGATTTTTTAACACATGATGCCAAATGCCAATAAAGAGGAACTAAATTCAAAAGACCTTATTGCAAAAATGAAAAGAAACCACAAAGGTTTTGTTAAAAGAAACAGACAAATTAAACATCATAGTATACATTAACCACAGAATTAAAGACTAAAATGAAGTCCAAACTGAACTTTGTTTTTATTTAATAAAATCCTAAATTGAAGCAGACTATAAGTAGTGAACAATTTAAAATAAAACAATCAATGAGAAATTGATATGGTGAGTATGATATGATCACAACCTTTTAGATACTTCATTATCTAAGGTTGCATCATTCACATCAGGTATTTCCCCATCGACATGAGGAGTTTGCTGTCAATAAAATGATCATGTGAGTGCTTAGATAGCCAATAAAACTAAGATTATCCAGATTACAAAAGAGAAAATAAGAAAAGTTTGCAACTTTTTCTACGATGTGGTAGTTAATTAGCAAGTAACACAGGTGAAGACAAACATTGAATTAACCATAAAACATAGTGGCAAAAATAGGCACTAGAGTTTTGTGAAAACCGTGTTAAATTAAATTAGGCAATTTTCTACTCTGTCATACTACAAGAATAAATTGTAACTTACAACTATGTAATTTCCGCGAAAGCTTAACAGAAAATCATCAAAGATAAAAAGAAATCCCTAATGACTTAAAAAATTCAAGCAATCCAGAATGTCAGAAACACCAATTAACCTAGATAACCCAGAAAATAAAAGACAAAATATGGTTCCTGGCTTAGCTGCTCTTATATCCAATATAAGCATATGAAAGATTAAAAAGGTTAAGATTATTTAACTGATGCTCATAAATCTTAGCTGAACCGAGAGAAGTTTATATCAAACAGAAGTAAATTATTCAAATTAACAATGAATTTCCTTTAATTATAATTTTTCCTTTCGTTTTCTCACCAACGCAACATATCCCAGCGAGATGGGCAAGGGAATGGACATAACTAAAGGACAAAACCCAGAAATAGCCATAGCACATAAAATCAGAAAAAAAAATTGAAATAGAAAATGCCCAGATTAAGAAAAAATTGAAGGACTTTGAGGATTCGTTGTTGTAGGATTGAATATTTGTTTGATCTTTTAGCTTTAGCTGAAAAGTTTTCTGATATATATATATATATATATATATATTTGAGATGGTTAGAATTTAAATCTATAATTGAAATTAAAAGTTAAAACTTTATTATTGATATGATAATTGAGGTTTCTATTCTAAAAATCTCAAGTTTTATTTATACAAATATTAGTTTCATGTTTAGTGTGGGATTAATCTGCACATATTGTTAAAATAAAATTCTTGCAAGAACATCTAATATAATTAAATTATTAGATGACAATCTACTAACAATTATTAGAAGTTGATTTACTTCAAGTAAACAGTAATTAAGTACAGTCAAAATGGATAATAATTGAAATTATCGTAAAATATTAGTTCCAAAATAAAAAAAAAAAAATCAATATCCCAAAAGCAAAAGCTTTGACATACTATTATTGCTATGAAGCTAAACAAAATAAAATGCAAATGGCCATTACTCAAATGTAACTAATCCTCAACCTTCACCTGGTTTTTTTTTTCTCCTTCTTTTTTTCTCCTTCGCCAACATCTTTTTTTTTTTTTTTTCTCATTTTTTGTCCATATATCTCTCATACCTCTGCTTATTCTTTATCAACGTCTCTATCTTCTTCTAGATTTTTTTTATTTGTTTTTTTTTTTGAACTTTTTGGTATTATATATCCTAGATTTTTCTAATTTTTTTAAAGTAAAAAAATAATAAAATCTATATGTTAATGTAAGACCAAATTTATAATTAACATAAATAAACTAATCAATTTATTCAACCAATAAAAAGATGCCAATGTTAACAAAACAATCTCTTAGGAATTGTTTTAATGTATATCACATATGTGAGAATAAGTTGACAAAAATAATATTAAAAAAATAAAATGGTAGTTGTGTAATAAAAATGTAGATATTGTTACTGTTACTATTGCTTTCAGGTAGTTAAAACTGATTTTTGAAAAAAAAATTATTAAGCAAAAATTTTTTGAGTAAATAAAAGAAACCCAGGAGAGATGAAAATGTTTTATTATAGTTGTAGTTATACCTAACTTTACTTGGATTCAGATAAATAAGAGATGTAAGAAAAGTGAAAAAAGAAGAAAATTAAAGGATGCTTTTGTTTTGGCCAGAGAGATTTCTTGTTTGGATATTTCAAAAATAAGTGATATTTCAAAAATAAGTGTGGAAAGCAATGAAAAATACTTTTTTTATAAAAAAAGAGAAACTTATTGCAAAACAAAAATTTCATTTTGTAAATTAATTTCTATATAATTTAAATTTATTAGAATTATAAGAATAATTAATAAGTCAAATATGATGCATATACTATTTTATAGAAATTAAAAAATATCTTAGTAAAACTGATTTATATAAATCAAATGTGGTCCTTTGACCATTGTAAGAAAGAATTAAACAAAAAATTGTTTATTATGTATGTCCAATTCATTTTGTAGATATATCAAGTGAATTTTTAAATTAATGTAACTTCTTTTGTAAGTCTTTATGCAACAATTAATATCAACATATTTACTCGAATAATTAAAAGATAAATGCATAGTTGAGGGAATTACAAATAAAGTGTATTATTTTCAAAATAAAATAAAGTTTACTAATATATAAACATGAAAAATAGAAGTAGGAAAATGAAATTAGTAGTGAAATTTTCCGACCAATTGGTATAATAGGTGGGTTAATCTTATATAGTGAACAGTTTTTTAGGTTGATTAAGGGCTGGTTTTGGATTCCATCCCATTTAGGAGGGATTTTTGCCTTTAATTAGATTTGGATCATTTATATATTTTTTATAATGTAAAATATTAAAATTTTATATATTTTATATCATGTTTTATATGAAAATTATATATCATAATTTATATCGATATAAAAAATATAACAAGTTAATATTTGATATACTATTAATATAAAATTTTAATTACATAAATGACATAAAAAAGATAATACATGTCCTATTTTCTTTTCTAATTAGATTTTTTAAAAAAATATTTAAGGGACATGTATTACTTTTTTAATCTCACTTGTGTAATTAAAATTTTACACTAACAATATATAATATATTAATCCAAACAAAAAATACATTTTTTTATAAACTTATATATAATTTTTATTAAAATTTTATTTTATCACTTTATTTTTTTATATTATTTTTATATCATATTATCATATCTATTTTAAATGATTGAGTTTACATTTAAATATACCATCCATGTAGTTGAGTAACCCCTCTAGCAATGCAACTGAAGGTTAAAATTATGCGTTCAGTTTTCACCTGGAAAGGAAAGCTCCAGTAAACCACTAAATCTCAAGTCAATCGATTGACATAGTATAAAATTAAAACTATAAGATTTTTTAAATTATAACAGTTGATTACCTTTAAAAAGATAATCAATTATTATACTCAATTTCATTAATATTATTATATTTATATTTTTATATATTACTGTTTATTTTTATTTCACTGTTATGACATTTAATTTTATCATCAGCATTATTTTTAATATAGCGAAATCAATCTCACGGTATGTCTAAATAAACCTTAAATTATCTTTTTTAAGCCAACGAATTAGGTTTCGGGGTGAAAAAAATCATTTGTGCCAAAAAAAACAATGTTCTGATCGAACGGCTTAAATAATTTCTGAACAGGATAATTAGATAATAGGGTAATAATTTTCTTTTTTTAATAATTAAGATTAACAAAAAAATTATTAAAATATAATTATGTCCGTGTAGTAAGGGATTGAATTAGATTCTCGAGTCCTGAATTCTTTGGTTCCATCTATTCTTTATTATGAACTCGAGTTACAAACTCAAAATTTTCAGTCTTCGAATTATAAACAAATTGTGAAGTAAAAATTTAGAAGGAAAGTTCTGACTCTAAGCGGGTGTTTTTCACTCTTTCTCCAGCGACTGCACCAGTGAGCACTTATTTCATTTTCTCTCCTTCTCCTTTCAAAGATTAATGGAGGCTTATTTTCTTTCGCAAATTTGATTCATTGCTGTGTTTTTTATTTTTTTTCTACCATCATTTGTATTTCGTCGTTTGCTTCAATTTTCTTGCTTCTTCCTCTTTGATGCAACAGTCAGTACTCTGTGGTTTGAAATTTTCTTTTTCAGCGAAATGATTAGTTTGAATTTTTCTTGAGATCTTTTTATTACCGAATTTTGTTTTTAGGATATAGTACTATTTTTGGTAGAGTTGATTTTCCAATTATTATAAATTTTCATTTTGGTTATGCTGGTTTAATGTGATCACTATCAACTTATTACTTTTACTGATCAGATCTGATAAGGAAACTTTTTCTGATTTAGAAATTTTCCTTTTCTGGGTTTTTTTGTTTTTTCCTGTTTTTTTTTTTTTTTGGTAGGGGATTTAATTTGATTTGTCCTTGAAATATGAAGGATTTGGGTGCTAACAAGTAGGCAGAGGCTGAGACTTCAAATCACAAACCAGAAAAGCTCAGTGATCGCCAACCAAAGCGTAAGCAAAGCCCCGATGAAAGAGGATTTCGGTTGTTTATTTCTGATGGTTGGGGGCTGTCAAGGTGTGGTTCGGGGCTGAGGGGCAAGTTTATTGTACTGGCAATGGTGAGGAAGTGTGGTGGTTTTGCGGGTTGATAGAGATGTGGGGGATTTGGGTGGTTCGAATCTGGTAGTCAGAGCGCCGGCAGTATGGATTTCTTGTTAATTGCTCGCCCTCTTCTCTAAAAATTGGTCTCATAGAAAATTAGTTAAAAGAAAAATGAAAAACCAGATCCGAGAATCATGGCATAAAACCAGGAATGGATTTCTTGTTAATTGGTCCCCTCCTGTCTAAAAATTGGCCTCCCTTTATAAGGAAATTAGGTAAAAGAAAAATGAAAAACCAGATCCAAGAATCGTGGCATAAAATCAGGAACATATGGGGAAACGCAAAAGTAAGGAGGTTGAGGCCGACCAAGCTTTAACCATTTTTTTCTTTTCTCCTTTCTCTTTTTTTTTTTTTAAACTTTATTTAATGATTAATTAATAAAACTATATAATAATTAAACTTATTGGACATATCCAAATTGCAAATGAAGTTCGAGATTCATTATAATTTATTCAAACAAAATTAAATGTTTACAAGCATTTTGCAACAAATAAGCCTGTGCCAACAGACGTTTCATTGTCTTACCCTTAATTCATCATAGACACTTGCAATAGAGTAGCTCGGTTCCTTATTGTGCCAAATCACTTCATTCTTTGTCTACTTTAAGAATTTAGAAGCTAATCTTCTCATTTGAAGTAGCTTTTTAATTCCCTAGCTGTGGCTCGGAGTAACGGATATTTCCCATATGCTTCTACCTTTTAGCATATACCTTTTCACCTATGCAATCTACAAAAACCCTTTTTGCGGGAAAATAGACCATAAGAATCTAAGTATACAGGCTTGATTCCAGACGCTAATATATTCCAACTTGGGTCTACATATGACCTGCCAGCTAACACAAGCCACTTTGGTTTTACTCGTTTTTCCGTTGCAAAAGAACTTTGTACAAAGTTGATTGACCCTTTTAATGTATAAATTATATGGGAATCAAGTTGACAGAAATACTATAAAAAAGTAGAATGGTAGTTGTGTAAGAAAAAGGTGATATTGTTACCGTTACAATGACTTTCAGATAGTTAAAACCAGCAGAGAAGAAAATTGTGTATTATATTTGTAGTCATACTTGTCTTACCCTTAATTCATCAAAAACACTTGCAATAGAGTTGCTGGGTTCCTTATTGTGCCAAATCACTTCATTCTTTGTCTACGTTAAGAATTTAGAAGCTAATCTTCTCATTTGAAGTAGCCTTTTTAATTCCCTAGCTGTGGCTCGGAGTAACGGGTATTTCCCATATACTTCTACCTTTTAGCATATACCTATTCAACTATGCAATCCACAAAAACCCTGCTTGCGTGAAAATAGACCATAAGAATCTAAGTATACAGGCTTGATTCCAGATGCTAATATATTCCAACTTGGGTCTACATATGACCTGCCACCCAACACAAGCCCCTTTGGTTTTACTCGTTTGTCCGTTGCAAAAGAACTTTGTACACAGTTGATTGACCGTTTTAATGTATAAATATATGGGAATCAAGTTGACAGAAATACTATAAAAAAGTAGAATGGTAGTTGTGTAAGAAAAAGGTGATATTGTTACCGTTACAATGACTTTCAGATAGTTAAAACCAGCAGAGAAAAAAATTGTGTATTATAGTTTGTAGTCATACTTGTCTTACCCTTAATTCATCATAGACACTTGCAATAGAGTTGCTGGTTGCCTTATGTGCCAAAGCACTTCATTCTTTGTCTACGTTAAGAAATTTAGAAGCTAATCTTCTCATTTGGAAGTAGCTTTTTTAATTCCCTAGCTGTGGCTTGGAGAGTAACGGGTATTTCCCATATACTTCTACCTTTTAGCATATACCTATTCACCTATGCAATCCACAAAAACCCTGGCTTGCGTGAAAATAGACCATAAGATCTAAGTAACAGGCTGATTCCAGACGCTAATATATTCAACTTGGGTCTACATATGACCTGCCAGCTAACACAAGCCCCTTTGGTTTTACTCGTTTGTCCGTTGCAAAAGAACTTATACAAAGTTGATGGACCATTTTAATGTATAAATATATGGAATCAAGTTGACAGATAATACTATAAAAATAGAATGGTAGTTGTGTAAGAAAAGGCTGATGTTGTTACCGTTACGATTACTTCAGATAGTTAAACCAGGAGAGAAGAAAATTGTGTATTACAGTTGTAGTCATACTTAATTTGGATTCGGATAAATATGAGATAGGGAAAAGTGAAAAAAGAAGAAATTAGGGATGCTTTGGCATTGGCCAAAGAGAGATTTATTGTTTGGATATTTCAAAAATAAGTGTGGAAAGCAACGAAAATTTTTTTTTTTATAAAAACAAGAGAATTATTGTAAAACAAAATTTTCATGCAAATTATTTTGTATATAATTTATTTTATTAGAATTATAAGAATAACTAATAAGTCAAATCTGTAAGTCAAATCTATGTACATACTTTTTGATAGAAATTAAAAAAACAATTCTTAGTAAAATGATTTATATAAATCAAATGTCATTTTTTGACCTTTGTAAGAAAAAAATTCTATTTGTACTAAGTTCAAACTGAAGGGAAGAGCTTAAAGATAAGAATAAGAGAGTTGAGGAAAAAAACCTTGGAAGATAAGAATGAGAGAGTTTGTAAAAGAATTAGTCCCCTTTACTTAAAAGGGGTGAAGGGATATTTATACACATCAGCTCGGATTAGATGATCAAAGTGCCCTTGATTCAATTGTGAACCACTCTCTTAAAATAAAAGATAATTATACTCTTATGATCAAAAATGCCCCTAATAAATTTAATAAAAAACTATCTATTATTACACATGTCCAATTGATTTACAAAATATATCAAGTGAATTTTTAAATTAATGTAGTTTCCTTTGTAAGTCTTGATGCAATAATTAATGAGAATTTATTTAATACATTGATATTGAAGTTTTCTAACTTCATAAGTGAAATTAAAATGATGACATATATCTTTTAGTCTATATTTAGAAATAAAAAAAATAAATTAAAAAAAGAAGTGGGACATGTCATCATTTTAACCATGCTTGTAGAGTTAAAATACACCACTAACATTGTATCAAATAATTTCTCATAATTAATATCAACATATTTACTCAAATAATTAAAAATAAATGCATAGTTGAGGGAATTAAAAATAAATTGTATTATTTCAAAAAAAAAATCAAGTGGATTAATGCATAATGTTGAAAAGTAGAAGTAGGAAAATGAAATTAGTAGTAAATTTTATGAACCGATTGGAATAAAAGGTGGGTTAATTTATATAATTAATGGTTTTTAAGTTTGATTAAGGGTTGGTTTGGATTTCATCTCATTTAAGAGGAATGTTTGCCTTTATTTATTTGATAATTTTTTTATTTTTATCTTATAAAATATTAAAATATTTATATTTTATTTTATACAAAAATTACATATAATAATTCATAAAATGCAAAATACCTTTTTTTTTTTGTTTTCGTTAAACCATATATGATTTTTACTAAAATTTTTATCTTATAACCTTTTGTCATGTTTGATATATAAGATGATGAATGAGATAAGATGATAATCATTTTGTATTATATTTAGTTTGTATCTAAAGTAAGGAATATGATTATAAAGCAGATTAATCATCCTCTTAGTGTAAGATGATGCAATCCATCAAAAGTAGAGAGAATTATTTTTAATTCATGGGATTGAACTTACATGTCTTATTATACCCTTAAAAATTATATAAATAATTTAAATTATATAAACTTTAAAAAAAGATAATTTTAATCAATAAATAAATTATTATATTTTAATTTGTGCACACATCAAACACAATATAGGAGGATATTATTAAATCTAATCATGTTTATAATATTATTTTATCTTATCTTATCCTATCATAATTTTATACACAAAACATATTCTTTATATTTTTTTATATTATTTATATATCATATCACCATATTTATTTTAAATTATCAAGACTATATTCAAATATATTGGAGGTAAATTTGAGTTACACTCTAGCAATGCAATTGGAGGCCAAAATTATGCGCTTTCAGTTTTCGGTTGAAGAGGAAACAGTCTAGTTAACTATGGCACCTCAAGTCAATCCATTGATATAGTATAAAATTAAAATGTAAGATATTTTTTAATTACGACAATTGATTACTTTTAGAGAAATATTCAATTGTTATATTTAATTTTATTATTATTATATTTATATTTAAACATATATTTTATTATTTATTTTAATTTTATCGTTACAATATTTATTTATACAGTTATTGCTATTTTTAATATAACAAAATTAATAAATAGATACCCTAAATTATCAAAAGCCATGCACTAAGTTTCGGGGGGAAAAAATCATTCGGGCCATAAAAATATTATTATAATTGAACGGCTCAAATAATTTCTGCATGGGATAATTAGATAATAGAGTAATAATTTTCTTTTTTTTTTCATAATTAAGATTCAAAATTATTAAAATATAGTTCGTTATGAATGGATGAAAGTAATAAAGAATTAGCTTGATTGAATTAGCTTCGTGTAAGAGATTATTAAAAATGTGACATTGTGTAAGAAAAAGTAATAAAAAATTATTTGGTTCTATAAGGATAGTAGTTCTTCTTACCCAACCACCAAAGAATAGTAGTGCAGGTGACACTGTGTAGGAATGGTTCCATCCATTCAATCCGTCTATTCTGTGACCTTTTTCTTACACAAATAGAATGGTTGTCGTATACAAAAAAGTGACATTGTGTAAGAAAAAGTAATAAAAAATTATTAAAAATAATAGAATTAGCTTCTCGAGTCCTGAATTCTTTGGCCGCATCCATTCTTTATTATGAACTCGAGTTTTTCCGTTTTCGCATTATAAACAAATTGTGAAGTAAAAATTTAGAAGGAAAGTTCCAACTGTTCTTCACTCTTTCTCCAGCGACTTAACCAGTGAGCAATTATTTCATTCTCTCTCCTTCTCCTTTCAAAAATTAGTGGAGGCTTATTTTCTTTCGCAAATTTGATTCCTTGCCGTGTTTCTTATTCTTTTTCTACCATCATTTGTATGTCGTCGTTTGCTTCAATTTTCTTGCTTTTTCCTCTTTGATGCAACAGTCAGTACTCTGTGGCTTGAAATTTTCTTTTTCAGCTAAATGATTAGTTTGAATTTTTCTTGAGATGTTTTTTTCACCCAAATTTTGTTTTTAGGATATAGTACTATTTTTGGTAGAGTTGATTTTCCAATCATTAAAAATTTTCATTTTTGGTTATGCTGATTTAATGTGATCACTTTCAACTGAATACTTTTATTGCTCAGATCTGGTAATGAGCCTTTTTTCTGATTTCGAAAGTTTTCCATTTCTGGTTTTCTTTTTTTTTTTTTTTGGTAGGGGATTTGATTTGATTTGTCCTTGAAATATGGAGGATTTTGGCGCTAAATTGCAGTCAGAGGCAGAGTCTTCAAATCACAAACCAGAAAAGCTCAGAGATGACCAACCAAAGCGTAAGCAAAGCCCCGATAAAAGAGAGAACCAGCCAGAGGCTGTGGCTTCAAACAAACCAACAATGATCAGAGAGCGCCAACCAATGCAAAAAAGACAAAAGCAAAGCCCAGATGAAAGTAAACAACAGGCAGAGGCTACTTCAAACAAACCAGAGAGGGGTCGCAAACAGAAGCAAACCGAAGATCAAAAACGTGCAAAAAAAAAAGAAACCGATAAAAAATATCGGCAAAAGAAAAATGTAAAGACATTTCATTTTCTCTCTTATATATCTTTTTGGTATTTTATTTATGTTTTCAACCTCTTTGTTTATTTTCCATCTTATAGAATTTGCATCTGGAAATGAAGGACGAAAACGAAGCATTACAAAAGAAATGCGAAGCATTACAAAAGAAGTGCCAAGAATCAGAGAAAGAGAAAGAAGAATTGAAAAGGAAGGGGGAGGCAGACCAGTCTGAAATAAACTCTTTGAAGGAACGGCTTTCTAAGGCAAGCGACTAATCCTCTCCCTCTCTGTTTCTTCCGTCTGTCTCCTTTCTAACTTTTGCTTTGTGTTGTGCAAATTAAAGATCAATGCCCGAGCAGATTAATGATCGAAAACCAAGATAGCTAAAAATATCTTGGAGTATTTGCGAGGAATTTGTTATCTCATAAAATTTTTATGATCAGAAAAGAGTCACCCATTCTACCACCATTTTGAATCAGAAGAGAGATTTCAAGAAAAAGCAGTTCACGCTGTCAACAATGAAGCCGAAGAAATGACAGATCTATTCACTCTGTCAATAATCGAGCCGGATCTAGTGTCTCATAATAAAAATTAAGGGACTTCAATTTCTTCTATGGATTGCATGGATGAAGAAGAATGGCATGGTGTTTTACAGGCCTCTTTCAAGCTTCACAACAACAAATAATATTTGGTTCACAGATAAGTTTTAAATTTATAGTATGAAATGTAAATACAAGTGCATCACTATTAACGCACATCCTTTTTTTTTTTTCGCCAGTATTAACGCACATCCTTACAACGTGAAGAAAAGAAGATTTTTTAGGTTTAGCACTTCAAAAAATGCTATCTAATACATTCGTCTTCTAGAAATGTAATTCTTCTATTCTATCTTTCGGAGTTTTAAAATTGATGGTATGCGCTAATGCAATTGATGTTTCTCCTAATTTGCAGGAGCATGATGAGGAAAACTCTGGATTCCCTATACCGGATGATGTATGGTACTTCAGTTTCATTGCTTTTTGTACTGATTTACGTATTATTGGACGGTGATGTGATTCTTTTCAAAATTGTTGTTTTAGTGGTTTTCAAATCTCGAGGGCGAGGAAAACTTCAGCGAGTATCCAGATCTACAGTGTGGTCAGACCAAAGGTACGTGCTACCCAGTGAATTTGTGAATAAATTAATTAAGGGTGCCTTTGATTTGAAATATCAAAGACTCAATTCTAGATAGCCAGGTTGAAAAGCCTTCTTATACAACCTCTCTCTATACATTTTGCAAACATGAAAATAATAAACAAATCTAAAATAAGAAGTGTTAGAGCATATAATGATAAAAAATGATATAATAGTCTTTTTTTTTTTTAAAAGTCTTTAACAGATAATAAAAAATATCTTTATTATTTGTGTGGATCTAACATATCAGATCAGCCTAACATAATTAGTATTACTTCAGCTTGACTTTATCCTAATTGTTCCCTTTAACTTACTTATAAAAGTGAAGATTTAGGCATCATAAAATCAGGTTCATCCCATTCATTTTTTTTCTTTCCTTCATACTTTCTCACTTTTTTTTTTACCTGATTCTTATTGACTTATACGTCGGAGTATAAACGCAAAAAACACCCCATGTCTTTGCCTTTAACCATCCTTTTCTTCTACATTTATAAGAATACCCTCAAGTCGGAGCTCAACACAAACATTTGACGTGCAAGGTAAGGGCTTAAAACATTCTATATTAGTTGAGCATAAAACAATACCACCAAGAAAGAGAACCCAGAGGAAGGAGAGATAGCTGCCCCAGCTAGAATAGAAACTTATCTAAGCTAGCATTATGTTGCCTAACTCAACAACAGGCAGAACCAACCATGGAGCAATTTTAAGCCTTAACCGAATAAATACAAGCTCTCAAGTAAATACTACAAACTATAACCTTATCACAAGTCTCCAAAGTGCCAAACTTAGTCACGCCGGGTTGAGAAGCTATAGTTGGACAATTGAGCTACGAAGAGGCGGAAGCCTCCTCGACCTTCAGAGAAGAAGAACACACAAACCCAACTCATCACCGCCCCAATCACAATTTCACACATGCCACAATCTAAAGATCCAAACAAACAGATCATGAACCTCAACTGAACAGAGATTTAGAAGCTTGGATGCAGGCCATAGAGAAAGAACTCAAAACAAAAGCAATGGCATTTGAGAATGAGCTCAAATTCTTGGAGACCTCACCATTTATCAAAGAGATTGATAGAGCTATGCCTCCCAAAGTATTCAAAATGTCGACCTTGGATTTCTTACCCCTTTGATCATTTGAAACTTTATAGAACTAACATGATTATACAGAAGGTAGACGAGGCTCTAATGTGCAAAGGTCTGGCCACTACGTTTAAAAGTGCAGCTCGATCCTAGTATAATAGTTTGGAGCCAAGGTCGATCACCACATTCAAGGAGCTCAGCCACTCATTCCTGTCTCGATTTATGAGTAGTCAAAGAACTAATAAAACAACCCTAAGCTTAATGTCATTTAATTTTAGTTTCTTTAAATTAAACTTAAATAAATTAAAAAAATCATATATTTAAGAATAAATTTGCTAATTTAAAACTTCATAGGGATATTTTGATTGATCACTTTAATATTTCAAAATATATTAATCAATTACTTTTAACACTTTTTGAGTCTAATTATAAAAATGAAGTACAATAATAAAAAAGAAAATTTTTTTAAATTAAAATTTTTTTAAAAAATTACTATGAGTATTTTAATAAATCATTTCAAACATTTTTTAAATTAAAAGTTTAAATTTTTAAGTAATTTAATTTCACATAATCTCTATTTTTAATTTTAGTTGATTTAAATTAAATTTAAATAAATTAATAATTAAGAGTATATTAATCAATCACTTTTAACATTTTTATGAGTCTAATTACAAAAAAGAAGCATAATAATAAAAAAGATTTATTTAAATTAAAATTTCTAAAAAAATTACTATAAGTATTTTAGTCAATCACTTCTAACATTTTTGGAATTAAAAGTTTAAAAATTTAAGCAATTTAATTTCATATAATCTCTATTTTTAATTTTAGTTGATTTAAATTTAATTTAAATAAATTAATAAAAAATATATATTTAAGGATAAATTTGCTAATTTAAAAATCCATAGGTATTTTAGTTGATCATCTTTAATGTTTTTGGAATTTACACTTTTATATAATAATAATAATAATAATAATAATAATAATATAAATTGATAGATGATATTGTGATCATATGATCTAACTTATTTTAAAAGGAAGAAAAGTATAATGTGGCACATTTAATATTTTATTGCAGGGTATGTATTAACATTATTTTATAATTAGTGATGATATTTTAGCTATTTCCTATAACTAAATATTAGTATAGTTTTCTCTTTAATAATTAAGAATAATGGATATTCTAGACTATTCAGGCATACAGCATGTTTGTGGTTGTTGGAAAAAGTTTATGTTATATTCATTTTCTTAAATTTCTTAACAAAAAATAAATCATGTATTTAACTTGTTAATCTAATAATAAACCTCTTGTCATTTCTAGTTTTGGGCCAAGAAAACTAGTTGATATGGAGTGCACTACTAAGTAATTTTAAACTCTTGAACTATATATATAAGACGATAAAGGAAAAATGGTACAAAGGAAACCTTACTTAAGTTTTGTTCTTAGAGGAGTCGTTTGATAAGTACTATGCAATATACTCACCAAAATCATTTAAGATGCTCTCTTTTGGGCTTCAATATTATGTAATACAGGCATAATTACCATTGGAATATATGGAATTTAGATCATATTTGATGTATAGAATGATGGATAAGATAGGATAACAATCATCCTATATTATGTTTGATTTGTATATAAAAAAAGGAATAGAATTATAAGGAGGATTAATCATTCTATTAGTATAGTAATAGGATGATTCAATCCTCCTTAAAGTGAAAAAAATTATTTGTAATCTATAAGATTGAATTTATATGTCTTATTATATTTTTAAAAATTATATTAATAATTTAAATTGTATAAACTTTGAAAAAGAATAATTTTGACCAATAAATAAATTATTCTATCATAATTCTTACCACATTAAACACAAGAAAAGATGGCATTATATAATTTAATTTTATTCATAATATCATCTTATGCTACAATTTCATAATCTTATATAGTAAACACATTCTTAGGTGTTTTAATATTATTTGCATTAATCCATATCTCTTTTCTTAGGAGTTAATGAATGAAAAAAATTTATCCAATAGATTATAGGCTCTTAGAAACTGAGAGTCCTTACAGATAAGGAAAGGTGATAAAATATAAGCTTCTTGGAAGACTGGCCTTTGAAGTTGTGGAGTACGCATATTCTTTGGCAAAGTCTGGTGTTTGCTAGAGCTGATATGTTTATGGCATGGTGATGAATTGCGGTTTTCTTTTAGCTCATTGGTGATAGTTTCTTTGCTTTCCTTTTTAAGTTATTTGGGTCTTTGGTGTTTTCCCTCAGCTTTCTTTTTTGATGCGTTCATTCGGGTCTCGCCGTCTTATTGCATCAGAGGGTAAGGGGGTTTGAGTTTTGTCTTTTATACGCGTCCCCCTGCTTTTTCTTTCTATATATGTGTCTTGATGCATCAATTTTGAGTGTTTTTATTTTGTGGTACTGGGAGACTCTTCTTTTTGTCGCTCTGTTTGCACCCATTACTTTAACTTCAACGAATTATACTTGGCTTAGGAAAAGAAAAAAATTTGAGGTATAGAAAATGTTCTCTAATGTTTTCTAGTGAATATAACTGTCAGATTGATATTGTATTTAATAGTACAATGAAAATAATTATGGGCGATATGAACTTTTTTTTTTTGACAAGAATTGTTTTTTGCATCAAACATATGGCTTCTATTATATGTTAACTTTTTGGTTGTTAGGAATCATGGAAGGTTCTCTTGTCGACGAGGCATTGCTGGATTCCATGACTATCAATGGCGATACGGTAGTAGCGGTACTAAAGGAGAATTCCCACATGATCCAAGAGATATTCAGCCAGCACCCTCGCACTGCATCTGACCTTCGAGTTCGCTTGCCAGCTTCAAGAAATGGCTTCATGAACACATTAGCTGAAGTCTACAAAATTGCAACAAAAGAAGAGCTCACCCCAGAGGAAATCAAGTGCATGGAGAACGGTATTGAAGATTTGAAGCTTGCAGGTTTTGAGATTTCATGGCTGGAGGACCTGTTGTTAAAGTGTCGGGAACACGTTGAACGGACGGAAGAAATTAGAAGGAAGGAGGCTGAGCTAAATCTTCTAAAGGAAAAGCAAAGCAAGGGCATAGAAGAGCGCAAGTCCAAAAGACAAACGCCTATCTGAGACTTTTCTCCGAAAGATGGTATGACATTTGCCCTTAAATTACAAACTTAAACATTATTTCTATGTTTCGTTACTTTTATATTGTACTTATATGTATGCATACGTGTATTCTATGCATTTATTTGCGTTTGAAGATTGTGCGTACGGCTTTTGTTTTGGCTAAGCAGTGTGAGATCATTATCTTATTTCCACTCTTCTAAGTATGTATTTATGTTTGAAGATTGTATGTAGGGCTGTTTCTTCTTGACCAAGGATCGTTATTATTATCTTTTTTCGGTACTTCCTTCCTTTTAGGGGCGTTTTAGCATTTAAAAGGTAAATTTGACTTTTTCTTTTTCAGTGTGTAAGTCAGCTGATAAATAGGGATATTTTGATCATTTTGATTGAGCTGACATGTTCGGTAAACCTGAAATCTTGGGCTCTACTTCAGCTTGACTATCTTAATAGCTCACCTATTGGTACATGAGAATGTTGACTTAACTTGAGCCTGTGACATCAGTGTTAGCCTTCCTACGTTGAACTTTGGCCATCTAAGCCCAAGATCCCCCATTACATAAGTATAAATAATTCCTTCCAGGTACTTCTAAACCAATTAAAATTTTTAGTCTCCAAGCTTACATTTAACCTTACTCTTTTTTTTAGTCTTTGACTAAATACTGACTTTAGCATCGAAGCATAAGTGTTAATAAAACTCTCGACTTTTTTTTTTATCCGATCTCCCTTGCGTTTTCAAGATTTTACTCATGGAGGGCAACTTGACCTCCCTTATAATGTTGTTTTATATTACAATTATTAAAAAATTATATAATTCTAAGATATCTTAAAACTATTGGATGGTAGGAGAATTCCTTTAAGAATTTTTTATTATTTTTTCAAAAGAAATATGATATAGTTATTATTATTATTTTTTTAAGCAATGACATGCCATTGAGTTGGTGTGAAAAACTTATGGAATCCCTATTTTTCCTGTTTCTTCTGCTGCCACGAATCCTGATTAGATTCAAACAAGATAAACATTTTAGTTATTGGAAGAACCTCATAAAGATTCATATATGAAAGAGGTTAGATAATAAATTCTTTCAAAATTGATTATTTGTCCCTCTCTTTGAGGTAAAAATGTATGCAATAGAGTAAATAGATTGTAAAATAAGGTTTTCTTCAATTAATTATAATTGTAATTTTTTTGATGAGATTATAAGTATAAATTATAATTATAATCAAGTATTATGTAACTGAATAATCAAATAAACTAATTAATCAATAAATTAAAATATAATTAGATAAGTCTAATATAAAATTAAACCAAATGCATATAAAGTGACATTTTAATTTAGGATCTCATGATTTTAGGCTCTTTTCTTCATTACTAAGTCAAAATTTCATTAGCACGTTGTAAACTATGTTTAAAAGAATCTTATTTTGTGAATAATTTTTTTATTCAAGAAAGGAGGGATTCAAACTTTATTTTTAAATAGGATATGTATCAACTGTTGAAATGTTTGGGTGTTTGGAAATAAAGATTTTAAATTAAACTTGAACAAAAAAAATTCTGATTTAAGTGCATTTTTCGAACAAAGTTTGATGGTAAAATTGTGCATTGCTAGTATATTTTCTTACAAAAATTACAAACTAAAATGTTTAACATCTTCTAAGGAAGTGAATTGTTAGTTGGACTTGGTTGAATCCAATAGAAAAGCCTTGAGATTAGCTACAACTGTAGAACTAGCCTCTTCTCCCATGGTCCTATGGTATAGCCTCGTCAATCTTTCCTTCATTTTACCATCATCTGTCACCTTTCTCAAAGCTTCCTAAACATCTTTTTGTCCAAATCCATTAATCTTCACTCCAATTTTCCAAACCTTAACAATGTATTTACAATTGACAAATTGATCGCCGGCGACCGCATAGCACAAGAGTGGTTTCTGGCATTGCATGGCTTCCATGGCCGAATTCCACCCACAGTGTGTGAGATATAAGCCCCATGAAACTACTTTGGCTTGCTTTGAAATTCTCTCCAAATGCCCACTTGCTAAACCTTGTCGCCATGCATAGGCCAGCACCCAGATAAATGGTCGTCCTGTTACAAAAATAAATTATAATCATATTAATATAAAATTCAAATATTTTACAATAAATGCCAAGTTTTTTTATATAAATTCTAAATATATATCTCTTAATTTTATTACATAAAATCCAATAGACTTTTGGTTGCCTAACATTTACATAGATTCATGACTTTTGATTTTCTTCCATTCATATTTTTCAAAATCATTATTTGTTAAAATTTATTGAAACCTTTGATTTTCCAAAATTTATGTTTTCATTTTTTATTTTCTTATGACTTATAATTTTTCATCTTTTCTTTTTGATAAGAGGATTATATAAGTGAATTTCATGTCTATATTGTATTTTTTTTCAGTCATGAGATTTGTTTTTTTATTGTGTTTGCATTTTCATAATTTTTTAATTTTATAATCATAATCTATGATTTTTTTATTTGGTATTTCAAGTTTGTTTTTTAGTCAATTTGGGGTATTTTTTAGTGTTTGTATTTTTATTATTTTTTTATTTTTAATCATGAGCATGATTTTTTTCATTTCAAAATTAAGTTTAACCAAATGGAGTATATTATAATTGATAGATTAACTTTTTAAATAAATAATTGAAAGATAAAAATGTGTATTTGCTAAATTGTAGGATATTTATAATTACAAGACTGAATAATGCATTAGCATAGAAATAGTATTTGTCATAATGTTTAGATTGGGAGAACCTACCCATTAGACATAAAAAAATCATAGAGTCGCCACTAATCTTTTTTACTATGTGTGATTGGCCACCTGTGTGAGTCTATTGTTTTTAAAATTATCCTAAGCCTAAGCTAAGGGTCCCTGAGAAAAATAAGTTTTGATCTACATAAACAGAACTAAGATTCGGGAGTCGATTACGTGCAGAGAAGGTATTAGCACTCCTTTACGCCCAAAATTAGTACCAAATCAATTATGTGTTATCTAAATTAAACCTTAATCAAAGATAGTTTTATCATGCAAATCAAATAATTTCAATTTTTTTATTTATTTACACCATATGGTCATAAAAAAAAATTCTATCAAAATCAAATCATGCAATGAATATTGAATCATACATGCAAAAATTATCATGCAAATATATTATAAATCATATCAAATATCATGTAATAATATCATGCTTAGATCATGCAAAAATATTCATGCAAGAATGTCATGCAAATATATTAATTATCATGCAATAATAATAATCATATAATAATATTATGCAAATATATCATCACGCAGTAATATAAAATATCATGCAAATATATTAATAACCATTCATGCAAATATATAATCATGAAATTAAATATAATCACACAAATATATTAGAAATTATGCAATTAAATATGGTCATGTAATTATGCACACAATAAATGTAGAGACATGCACTTAAATATTATTTAAATATAATATTAATCATGCAATAATATATAATATCATATCATGTAATAAATATAAAATCATGCAATAATAATAAAGAAATAACTATGCAAATAAATATATTAATAATCATACAATCACACAAATAAATAAATTAATAATCATGCAATTAAATATATAATCATGCACTTAAAAATGTAAATCATGCAATAAACATGCAATTAAATATATAAATCATTCAAATAAATATACAATTAAATATATAATCATGCAATCACACAAACAAATAAATTAATAATCATGCAATTAGACATGCAATTAAATATATAATCATGCAAATAATAATATTAATAATCATATAAATAAACATGTAATTAAATATATAATCATGCAATAAATATGCAATTAAATATATAATCATGCAAATAATAATATATAAATCATGCAGTCATGTAAATAATAATATATAAACCATGCAAAATATACAATTAAATATATAATCATACAAATAAACATGCAATTAAATATATAATCATGCAATTAAATATATTAATAATCATGCAATCAAATTAAATATAATCATACAAATAAATATATTAATAATCATGCAAACAAATATATTAGGTAAATAAATTATTATGCAAATATAACATTAGTCATGCAAAAATAAATACCATGCAATAAATATAAAAATAAGATTAAGCAATTAAATATTATAAAAGTTATACAAAAATCACCAAAAAAAAATGAAAGCAAACATTATATCAATGAGTTCCAACAATTTTTCACCTTTCAAAAATTGATACTTCCTACTATAAATCTTAACCTTCTTTCAAAAAACTCCAACTGAATCTTCTTGCAAATTTTTTTGCTTGATTGCTTATTCCTTGTTAATTCAAAATTTTGCTCAATTTTTTTTTCAATGACCTTTATTTGATTTTGAAGTCAATTACCATCAAGCCCCCCTTTGATCACGATTCAAGGAACTTATATAATGATTGAATCCCTTTCGATTTGGAAGGAATTAATTCAACCGAATCTAAAATTTTTCTCCTAATTTAATTCTCAGAGTAATCTTCTCTTTTTTCAATAAATTGAGCCCAAAGTCTTTCCAAAACTATTCAACTATTAAAGTTAAATTCTGAGATAGAATCTAAAAGTTGAATTGAATCCAAGATTTTTCATGCAAAATCTCACATTTTTTTATTGTTTATCCTTTTTTTTTTTTTGCAAATTGACTTTGACTCTTTTGACTAAAAAAATAAAATTTAAACAAAAAATTAATCTAAAAAATTAAAATACAAATAAAATTTAGGACTTAATATTTGGGCCAAAAATTCACTTTTTCAGTTAAGATGCAATTGCACAATTAAAATTAAAATTTAAACCCCAATGAATTTAAAAAAATCTTTGGACAAAATAGGATGTCTACAATATTGATTGATGAGAGGTATGTAAATAAAATTATTTTTAATTCTATTTTTTAAAATTTATTTTATTATTTTTTGATACTTTCATATAGATTTTATATTCAGACTATTCTTTGAAATCATAATGCATATCAATTAAAGAATAAGATTCACGAAGGGTATTGCTGTAAATAAAGATGATTATCATATAATTATTGTGAATGATGCTGTCATCAAAGAGATGCTTGATGAAGGAAAACTCAAATATTTTTTAATAAATGCCAAGTTTTTTTTATATAAATTCTAAATGTATATCTCTTAATTTTATTACATAAAATCCAATAGACATTTTGTTGTCTAACATTTATATAGATTCATGACTTTTAATTTTCTTCTTTTCATATTTTTTAAAATTTTTATTTGTTAAAATTTATTGAAACCTTTACTTTTCTAAAATTTATGTTTTGACTTTTGATTTTCTTGTGACTTATGATTTTTCATCTTTTCTTTTTAATGGGAGGATTATATAAGTGAATCTCATGTCTATATTATATTTTTTTCAGTCATGAGATTTGTTTTTTACTGTGTTTGCATTTTCATAATTTTTTTCTAATTTTGTAATCATAATCTATGATTTTTTTTGGTATTTCAAGTTTGTTGTTTAGTCAATTGGTGTTTTTTTTAGTTTTGCATTTCTATTATTTTTTATTTTTGGTCATGATCATGATTTTTTCATTTCAAATTTAACTTTAGCCAATTAGAGTATATTATAATTGATAGATTAATTTTTGAAATAAATAATTGAAGGATAAAAATTTGTGTTTGCTAAATTGCAGGATATTAGACTGAATTATTAGACTGTATAATGCATTAGCACAAAAAATGGTGTTGATTGATGATAGGTACATAAATAAATTTAATTTTTTATTTTATTTTATCATTTTTTGATACTTTTGAAGAAATTTTATATTCATATTGTTCTTTGAAATCATAATATATATATGTATATATATATATATATATCAATTAAAGAATAAAATTCATGAAGGGTGTTGCTGCGAATAAAGACGATTATGATAGTATGATTCATTTTGCTATCATCAAAGGGATGCTGGATGAAGGAGTAAATATTTGATGACATGCTTTTTACTTAATAGCTTATGATTGTTTTGATGAGCATTCAACTAAGTGCTTATGGAATTTGAGTTTTTGTACTTTTCTTTAAAATATTTTTTATTTCAAAATTTTTCATTAGATATTATTGGTGTTGATTTTCACATGGATTTGTCTCATTATTAAATTGTTGGTGACAAGTCCATAAATTGTTTGGTGTTACATAGATTTAAGATATTATTTTCTGTTTTAGTATTTTGTATATTGGCATATTATAAGAAGGATGGTTTGTTTAAATATTGTTAACTTTCTTATTATTATTTGAATTAAATATCATTTTAATCATTTTTTTCTTTAGCAAAAGGTTTACAAGCATTAGTTCATAGAAAAGTTTTTTTTTTCAAATTTGAAGAAAAGCAATTAGCTTTGGGAATCAAGCCTCAAATTATTATATTTACTCTTTGATTGCTAAGAGGTTACGAGGTTAGAAAAAAAATTACGAAATTAATTTCAAGTTGTTATAGTTATTTCTTTGATTGCTAATAGTTATCATGTTTATTACATTCTAACAATGTTGTTGGTTCCCGAATTTTTATCATTATAGTTATGATTTAATTTGTTTAAAAATATTATGATTTTTGAATTCATGGTTTCTTTTGTTGATTTTATTTTAATTTTTCTTAAGTTTGTGCTAGGTATTTTATTTAAATTGTGTTTTTCCTACAACAAATTCATTCACAAACTAAATACTTATTCTTTTAAGAATTTTTAATCTAAAAATTAAAAGTATAAGTTTTTTTGTTTTTATAAAATCAATATCTTAAATTATTAGTATGATTTATTTTAATATTTTTAAAAATTTTCAATCTTCAATTTGAAGTTTTTTTATTATTTTTATCTTTTTTACGAAAATTAACTATCAATAGTCCAGTCATTTCTAAGCGAAAGGTTTTAAAGAAATTGTAAAAGTGGATCTTTTATGAAAACCCTATAGGTGAGAAAGTTTAAAAATCTTTAATTTATTTTTATTTATTTTATTTTTTTACAAAATTCATGTTTTATTTTTTGTTTTAAAGATTTCTCAAAGTGATTTTTAGTGTTTTACCTTTCTATAGATGAAAAAGTG
This sequence comes from Durio zibethinus, assembly GCF_002303985.1. The sequence goes on along the minus strand of NW_019167938.1, from coordinate 9,961,847 downwards.
ACAAAGATTAAATATTTTAATTTATTTTTTGGTTCTTTATAAAATTCATGTTTATTTTTTTTGTTTTGATTTTTAAAATTTTTAGAGTGATTTTTAGGGTTTTAATTTAAATAATTATGTTTATAAGTTTTGTAAGAAGATATCTTCCTAATAAGACTAATAACAATCTATTCATTTCAATGGATAAAAAAGGAAAAAAATTAAAATTTTTAATTTTTGTTAGTTTCTTATAAATTTTAATTTTAAAATTTTTTACCTTTTAGTCTTATTTATTTTTATCTTCTAAGCATTTTCAATCTTAAAGTTAAAAGTGTAATTTTCATGTAATCGTATTAATGTATAAAGATGAAAAATAAAAGTAGGAAAATGAAATTAGTAGTGAATTTTACCGACCAACTGGTATAAAAGGTAGGTTAATCTATATAATTAACAGTTTTAGTTTGATTAAGGGTTGGTTTGGATTTCATTTCATTTAAGAGGGATTTTTGTCCTTAATTAGATTATTTAATTTTTATATTTTTATCATATAAACTATTAAAATATTTATATTATATTTTATATAAAACTTATATATAATAATTCGAATCGACATAAAAAATATAAAATTTATATTTTTTATTAAATCATATATGATGTTTACTAAAATTTTATCTTATAATATTTATATTTTTTATATTATTTTTATATCATATTATCATATTTATTTATCTACATTCAAATATATAAAGGGTATATTTGAGTATCACTGAATGCAGTTGGAGGCTGAAATTATGAGCCTTCAATTTTCAATTAGTGAGGAAAGAGTTTAGTAAACAATTGGACCTCGAGTCAATTGAATGACTTAGTATAAAATTAAAAATATAATATATTTTTTAATAAGGATAATAGACTACTTTTGGGAAGATAGTTTACTGCCAATTTCATTATTATCATTATATTTATATTTAAACATATATTTTGCTGTGTATTTTAATTTTATTGTTATTAAGGTTATTTTCATATTCAATTTTATTATTATCATTATATTTATATTTAAACATATATTTCACTATTCATTTTAATTTTATTGTTATTAAGAGTTTTTATAATTCGGTTTTAATCGAATTAATCAACAAAATCAATTTAATTCGATTAATTGATCGGTCATTAAATTAATTTCGATCAGTTATAAAAAATAATTTTTAAAAAATATAAAATTTTTGTTAATTTGATTTTTGAACCAAATTAATTGAAATTTTAACAAAAATATAATAAAACATATATATTAAAATTAAAAATATATGAAATTACTCATTTCATTTCCAGTTATTAGAATTTTTAATTTGATACTTTAATATTTGAATTTTTTGTTGGATGATTTTATTTAATTTGTTTCACATATGAAAAATTAAAAATATAATTTAACTTAATATATTCTATTATTAGATAACTAAAAAAATAATCGAACCAATCAAATTAATTTTGATCAGTTAATTTTTTAAATTAAAAAATTCATTTCGATTGATAAAAGTAAAATAACATAATTTAATTAATTCAATTTTAAAAAAAATTAATTCAAAATTAACTAAATTGACCGAATGAATACCCCTAACTTTTATAATATTCATTCATATAGTTATTATCATTTTTAATGTATGGAAATCAATAAATAGACCCTAAATTATCAAAAACCAATGCACTAAGTTTTGGATGAAAAAATATTTGGGCAAAAAAAAAACACTGTTCTAATCGAATGGCTCAAATAATTTCTACACATAATAATGATATATAATATTATATTATAACATACATTAAAATTTGATAAAATTTGTTTACTGAACACTTAGGTGGAGAATTTCTTTGGATGACACATAAAATAATAATAAATAATTATATTAAATATTATCAAAATAATCAAATATCAAAAACTTTTAAACTAAATCCTTAAATAATAATAAATATTCAGATATTAATTTGAAAAAAAGATTAAAGGATATATGATTATTTACTTTATTTAATATTATTTAAATTCATTTAAAATATTCATATTTGTTTAAATTGATAAATGTATCCATGAATTAATATTTAAAAATTTTAGTTTAAGAAATTAAAAATCTCCATCTTAATACATTTTTTAAATCTTCAGTTAACTAAGTAGATGAAAACATCCATTTAAATAATTAGATAAAAACAAGTTCAATTTTTTATATTTTAAAATACTTTATGTAGAATTGAAAATATAATAAATTTTTATTAGTCTATTCCATCCAAAACTCTTTTTCGTTACTTATTCCATTCTAAATTTCTTCAAATTCTTCATCTAAAAGTATTTTTTTCATTCATATTTCTTTTTCAAAACTCTATTTTCTCTCTTAAATTTCTCAATTCATATATTTTTTTTCTTTTTACAATGATTTATGCGATCAATAAGAATAAACAATAGATCTTTTTAGAAAAAAAAATTTTTTTTTCAGAGGTATGTGATTTATTTTTGTAAAGGTTTTCATTTCTCGATTTTCATTTAATTTTTGGTTAATATATGTATAAGTTTTATTGCTCATACTCTAAATTTTATTATATTATGGTCTAGTTCGACTTTCTAAATCATAATTTTGTCTTTAATTTTAAAAACTTGTATTTTTTTATTGGCTTTATTTAAATTTCAGTTACATTTTTATCTTAATTATCAATTTTTCTTATAATTTCTCGATATCTATAAAAACTTACTACATTTGGATTTTATGTAAACTTATTTTTTATATAGCAATTTTTTTTACCAATTAAATAATGAAATTTATGAAATGAATTTAATTAAAAACTTCAATGTTTTAAATACTTACTAATATTCTTTTCTAAATTAAGATAGAGGTCAAAAGCTTATTTAAAACTTTTTTTGATAAAATTTTTTTTATTTTGAAATTTTTATACTTTCAATTTATGAAATTAAAAATCAAATCAAAGATTTTAACATTAAATAAATAAATTTAATAAAAAATAAAAAGGAGAGAATATGCAAATATTTAGTGATAAGAACAACTTTTCAATCTAAAAAATTCTATTTATATTTTTTTTGAATTAAATTAAATATTATTATAAATATAAAAAATTCATGCATTTGCACAGATAAAAATTTAGTTAGATAATAGAGTAATAATTTTCCTTTTTTAGTCAAGACATAATTAAGATTAACAAAAATTTATTAAAAAATAATTAGAGTGCATTTGGATAAGTGGTGAGATTGATTTAGATGAGATTAAAAATTGTGATGTTTGTAAAATTAGTTATTATAACAGTGAGATTGAGTACTGTAGTGATGAGATTAAAATTAATAGTGAAATATGTGTTTAGATACAAAAATAATAATAACAGTTCGATAAATTGTAGTAAAAATTGAAAATGATTATTAAAAATATTATACTTTAAGTTTATTTTTTATTATTTATATAATTATATATTTTTGTTAAGTCATATTAATTACAAAATATTTATTTTTAATTTATTAAATATTTTGATTATAAAATTTAGTATTTATTTAATTTTTAATTATTTATTAACTATTTTTATCATATAATTATCATATTTTATTTATTATATCAAATTTAGAAAGTTATTTTAAAAAATTTAAATAAAAATAAATAAATAAAACAAAGAAAAAGAGAAAATTTAAGGATTAAAAAAAAGCAAAAGTTTAGTTGGAAAAAAATATAATGGGCAGTGAATTTTTTCACTAGAGCTTCGTACTCCAGTCCAAAAAATAACTCCAGCTCGTTGAAAAAGCAACATAACTTATAATCGAAATGGATGATCAGTCCAATTAGATTAAATTTGAAGAAACGATTAAATTAATTCTAATAAGATAAAAAATAATAATAATTATTATTATAATTATATTTGAAAAAATAAATTATTATAATTATGATTAAAAAAATTTTAGTAAAAAATATATATTGATTTGATTTTATTAAAATTAAATTTTAAATTTAATTGGAAATGTGATAAATTTAATCCCACTCTGAAATCCAAACAATAACTTAGGGGCTATAATCTCACCGTACTGGCGGCTCCGTTTGGATTACCGTCAATTTAAAAAAGTTATTAAAAGATAGTTAGTCTGTGTAATAAGAGATAGAATTAAATTCTCGAGTCCTAAATTCATTTGTTCAATCCATTTTTTATTATGAACTCGAGTTACGAACTCGAGTTTTTAATTATAATTTTGGAAGGAAAGAGCTCTAACTCTAAGCGGCTTTTCATCACTCTTTTCTCCAGCGACTGAACCAGTGAGCATTTATTTCCTTTTCTCTCCTTCTTCTTTCAAGGATTAATGGAAGCTTATTTTCTTTGGCAAATTTGATTTCTTGGTGTGTTTTTTTTATTCTTTTTTTCTACCATCATTTGTATGTCATCGTTTGCTTCAATTTTCTTGCTTCTTCCTCTTTGATGTAATGGTAGCAGTAGGAGCAACGGTCGATACTCGGTGGTTTGAATTTTTTCTTTTTCAGCTAAATGATTAGTTTGAATTTTTCTTGAGATCTCTTTTTAATCCAAAATTTGTTTTTAGGATATAGAACTATTTTTGGTAGAGTTGATTTTCCAATTATTAGAAATTTTCATTTTTGGTTATGCTGATTTAATGTGATCACTATCAACTGATTACTTTTACTGATCAGATCTGGTAATGAACCTTTTTCTGATTTAGAAAGTTTTCCTTCTCTGTTTTTTTTTTTTTTTTTTTTGAAGGGGATTTGATTTGCCTTGTCTTCGAAATATGGAGGATTTTGGCCCTAAAAAGCAGGCAAAGGCAGAGACTTCAAATCACAAAATAGAAAAGATCAGAGATTGCCAACCAAAGCGTAAGCAAAGCCCCGATGAAAGCGAGAAACAGCCAGAGGCTGAGGCTTCAAACAAACCAACAATGGTCAGAGATGACCATCCAATGCAAAAAAGACAAAAGCAAAGCCCAGATGAAAGTAAACAACAGGTTGGGGCTACTTCAAACAAACTAAAAAAGAGGGGGCGCAAACCAAAGCTAACCGAAGATGAAAGAAATAAAAATAAAATAGCAAGGGACAGAATATATAGGAAAAACAAAAATGTAAAGACATTTCATTTTGTCTCTCATATATCTTTTTGGTCTTTTATTTGTATTTTATCCTATTCGTTTATTTTCCATCTTATAGAATCTATCCTTTGTATCTGTAAATGAAGGAGAAGTACCAAAAATTGGAACAAGAGAATGAAGAATCGAAAAAGAAGGAGACGGCTCATCTGTCTGAGATAAACTCTTTGACGGGGCAGCTTTCAGAAGCAAGAGGGCAGCTTTCAGAGGCAAGAGACCAATCCTCTCCTTCTCTGTTTCTTCTGTTTTTCTCCCCTCTAAATTTTCCTTTGTGTTGTGCAAATTAAAGTACAAGGCTCGAGCAGATAAATTAGAGGGGGAACTCAGTAATGCATCCAAAAAAGTGAATACGGCGAAAATGATGAACAACGTGCAGGAAACTGCGGCGCAACAACTACAACAACATATTCTCAATGAGGATTGTCAGGTATATTCACAAACACAAAGGTAGCAAAAGTTGGCTTTTGCACGTGATGAGTATGTTATGTATGATACTTATGTCTACTACAGCTTTTTCTTATGAATTTAGCCAGTAAGGGAAACCATAAACCGTAACTGCTTGCACAAATCCCGTATATTATTCTTGATGAAGGGGATAGCTATCATCAAATCACATGTTTATTATTGTCTATTATAAGCTTCATACATATCATTTGTATTGAGTATTGATACCTTGTGTTGATTTATCATCTCCTTTAACAGCAATTTGGTGGTTCTTTTGAACTTCAAATTTCTATTTTATCCTAGTCCATGCCCCTGTTTTAATTATTTTGTTAGTGTTGGTTGTTGTTGGTTTTAATACTGACTGCCTATTATATTTTTGCCTAATTGCCTTTTTTTCTCTTTTCTTTGTTATTATCTTTTAGCGTTGTTGCCCTTGTATATATAACATCCTATACATCTCTTCAGTTGTTTGAAAAGTGCTCCTTTACGTTCCAAGAAAAGATTATACTCCTATGAATCATTTTTTTTAGTGCATTAGAAGTAGTTAATATGTCTAATACACTGTTATGGTAATAGTGTCAATATTTGATTCTTGACCATTAATAAATTAGTGTTACCATGTAGATTACACCCCCCTGCTCTTCCTATTAGTTCTGACTCCCAAATATTACTTTTCCTGACTTCTTACCACCATACTCAGCTGTCTATTATTACTTATCCTGATTATCAAGTACTAAATCTTGCAACCTTTTGTTGCTCACCTTTCTACTTTTCACTCTATCACCTGAAATTCAACCTAAATTGTTGTGCCTTTTTCATCTCCTAAATATTTACCATGGAGCTTAGGTAGGATTATTCAGTTCTCCTTGTTACCTTATCCTCTTTTCATATACTCAAGCGTCTTAAATACTCCCAGTTGTTTAATAATCTAAGCACATTTATTGCTAGATAACAATAGTTTGAAAGATAGGTATCAAGCTGATACACCTTTTCTCTCAAAATGGAAAACACAAAATTAATGCTAACTAGATAGCAAGCACCTGGTGTGCCGGCAAACAGAACTTGACTTATTACTGGTATGCCTGTAAACGGAGTTTGACTAAAAACCAATTGTAATCACTTCCTCTATACTGAACAAAATCAATTGCTAAGTTGATTAATTAACTTGATTCTAAATGACCAAAAATCAAAATATCAAATGAAATCCTATAATTGATCACTTCAAGCCTTTCATGTTAAAGCAATATGCCATTGGAGTGGTAGAGAAGGCCAAGTAATAATCCATTTGTGCTGTTACTACTAGACAAAGGGTAGTACCCTATAAATAAGTCTATAAATTGGTTAAATGAGAAAAGTATATAACATCCTATATTCCAACGAATTGTCTGCTTATTGTAAAACAGCACAGGATTACTGACCTACTTTCAACCTACTGTTTCATTAACTAATCCTCTGTTCAACTGACTTTTACTCTGAACCTAGCTCACACATGCACTTGACTTTTAGAATACGACATAAAGTTGCCTCTAAACAGATTAAAAACTTTGAGGAACAACTCATAACTCATGGTTTATCATTCTAGCTTAAAATATCCAACATCATAGTGTTTATTATTCATATTTCACAGTCATTGATAAAACTGACATTTACCTTCACCGTAATATATAGTGGCAAGAATAATTGCATGTAATTCTTCTATCTTTTGGAGTTTTAAAATTGATGGTATGTGCTATTGCAATTGATGTTTCTCCTAATTTGCAGGGTCATGATGCGAAAACCTCTCAATTCAATGAACCAATCAATGACAATAATGTATGGTACTTCAATTTCATTGCTTTTTGCACTGTGTTACGTATGACTGGATGGTGATGTGATTCTTTTCAAAATTATTGTTTTAGATGAGCAATTTGGATGTTGAGATGCCGAAAGACCTCAGTAAGTATCATTTTGCAAACCTTTTTTTAAATACATTTTGCAAACATGAAAATATAGGAAAATAATAAACAAATCTAAGATAAGAAGAAACAAAAACAACAAACCCAAAGACTGTATGTCTATTAAGACTATCTTTTTCTCTCATTAATTAGTACATTTTTATTTTTTCAATCCAAAGACTTTTAACTTTTAAGTGATTGTATTCACATAAGCTTAAAGAAATTAAAATTAGGAAATAAATAGGTTAAATAATTAGATAAGAAAAATAGAACATGCAAGCAATTTAGAATTGTACATGAGAGTAAAATGATATACAAAATGTTAAGTTCCTAAAAACTTCCATTTTCCTATTAATTGTCTTCTTCAAAATCAATAGTAACCAGCAATGTTGTAATTGAACTATAGCCAAATTATAGGAGAGATCTATAATTGATTTATTGGTAGTTTCACAATTGATTTCTCAATAGAAAACTTGAAAGGAGGCTTCAAGATTATGTGTTTTGCTTGGTTGAATCGAGTTATGTTTTATGCTTTCTTTTTATTCATTAATATTGGGATTGGTGATGTCCTCATTCATCTTGTGTTTGTATGCTTGGGAGGTTTCTTATATATTCTTGCCATGAATGAAAAATATTTACTAAATAGGACTATAAGAGTGATTGATTTGTTACTTTCGAGTAACTTATTAGAGTTTTCTTGTAGAGTTTAAACTTTAAACTCTAATAGAGATGTCAATTAGATCTGCATATCTTAACATTCTAATTAAACTATTGAACACGTTCTGTTTCTACGTGAATAGACTAGGCTGGTAATGTTCAGGGTGTATGTTGTTTATAACGTTAATAGAGATCAGACTACTACATTGGATGTATGGATTAAGGAAATTCTGGCTATGCCAGGTGCCACTGCTATGGAGCAAGAATTTTTATCCATAGCTTTCATTTTCTGGCTAATATGGAAGGAGAGGTGTAATGCTGTGGTTAGTAAAAATAGGCTAGATGTGTTGGTTAACATTTCTAAGATTAAGGGAGCTGTGGTCGAATTCATTGCTTTAACTGGAAAATATAGTAATAAGAGTTTCAGGAAGAGAGTGAAGGATATATCAGGATGGTATAAACCTGAGGGACAGGTCAAGGTGAATTGTGATGGGACCTATGGTTATGATATAAAATACGCAGGGATTGCCAGAGACTCAAGTGGAGCAATGATAGGAGGCAGCCTGGCAGGTGTGAAAGAGTAATGGTTAATTCATGTGTAGAATCATAGGCTTGGGCACTTAGGAAGGTAGTCACATTGGCAAAGGAAGAAGGGTACAGGAAAGTTGTATTGGAAACAGATTTTGAAGTTTACGTAAAAGTTGGTGTGGAAGCAAGGTTTACCTAACTGGATACTTAAACCAGTGGTTAATGAGATTGAACTGCTAAGAGCAGAATTGGAAGCCAGTAAAGTTAGCTAGATAAAATGAAAGGCTAATATGGCCATTGATTGGGTTGCAAACCAAGCTAAACAGGGTATGTGCCTTTCGAGGAGGATAAATTTACCTCCATCCTCTCTCATGTTCATCCTCAATAAGGATGGGCTACTTGCGCCTCATTGAAATAGTTTAGATTGCCTTAGGTCTCATGAGCCATTGTTTTGGTCTAAAGATAGTTCTAAGAAACTTTTCTGAGTATTGTAAGGATCTTTTGTTTTCTAAGAAACCGCTTGTTTCATGGCCAAAAAAGAAAAAGCTTCCCAACTAAAACATATTATATCAGATTTTTTTAATCTTCTAATATAGGCTACCAAATACATGATCACTCTATGTCTAAAAGTTCTCTTAATTTCTTCTATTTTACGTAATTCTCTCTCTTTAGCATGCTTTGAACCTCATTATCCATCAATTCTACTTTAAATTCCCAATTCTCAACTCCAAACTTGTAAAGGCTAAAATTGGGAAAACATTGAAGTACTGACTATTAGTTTATAGATGAGATTGCCAATTTATATGTGTTGGAGAAAGAATTAGTTTCTAAATGATTAGAAGTGATTTCAAGTTCAGAATGGCTCTTGGAAGAGGATTTTATTGGTTGATTCAGTTTTCGTGGATTATTTTATGGATATGGAATGGTTAGAATGATGTCTGTTTTCTGGTGAAATTTGAGAGATGTTTTGAGGAAAATGAATTGATCATATAAAGTGATAGGAAAAAAAGTTTGCCTGTCATTTAAAATCTTAGTAAATTAGTTTGATGCAAATGCTAGGAAAGAGTTTGTGGTAATAGTTGAAATTTTGGTGGAATATTGAATTGGTGAAATAGCATTGGGAAAGGTTAAACGAGGATTATTGGCATGGAAAGTGAAAAAGATTATGCTTGTAAGGGGACAATATTTGAGATTCTATCTTGAAGGTCTTGGGTTTGAATCTGGTGATGGGCATCATAAGATTTATGAGATAGAAAAGGCTAGTTACTATTGTGTATTTCAAAATCCTTATGTACCAACTTCTAGAAAAGATATACTTTTACATAGAATATGTGATTGTGTGCTGTAACTTATTTCAAAAGGAAAAAAAAATATAATGTGGTATATTTCATATTTATCGAAGGGTATGTATTAACATTATTTTATAAGTAGGGATGATATTTAAACTCTTTCTTATAACTAAATATTAGTATATTTTTCACTTTAATAATTAGGAATAATGGCTATTATAGATTATTCAGTTATATAGCATTAAGGTTGTAAACGAATCGAACATGAACAAATGAACATATGTTTGTGTTTTGTTCGTTTATTTTTAGAGGTATTCGGACTTAGTTCGTGTTTGGTTAAAAAATTGCTTTGTTCATTCGGGCTTGGTTCGTTTAAATGACAAGATATTTGCGTTCAGTTCATGTTCAGTATTCAAGTGCTTTATTCCCAATACAATTATAGGTTTTCTAACTTCTCTCCAAAATCTAATTAGTTTTTAAGAATTTTTATATAACGTTTTGATGTTTTAATATTTTTTTAAAAAATGTCGTGCGTGCAAAAGGCTTCGGTGCCAAGGCACCAACACACAAGAGGCCCTTGCACTCAGGCCCCAACGTGAGGGAGGCCCTTATGTGATGTGGCCATTACCCATTTTCCCGCAAAACCTATTTATTAGAATGTCCAGCATCAATGCTTACATGCTCAACGACCTTTCTTTTTCTATCTAATATGGTATTGAAACACTTTGTTTACTCTTTTGGAGTGCTTGACATGACATTTTCCTTCACCCAATCTCATGATGTTCTTGTCACGGCTACTACCCTGTCTACTCTCCTTTGGAGCGCTTTGGCGTGGTTAGACTCTGCCATCGTGCCTGACCTCATCTCCTTGTTGAGTGGCAAATCGGTCCACCTTACCTACTCTCATTGAGGCGCTTGGCATGGTGTCGAATAAGTTAAGGGTGGGCTTTGATACCATTTGTCACGTGACCATTATTCTCTCCCTACAAAATCGACTTATTCGAATGTGTAGGACTAATGCTTATATGCCTAAGAACCTTCATTTTTCTATCCAATGTGAGATTAAAGCATTTTGCTAACTCTTTTGAAGCGATTGGTGTAACACCTGCATTTAGGCATGCTATTAAAAAAATATTCTTTATCAATTTCGTGACAAATCTCTTAATTTTTAGGAAACACTCATTATTTATTTTGTTTAACAATTGTCTTTTTTTTTTTTTTACCAAAAATACTCCCATTGATTGCATCAACAATTCTCCTATTTTTAACGGAAACACTCCCCATTATTTATTTCATTTGACACTTTTCCTATTTTTTAGAAAAATATTCTTATTACTTGTTATTTTTTATAATTCTCTTATTTTTTAGGGAAATACTCCTGTTACTTCTTGTTCTGTATGAAAGTTCTATTTTTTAGAGAAACACTATTTTTACTTGTTTCATTTGACAGCTCTCCTATTTTTTAGGAAAATACTCATATTATTTGTTACGTTTGACAGTTCTTCGATTTTTTAAAGAAATATTCCAATTACTTGTTCGGTTTGACAAAAAAAAAATCCTTTTGTTTTATTTTTTTGCGTAACACTGCTTCTTACAATTCTTTTATTTTTGTTGGATTTTTCTTCTTAAAAAATTTTAATACTTTTCAGATCCTGTACAAAGTTCTACTATATTGCTATTGAACTATTAACTTTTTAACACAAGTTTCACTTTATTGTTTATTTATTTACTTGCATAACAAAAAAGTCTATGAATTTTATCACTTAGATAAACTTTATATTTTTATTACATCCAAAATAAGTTTTTGAATTTTAATTTGCATTCAAATAAATTTTTAAATTTTAATTTGTATTCAAATAAACTTTTAAATTTGTATTTAAATAAGTCCTTAATATAAATCAATATTTTGTTTGAAATAAGGATTTATTTGGATACTAATCACCTAATAAAGGTTTGTTTAGGTATAATAAAAATATAAAGATTTTATTTTAAAAAATAGAATAATTTAAAGGGTTTTTTTTTAATATTTTAGTCTTTATTTATTCACAATCATTCTTGTTTTGTAGAAAAAAAAGTTAATCACACAATCTTGCGCACAAAGAATGTCCCACGCACATAGCATTCCTGTTCGCAAGAAACACCCTACGCCCAGGAGGCTTTGTTTCAAACTGCTTATGTCTTTTCATGTACTAAACAAACAAAATTGGAAAAGTAAACTTGCGCCAGCAGACAAAAGAAAACGGCAAGGCAAGCCTGAGAAAAAAAAATACCCTCATAGTTAGTCTTGTCTTTTCCTATTATAAGTATAATTTTGTCTTCCCCTAGTCTTTTTGTTTCTGTCAATGCATGTTTCTGTTACATGCATATGATTGTTAATCTTTGTTTAATTTTATTCCCATTTTTTTAGATTGGTTCAATGTCAGGAAAAACATTGGTCAATTGTTTTACTTAGGTCAAAACAAGAAACCTTCATCAATTCTTACCAATCTTTGTCAAACGCATTAGCTGACTTTTTCTTCTCTTTAGGACAAAATCATTCCTTGAAATAACCATGCCTTCTTCTATTTTGTGACTTGAATTAGTGCATAAAAATTTTTTATACTAAGATTCTCATGCAAGGGGTAATAAGCCTACTTGCGCATGAAATATACTCACGCGCAAGTCATAAAATATATATATATATATATATATATATACAATTTTTTACACTACATATCATGCAAAAAAAAAATTCTATTTTAACTTATATTCTTTTGGTAAAAAAGACTTAAATTAGTCATCTATAAATTATGAAAATAACTATATTTTATTTATTTATTTTCATATATTTTATTTTTACTCTTTCATTTTATTAATGCATGAGAACTTCTTATACTAAGAATTCTCGTACAGGGGGCAAAATGTAGTATTTGATTTTGGTTACTAATATTTTATTTCTTTAAAATTTTTAAAGTTGTTAAAATTGAGGTTAAGTTGTTCGTGGAATAACTTTTATGGAACAATACCTTCACGGAACAGCTATTCATTGAAAAATTGTTTATGGAACAAATGTTCACGAAACAGCTATTAACGAAACAACTCTTTCATGGAACGCCATCTTCATAGAATAGTTGTTCATGGAACAACTTCTTCAAGGAACATCAATAGCACTTTTACTGAAAGTTTTTTCACTAAAAGTTGTTTCACTGAGAATATTCTACAAAAAACGCTTTATTAAATATTACTTCACCAAATAGAAAAAGTGGAAATAACCTAGACTATGGCAAGGTTGTTGGGTTACTTCACTATTAGGATGTTCTAGATAGCTTGGCTTGGCAGATCAGATATAGAAATAGTTAAGAGGTATTCTCTTAACCTTTCTTTAAAGTATGAGTGCTTTTCCTTTTTCTTCATAACAAATAATGGATTCTTATGTTCACTATTCACTCACAAAAAGTTAAACCCTTATTAGACAAAGCATTAGTACCTTTTGTAATTGTTAATTTTACCATTATTTCTATTCATTACTCAATATATGTAACTCTTATTCTTAGAACCCATATAAAAGTTCTCACAACTCATTCGGGAGACTTTTGGAAACTTTGGTAAATTCACTTAACCCTCTTTTAAATTCTCTTTGCAATTCTCTATTCCCAAATCCCTTTCTCAGCCTTATTGTCTTCTCTACTCTGCTTTGCTTCACCGCCTACCACTATCTGTTGTTGCACTCAATATTTCACAGTCGACTTTAGTCTTCCTCTCAGCCATCTTTAGACACATCCATTTTACTTTATTGCAATGCTTCCTCCTCTCACATAAGAATCTCTTTTACGTCTACATCTTGTATTTAACTTGTTAATCTAATAGTAGACCTCTTTTCATTTCTAGTTTTGAGTTGAGAAAACTAGTTGATATGGAGTCCATAACTTATTAATCTAATAGTAGACCTCTTTTCATTTCTAGTTTTGAGCTAAGAAATCTAGTTGATAAGGAGTCCACTACTAAGTAATTGTAACCTCATGAACCACATAAATAAGATGATTAAGGAAAAATGATATAAAGAAAAGGTTTATATTTGATGCACTGTCAATGTATAAATTTATATACCATCAGTGAATCGAATAATGTCATTTCCTTAATCAAATGAATCAGATGATACCATCTCATTAATGAAAAAGTTTAAAAAATATATATTAATATTTTGTATAAATATTTACTTCTTAATGAGATGATGTCATCTGATTTACTAATAGTGTATAGAGTTTATATACTAAGTGCCTCAAATATAAACGCATAAAGAAAATCTTACTTGAGTTAATTTAAAAAAAAAAAAATCCTTTTGTTCTTAAGGAACTGTTTGATAAGTACTAATCCAATATACTCACCATAATCATTTAAAGAAAATGTACAATTTATGGATAAATTTCATATATTCCAATGGTAATTATGCCTGTATCAGATAATAAAGAAAAGTCTAAAAAAAGATTTGAGATTTGAAATTAAAAAAAAAAAAAAGGTTATGGAGTTTTTGAGATTTTAACTGGATTTTTCTCCTTCAAATAGGTGTTCAGGGGGGTTGTTTGCTGGTGATGAAGAAAATTCTTTTTTGTGAAGAAAAGTTTGATTAAAAACCTAATTATGGTAGTACAAGACTGTGGGTTCAATCTAGTTTTGATTGTGTTATTTCCAATCTCTTTGTGATTTATCAGCAAGAAGAGTTTTCTGGTGTGAAATTTTGGATCTGGAGGATGAGTTTGCAGCAATTGGTGTGTTGGGGGTGATTTTTAAGCTAAAAAAAGAATGTTTGCCTTCTTACATGGAGTAAAAAAAGCAAATTAGACAAGGTCATGGTTTTGGCAAAATGGTTAGCTTGCTAGCAAGACCTATGTCATAGAAGTTTGTAAAGACCGGTGACAGGTTGCTATGCCATAAAGGATTTAAAGAGGAATAAGGATCTATTGAAGTGAATTTTGAGGATAGCTACTACTTATAAGTTATGTTAAGCAAGTTGAAATATTTCGTAAGCAATGAAACAGATCATATATTGTTAATTGCTTTAATGAAATTATTGTTTCTTGTGAAGAGAAGGTGGGAGTGTTTTGATATTCTTGGCATTAACTGATATCCCTTTTCTGAGGAGTTAATGAATGAAAAGAAGTTATCCAATAGATTATAGGCTCTTAGAAACTGAGAGTCCTTACAGATGAGGAGAGGTGATAAAATATAAGCTTCTTCCTAGGGAAGACTGTTCTTTGAGGTTGTGGTGTAGGCATATTCTTTGACAAAGTCTGGTGTTTGCAAGAGCTGATATGTTTATGGCATGGTGGTGAATTGCGGTTTTCTTTTAGCTCATTGGTCTTACTGATGATAGTTTCTTTGCTTCCCTTTTAAGTAATTTGGGTTTTTTGGTCTTTTCCCTCAGCTTTCTTTTTTATGCATTCGTTCAGGTCTTGCTGTCTTGTTGCATCAGATGATAAGGGGGTTTGAGTTTTGTCTTTTATGTGTCACCTGCTTTTCCTTTCTATATATGTGTCTTGATGTATCAATTTTGAGTTTTTTATTTTTTTGTGGTATTGGGAGACTTTTTTTTCTCTCTATTTGCACCCGATACTTTAAATTCAACGAATTATACTTGGCTTAGGAAAAGAAAAAAAAAAGTAGGGTATAGAAAATGTTCTCTAACGTTTTCAAGTGAATATAACTGTCAAATTGATATTGTATTTAATAGTACAATGAAAATAATTATGGGTGATTTGAACTTTCTTTTTTTACAAGACAATTTTTTTTTTGCATCAAACATACGGCTTCTATTTTATGTTGACTTGCTGGTTGTTGGGAATCATGGCAGTTACTTTTTTGGAAGAGTTTTATGGTGATTCCGTGAATGTCAATGGCTTTAAGGTACTAAAGGAGAATGCCCCCATGATCCAAGAGATATTCAGCAAGCACCCTAACATTGCATCTGGCCTTCGAGTTCACTTAGTAACATCAAAAAATGGCCTCATGAACACATTAGCTGAAGTCTGCAAAATTGCAACAAAAGAAGAGGTCACCTGGGAGGAAATCGAGTTTATGGAGAAGGGCATTGTAGATTTGGAGCTTGCAGGTTTTGAGATTTTATGGCTTAGGCTCATGGTGAAACAGCATCGGGAAAAGGCTGAAAGCAAAAAAACAATTGGAAGTAGGGAGGCTCACTAAAGGTTCTAAAGGAAGAGCAAAACAAGTTCAAGGAAGAGCGCAAGTCCAAAAGACAAACGCCTATCTGAGAACTTTTCTCCAAGTGATGGTATGCCATATGCTCTTAAATTACAATCTTAAACTTGATTTCTATGTTTTGTTACTTTTATATTACACGGCTAATGGACTGATTCTATTTAAACATGCATACATATAGACATGCACTTATATGTACACATAAGAATGGACTGATTCTATTTAAACGTACATTCATGTATACATGCACTTATATGTACACATACGTGTATTCTATGTATTTATTTGTGTTTGAAGATTGGGCATGCGGCTCTTGTTTTGGCTAAGCAGTGTGAGACCATTATCTTATTTCCACTCTTCTATGTATTTGTGTATGAAGATTGAATGTAGGGCTGTTTTTTCTTTACCAAGGAGTGTGATTATTATCTTATTTCCACACTTCTCTCCCTATTTCTCTTGTTTTTATATTACAATTATTAAAAAAATGATATAATTTTGAGATATCTTAAACATATTGGATGGTAGGAGCATTCCTTTAAGAATTTTAATTTTTACTATTTTTTCAAAAGACATATGAGGTAGTTATTTTATATATTTTTTTAAGAAATGACATGCCATTGAGTTGGTGTGAAACACTTAAATGAATCCCTTTTTTTTTTGTTCCTCCCACCGCTGTGAATCCCGGTTAAATTCAGAAATGATCAATTAAAACTTCTTAGTTATTGGAAGAACCTCATATGGATTCATAGATGAAAGAGGTTAGACAATAAACTCTTTCAAAATTGATTATTTGTCCCTCTCTTTTAGGGTAGAAATGTATGCAATTGTGTAAATGGGATGTCAAATAAGCTTTTTACAATTAATTATAATTGTAAATTTTTATGAGATTATAATTATAAATTATAATTATAATCAAGTATTACATAAGTAAATAATCAAACAAACTAATCAATCAACAAATTAAAATATAATTAGATAAATCTAACAAAAAATTAAAATAAATTCATTTAAAATAAGATTTGAATGTAAGATTTCATGATTTTAATCTCTTTTCTTTATTATTAAATCAAAACTTCATTAGCAAGTTATAAAATAAGTTTAAAAGCATCTTATTTTGTGAATAATTTTTTTTTTTATTCAAGAAAGAAGGGGTTTAGGGTCTCAACTGTTGAAATATTCAGGTATTTGGGAATAAAAATTTTAAATTAAACTTAAAACAAAAAAAAATTCAATTTAAATGCACGTTTTGAGCAAAGTTCGGTGGTAAAATTGTGCATTGTTGGTGTATCTTCTTACAAAAATTACAAACTAAAATGTTTAACATCTTTTAGGGTATTGAATTGTGAGTTGGACTTGGTTGAGTCCAAAAAAAAGCCCTGAGATTAACTACAACTCTAGAATTAGTCTTATCTCCAATGGTCCTATGATATAGCCTCATCAATCTTTCTTTCATTTCACCATCATCTGTCACCTTTCTCAAAGCTTCCTCAACATCTTTTTGTCCAAATCCATTAATCTTAACTCCAATTTTCCAAACTTTAACAATCTATTTACAATTGACAAATTGATCGCTGGCGATCGGATAGCACCAGAGTGGTTTCTGGCATTGTATGGCTTTCATGGTCGAATTTTTGCCTTGCTCTGAAACTGTCTCCAAATACCCATGTGGTAAACCTTGTCGCCAAGCATCGGCCAGCACCCAAATAAATGGTCGCCCTAATGATTCAAGTGTCAATGCCAGACTTTGGATTTTGGAGTCTCCAATGGGACTAACCCAACTCCCAAATGAAACGTAGATGACTTGAGTTAGGCTTCTGCTTGTCCAACCAATCTAAGCAGCTAATATCTTCTTCCTAAAAGCTAGGATTCTTCACCATTGATTGAGCTTTAGTCAAAGGTCCAACTGGAAAAACAATTGGATTGTCAGCTGGAGAGATATGACCATATCATCATCATCATCAATCTACTCCTAGGGAAAGGGATTCACCAGGAGCCATCGAAGTGTTCTTGAACGTTCCAGGGTTCTGTACCAAAATTTGAATCTTGCTTTTCTTGAAGCTTGGGTTCCAATTAACCATGGAAGATCTTCGGTTGATAGTAAAGCCTGACTCGATCGGGAGAAGACAATGGCTCCAGGATGTTGGGGACACCCTACAAAAACCAAAATGCCCTTAAATTATAAATTTAAAAAGTGTTAGATAAATGTAACCATGAAAGGCAACATATTGAATGTTGAAATTACCCAACAACATTAGAGGAATATTATAGATTAATTCTCTAATAATTACCTTTTAATACATTTTTTATCATTATTTATATGTATTGATTTCACCAACTGATGATAAACATATTCAAAAATGATAGACAAAAAAGAAAATCATAGAGAAAATTTCAACTTAAAAAATTATTTCTCGTGTACCACTAACTCATAAAATAAAATAGATAAAAAAATTTTAATGAAATGGATGATCACAAGCATGTTATCTTTTAAATTTTGTATTTGGATCAACCTGTGGACATTTATTTCTTTTTTTTTTTTAATATTTAGTTGAAGATCATACACATTTATTCCCTTACTTGAAGTTTATTAAACTTTCTTATAAATTAAATTATGGCATGTGTAAAAAGATTAGTGATCCAACATTGAGAGTTTCTTTTTTTATTTATTATTATTTTTTAAAGTAACATTGAGAATTGAAGTTAGAAAATCAAAGGTATAGTCAAATGAAATACTTTTATTTATGACAAATTTTTATTATGAATTATGAAGAATTTCATGTGAGGAACTTCACTTAAGATTTATCCTCATGTTTTTATAAAAAATAAATATATTATATTTTTTTGGCCAAATAAAAAATGTTATCTTATATTGCCTATATATATATATATATATATATATAATCTTGCTTCTTTTTCTTAGCATCTATTAAAGCCATTAATGATTTTATGCTTTCATTTTTTTGTCTTATCTCAAACAAGAATTTTTTTTTATATATAAAACCAATTATATTTGCAAGCCAACAAACACATTTACATAACAAAACAATAAAATTTACACCATATAATTTTTTTTTTACTGTGATAGGAAGATCTTAGATTTTTTTTACCTAATTTTTATTGAGTGATTTTAAGGATGTATTTTTCTTTTATATTTCAAAATTTTACTTTTAAAATACTTCTCACAAAATTTAAATTCATACCGATAAGAAAAAAACTTCTTCCATGATCAACTAAACTAATCCCTTGTGAGTTGTGCATCATATAATTTTGGATATATAGTTGACCAAAAATATTTTCTAAAATTAAAAATGAATGGCAATATCAAAAAAGGAAAATAAATATATATTTATAGTATGTGCTAAAAAAGATCATGTGTGTTGGCAAATTTACCTGTATCAGAAATCAGGTCGGACTGGATCATGTCCGGTATGACGGTGATCAACCGATAAGTGGCTTCCATAGCTGGCCAGAAACCGGCGGCAGGGATCCGACATCGGTTGGCAACTTGAATGGCCCATGAAGCTAACAAATCAATAACCATACAAACCACTTCTCCATCTCCTTCTTCTTCTGCATCAACTTTATGAATGAGACTCTCCAAATGTATTGGCATGATATTCTCCATAGCTTTCTCAATGGCGAAGAAATCATGAGGACCCTCTTCGTCTAAGCCATCTGGTATTGACAGGAACCTAACTTCATCTTTGTGGTCCATGTTGGCTACGATCCGATGGTGAATGAACTCTGGGGTTACAATGATGGGTTGGAACCCATGGTTAAGGCAGGCTAAGCCTAGCTTAAGCATGGGAGTTACATGGCCTTGTGTTGGATATGGAACCAGTATGATTTGTGGCTTCTTCGGAGTGCACTTGGCTCTCATATTTCTTTGGGCTTTGGCGGCTGTTTTTATGCGTTCAAGCTCCTAAGAAAAGGCCCTTTTTATAAGGGAGGATGAAGCTCAAAGCTAGCAATGGAGTCAACAAAAGCACATGCCGAATTCCATGGCTATTCCTTTTTCCCACACATGTTTAAAAGGGTACATAGATTAATACTAATCTATTTCCTTGCAGGTACATCAACACAGTTGGGATGGGTAGAAGTATACATTATCTTATATAGATGTAAAAAGAAAGTCTTCTTGCACGTCCAGAAACAGTCTAGACTTATAGTTTTAAATACCACTCAAAAACAATAAAAAAATAATTTAAAATTTTAATAAAAAATCGTAATAATTTTAACAAAAACAAAAATTTCATGTCGAACATATGAACACAATTTATAATAAGATAATTTTTATATTTAATTTATATAAAACAAATAAAATACAAATATATTAATGATCAAATCTAACTAAAAAAAAATCTTAACGCATTGGCAAACTTTATATCCTTTTTAATTCGAAGGTGCATGGCAAGCGTGGGTCTTTTTTTAAACCGGTTAAAAGTGGTGCATCTTTCATATATGGAAAGTAAGGTAAATGTTAGAATTATAAACCTTTTTTTTTCCTCTGTGCAATGGAATGGTGAGCAAGTTAGGCTAACGGGCACCATAGCTTCATTTATTTTTGCTTTCACTTTTTGGTAGCCACACTTAAATTCCAATTGAAGCACGAGGTGAGTGTACTTTACACTCGTCAGTCGTCATTAATCACATCGCACTTCAACTCTTTATCCAAATGCAAATATTTTTCTCTTCATTTCTTTTTATAGGTTTCACCTTTTATTTTTAAATATTTGAATTCAATTTTTTAAATGAATATTTCTCAATTAAATTCTTGAACATTACTTAAAAATAAAAACATGCATTCAATATGTTATTGTATGAAATTAATGTAATAAATTTTTAGTTTATTATAATTAGAATTAATATTGATGTTCTGAAAATTTTAATTTTTGGTAGTAAAGGTAAAAACTTTTAGATCATTTGATCAATTTCATATGGCTAAACTTGTATCTGAAACTTATGTCAACAATTGCAAGAGGCACATCACCTTAATTTCCATTTCTTTCCTACTGCTGACCTTAATTCGCACATGTAAATGGTGATACTCATTGAACTTGCTCAAATTAATTTCAGACTAAATATGATGCAAAATGTTTCGAATATGCAACACACACATACACGTGAATTTGCTTCTTTTACAGACAGGAATGAAGGTATGAAAAAGATTGAAAACTGAACTCATAATTTAATTCAATTTATTCCTACGAATATGTTAAAAAAATAATATTTAATAATTTTAAAATTTAAATTTCAATGTTTATAATTTTTTATTTTCAAATTATAACTTTCTTTGTAAAAAAAAAATCCAAAATTATAGCTTTGTGAATTTGATGGAATTATGGGATCTAGACAATGGCAGCAGTTAAGTAGTTCCATTTAGAGTGAGGTAGGTGGATCAGCTTCACGAGTTTATGTCGAAAAAGATTTTTTTTAGACAAATATAAAAAAATATATATTTTTTCAATTTTTAATGTTTCAATTTATATTTCATTTCTTGCAATATTTAAAATTTTTTCATTCAAAAATATAAAGAAATTAATAAACAAAAAATGACGTGTCATTTTTAGACAGATTGCATGTTTTTATTGGTTATTTTTGAACACAATATATACCAATTTGACTAATAGTGTAAATCTCATGTGCAAACTAATAAAAAAAGCAAAGTTCAAGTACCTATTTACACAGTTTGAAACTTTAGGTACCAAATCAAAAATTAGACTATAGTTAGGATGCCAAATGTGTCATTAACCCTTATATTTATTATCAACAAAGAAGATATGCTCATGTTCTCCGGTAGGAACATAGACATCACACATGTGTAGGTACATAAATACATACGTACATGGAAACCTTTTAGATTTTGAAGTTGTATCGATGTGTACTATAATTCAAGTTAGTAAAAGAAACCTTTTATTCCTTAAACGTTGTTACAGAATGCATATATCAAAGTAAGATTATTTTATCTCTGCTGTGTTCAAGTTTGCCCATATATACAGAGACATAATAAATCTAAAAAACAAAAGCATGGAAAAGATGTCTAAAACAAAGATATGAAAATCCCTTATATTAGTAAAGAGAAAAAATTTTGCTAAAGGAAAGGGTTCTTCTGTACTTATCACTATAGCTAATATTTTTTAACAGGATTATATCCTAAAATAAGGTAAGAGAAGATGTTTGCATTTGTGGAGCAGCATAAACTTTACCTGCTTGACAATCTGTCTCCTAACATGTTTATGGTAGTCTCGATTGTGGAACAATTGATCTGTTAATGCTAGAAACTTTTCAAAATATATATCATAGAAGATTTATCAAGAAAAACAACAAATGTAGACAAAAAATAGAAACAGTGCCAAGAATTAGTGACTTTCATATTGAATCTCATTGTTGCATATATGTGCAATTATGCATATGTATATGAAAATATAAATAGGTATAATATACATGATAGATGGAGGTATAAAAGGTAATGGAAGAGAAGGGACTAATTATAGTACAAAAACAAA
Source organism: Durio zibethinus (assembly GCF_002303985.1). The sequence continues at coordinate 9,939,199 of NW_019167938.1, read as the reverse complement.
GATCTACCAATTTTCATCACCCTCAATTTGCAATTAAGCTAAACCATAAGTGGCCAACCTGAACAAAAATCAAAACCATTATGACCAAATAAATACAAACCAATTTATATGCACAGATGTAGACTGTAGTGTATGAAAGGCTATATGTCAAATGCAAAATCTTCAACTATCATGTGATGAAGTATGCCTTTACTTTATGTCATATTTAAGATCTAACCAACCCCAAAATTAAAAAATACAAACCCAATAAGGATGGTAATGTGGTTTTAAAAGCCGTATTTTGCACCAAATTATTAACATCACAAACTCAAAATGATTTTTGAAGACATGATGCCAAATGCCAATAAAAAGAAACTAAATTCAAGAGACTTTGTTCCAAAAATGGAAAGAAAGAACATAGGTTTTGTTAAAAGAAACAAAAAAATTAAACATCATAGCATATAGTAACCAGAGAATTAAAAACTAAAATGAAATCCAAACTAAACTTTGTTTTTATTTAAAAAATCCTAAATTAAAGAAGTAGTGAACAACATAAAATAAGACAATCAATAAGAAATTGATATAATGAGTATGATAAGATCACAACCTTTCAAACAGTCATTCATGATCTAAGGTTGCATCATTCATATAAGGTATTTCCCTATTGAAACGAGGAGTGTGCTGTCAACAAAATGATCATGTGAGTGGTTAGAAAGCCAATAAAACCAAGATTACCCCAAAAATCATTAATTTATCATACTACAAGAATAAATTACAACTTATAACTATGTAATTTCCACAAAAGCTTAACAAAAAATATCAAAGATAAAAAGAAATCCCTAATGACTTAAAAATTAAAATTCAAGCAATCCAGAATGTTGTAAATATTTTGGATTGAATATAAGCTACAAGAATATGGTTTGGAAATCCTACAACAAATATTCAATCAAACAGAAGCAAGTTATTCAAATTAACAATGAATTTTCTTTGATTATAAATTTTCCTGCCATTTTCTCACCAACCAAACAGAGCATAATTTATCATAGTAAGATGGGCAAGCGAATGGACTTAACTGAAAGACAACCCAGAAATAGCCATAACACATAAAATTGAAAAAAATTGAAATAAAGAATACCTAGATTAAGAAAAAACTAAAGGACTTTGAGGATTTGTTATTGTAGGATTGAATTGAATATTTGCTTGATAGCTGTAGCTGAAAAGTTTTTTGATATATATAATTAAGATTGGTAGAATTTAAATCTATAATTGAAATTAAAAATTAACACTTCATTATTAATCTGATAATTGAGGTTTCTAATCATCACAAGTTTCATTTAGACAAAGATTAGTATCACTACACGCATAGTGTGGGAAACTATAATAGTTCTAAAATAAAAAATAAAAATAATATTAGTATCCAAAAAGCAAAAGCTTTAATATACTACTGTTACTGTAAAGCTAAAAAAAATAAAAAGCAAACGGCCATTACTCAAATGAAACTAACCTTCACCCTTCACCTGCCATTTTTTTCTTTTTCTCCAACATCTTTTTTTTTTTCTCACTTTTTATTAGAGCTCTCTCATCCCTCTCGTTATTCTTTATCAAATTCTTTATCTTCTTCTAGATTTTTTTATTTGTCTTTTTTTTTTTTGGAATTTTTTGGTCTTATTCTAGATTTTTCTAATTTTTTTTATAGTAAACAAAAATAATAAAATCTATATGCTAATGGAAGACTAATCAATTTATTCAACTAATAAAAATATGCCAAATGTTACCAAAACAACCTTTAGGGGATTGTTTTAATATATGGTATAGATATAGATATCGACCTGGGAATAAGTAGACAAAAATAATATTAAAAAAAATAGAATGATAGTTGTATAAGAAAAAGGACGATATTGTTACTATATTACTTTTAGGTAGTTAAAACTTTTTTTTTTTTTAAAAAATACTAAGGGGAAATTTTGTGAGTAAATAAAAGAAAACCAAGAGAAAAATAATGATGTACTATAGTTATTGTCATACTTAACTTGGATTAGAATAAATATGAGATGCGGGAAAAGTGAAAAAGAAAAAAAAATTAGAGGATGCTTTGGCTTTGGCCAGAGAGAGATTTTTTGTTTGGATGCTTCAAAAATAAGTGTGGAAAGCAATGAAAAATACTTTTAAAAAAATGAGAAAATAATCGCTCAAAATTTTTTTCATTTTGTAAATTATTTTGTATATAATTTAATTTATCAGAATTATAAGAATAACTAATAAGTCGAGTCTTATGTGTATTTTTTTTATAGAAATTAAAAAATATTTTAGTAAAATTAATTTATATAAATCAAATGCCGTCTTTTGATCTTTGTAAGAGAAAATTCAATAAAAAATTGTTTATTATTAGGCATGTCTAATTGATTTTGTGTACAAAATATATCAAGTGAAATTTTAAATTAATGTAATTTCTTTTGTAAATCTTGATGCAATAATTAATGTCAACATATTTACTTGAATAATTAAAAGATAAATGCATAGTGAAGGGAATTAAAAATAAAGTGTATTATTTTCAAAATAAAATCAAGTGTATTAATGTATAAGGATGAAAAATAAAAGTAGGAAAATGAAATTAGCAGTGAATTTTACCTACCAATTGGTATAAAAGGTGGGTTAATCTATATAATTAATGGTTTTAGTTTGATTAAGGGCTACTTTGAATTTCATTCCATTTAAGAGGGATTTTTGTATTTAATTAGATTTGATAATTTGTATATTTTTATCGTATAAAATATTAAAATATTTATGTGGACATCTTATTTCGTCTTGGTTAGATTTTATAATTTGTATATTTTTATCATATAAAATATTAAAATATTTTTATAGATACCATAATTCGTCTTGGGTTATTTGAGCATTGGGATTGATTTATTGTTTTATTTATTTATTTTTGCTTTTATTATTATTCTAGAAATATAAAAAAAGAATAAAGCAAGGATAAATTTGGGTGTTTATTCAACGTTTGGATTAAAATCCTATAAATCTAGTGTTTATTGAGACCAAAATTCAAATTAAAGGTGATAGGATACTTGGTCTTTTGAATTAAAATCCTAGCTTCATCATGTTATATAAAATGTTTTTCAAAGGTGAAAAATACAAAGAAAAACCCAACAATTACTGGCAGCTCCATCACCATTTTTGTTCTTTTCTTTAGCATACTTCTATCATCATCATAAGCACCACGTGAGTCCTTAATCTACCACAACATCTCCAAATAATTCATCTAGCCATAGCCACCAAGCCTTTCATCGTGTATTATTGTTATTCCCATTCACAATCTTTAACCGCCTCAATTTGCAATGCAATTTCTCTAACAATCAACATAGCACACTTAAACAAAGAAAAATCACATAAAAAGTTGAGCTTTCTAAAAACACAAGAATAGAGAAAACCACTAGCCAAAAATCCATCACCACCAAACTGCCTAATCTTACCACCATTGAAATCACCGTCATTGACAACTCATATTCAATACCACAAAATCATAACTATCTCACACAACTTGCAAACCTACCATCCTAAAATCAAGACATTGCACAATAAATGCACAAAATCTAGCAAGTTAAAAAAACCAGCTTTAAGCAACATACAAACCCAATCATCAAGTACAGTACAGACAATTTTCATTGGTGTTGGTTGCTGTTGTTTTTTATTACTGAGTGCCTATTATATTTTGCCTAATTGCCTTTTTTTTCTTTTTTTTTTTGTTATTATCTTCTAGCCTTGTCCCACTTATACATTTCTTCAATTGTTTGAAAAGCGCTTATTTACCTTCCAATAAAAGATTATACTCATATGAATGATTTTTTAGTGCACCAGAAGTAGTTAATATGTCTAATACTCTGTTGAAGTAATAGTGTTAATATTTGATTCGTGACCATTAATAAATTAATGTTACATTGTAGATTATACCCCTTTTCTCTTGCTATTAGTTTTGACTCTCAAATATTGCATTTATTGACGTTTTACTACCATATTCGACTTTCTATTATTTTTTCTCCTTATCTTCTAGCACTAAATGTCACAACCTTTTGTTGCTGACCTTCCTAATTTTTCACTCTATCTCCTGAAATTTAACCAAAATTGTTGTGCCTTTTTCATTTCCTAAATACTTTCCATGGAGCTTAGGTAGGATTATCCAGTTCTCCTTGTTATCTTATCCTCTTTTCCTATACTCAAGGATCTCAAAGCCTTCCAGTTGTTTATAATCTAAGCAAATTTATTGCTAGATAACAATAGTTAAAAAGATAGGTATGAGATAAACCCAAAATCAAGTTGATACACTTTTTTACCAAAATAAAAAACACAAAATTAATGCTAACTAGGTAGCAAGTACCTGGTATGCCGGTAAAAGAACTTGACATGCTATTGGTATGTCGGTAAATAGAGTTTGACTAAAAAAAAATGGTAATCACTTCCTCCATATTGAACAAAATCACTTGCTAAATTGATTAGTCAACTTGATTCTCTTTGACTAAAAATCAAAGTATCAAATGAAATCCTATAAATGATCACTTTGAGCCTTTCATGTTGAATTACCCCACCATTGGAGTGGTAAAAAAGACCAAGTCATAATCCATTTGTGCCATTACTATCAAACAAAGGGTATTAACTTATAAATAAATCTGTCAATTGGTTAAGTGGGAAAGGTATATAATATACTATATTCCAACAAATTGTCTGCTTATTGTAAAATAGCATAGGATTACTAACCTACTTTCAACCTACTGTTTCATTAACTAATCCTCTGTTCAATTGACTTTTACTCTGAGACTAGCCCACACATGCACTTAACTTTTAGAATACCACATAAAGTTGCCTCTAAACAGATTAACACCTTTGAGGAATAGCTTATAACATATGATTTATCATTTGAGCTTAAAATATCCAACATCATAGTGTTAATTTTTCATATTCCACACTATCTTTGATGAAACTGACATTTACCTTCACCATAATACATACTTGCAAGAATAATAGCATGCAATTCTTCTATCTTTTGGAGTTTTAAAATTGAAGGTATGTGCTATTGCAATTGATGTTTCTCCTAATTTGCAGGGGCATGATGCAAAAAACTCTCAATTCAATAAATCAATCAATGACAATAATGTGTGGTACTTCAATTTCATTGTTTTTTGTATGTCATAACATATAGATTCGTGAATCTATAGCTAGACTTAACAAAATATATAGAGTCACCACCAATCTTTTTTAATTAGGTATGATTGGCCATATAAGGAATCTATCCTCTTAAGAAGCTCTTAAAATTCACAAAGGGTCCCTAAAAGAATGGATTCAAGTCTACTAACTAGAACGGGGTTCGAGAATTCGATTACATGTGAGGAAGGTTATAGTACCCCCACATGCCCATCCAAAGAATGATACCATTTTATTTTAAATTTATCCTGGGGTCTTGAATCTAATGATCTTAAATTTTCATGTTAAATATTGGAAATAATTTATAAGATTCTTCCATCAATCTGGTAAAATTATTAAAAATATTTTATTTCCTAAAAAATATTCAAGGATCTCGTTTGTTTCCTTAAAGAGGCTTTGTCGTCGAAAAAATTATTTTTTTATTATTTTTATTTTGAAAATATATCTAATTATTCCACCATTTGGGTTAAATTAGAAATATGTTTTTGTTTTAAATTTCTAAATTCTTCACCATTTGGGCTTATTTAGAAATTCTTTTAATTCATTTATTTTTTTATTTTTAAATTTTTCACTATTTGGGCCTATTTAGAAATTATTTTTTCTTTTTATTTTTTTGAAAGAAAATAATATGACAATTATTTTTTATTGAAATCTCATTTAAATTTTTCCACCATTTGGGACAAATTTAAAGAAATTTCTCTCGTAGAAATTTCTTAAAAAATTTACCATTTGAAATTCCTAAGAATCTCATCTTTGAATAATTGTCAAATATTTTCAACAAAAATTTTTTTTTTTGGATTGAAAATAGATATTAATTATTTTTATTGAAATTTTATCTAAATTATTCTACCATTTGGGACAAATTTAGACAAAATTTCTCACCTAGGAAATTTTTAGAATTTTACCATTTGAAATTTCTATAAATTCCATCATTGGATAATTAATATTTATTCCCAAAATTTATTTTATTTTTTATTTTTTTTTAATTTTTATTAAATTTAATTATGCAAAAATACTCCTAAAAATAAACAAACACATAAATAAAAAAAAGAAAAAATACCAAAAAAATCGAAATGGCTCGATTGGAGGATTCAGTTCAGCTCAACTCTAGGCACAAGAGCTGGCTAAAGCGGCTAATGGATCAACTCAGCCATAAGGACAATAAGACAAATTACCAGTTTGGGTCACGCAATGGGTCAGGTTACCCAATTAAAAACACGTGGATCCTACTCTTCTTTAACATCCAAAATGACGTCGTTTTACATGGCTATATAAGCCATAGATAAGCCCTCTTTCTTTATACCTCACCTTTACCTTCTTTCTCTACCTTATTTCTTTCTCCCTTTCTTTAAGGACAGAAGAACCTGGGTCAAAAATTTCAAAGGTTTTTAAATTTTGGCACCGATGCCTTCGTACTCTGCCATTGCCCAACTATCAATCAAGCAAAAATTCTCACTATCGTTACTTCTTGCTTTTCTCGTCTTGAATATGGGCTTGTTTTTTTTGTAAATTGCTTCCTAAAGGCGTAGATCTAGTGTTAAAGTTACGATTTTTCCTTCTCTATTTCAATCGCTTCCACCGTTGAATTTTTTCCAACTTTCAGTATGTTATTATTCTCATCAAGCTCTCCGTCTTCATCGTTTGGATTTCCAAAAAGTCGAACTAACAATTGCCTGTCATTGCCACTGCCATGGGGTTTTTGGTTTCCTTTTTCCTCATCTTACCTTTATATTTTTTATTTCTTTGGTTTTCTGACTTACATTTGTTCTTCTTGAATCTATGTTGGCAATGTTGGGTTTTTCTATTTGTTGATGAATCGTTTCTGTTTACTACATGACTTCTAGTAACTAGAATAGAAATTTAAATTATTTTTCTAGTTTTCTGCTACTCAAATGCTATAGCTCCCCTATATGACTTATTTGAATATTACTACACAATTGGACGATGGGTCTTACCTCTGTGTTTGTGCTACTGTGACAATGGTCGTTGATGATGGGTTTAAAATGAAAAAGGCCTCGACTAGTAATAGAGACAGTATTGAATTTCAAGGCTAGGCTGTTTCGATGTGGATTGCCAATGATGGGAAGGATGGCAATGCGAATATGGTAGCAAAATTGGCTTGGTCGAAACTGGTGGTGCCGTTTATTGTTGTCTCTTTCTATTAATTATTCTGTTGATTTATAAGACTAAACTTAAGAGAATTTCAATCAATCGTGATTCCATTTGTATTATCAAAGAGAAATTAGATTTTATCTTTTACAAGATAAATCTCACCCCAACTCTACCAACATCCCTACATGGCCAAATTTTTTTTTTTTTTATCATCACTATTATTATATAAACCCTTAACAAAAAAAAAGAAAAAAATAGATAAATCAAATAAAAAATGAAATAGATCAAAGATAAACAAACAAATGAATGAATAATCAACACAAAATGAAATAAAATAAAATAATATAAAATCAAAATGGATAAATAAAATCAAAAATAAAAATGGATAATTGGGCTTGAAAATTTGGCCCAATTAAACCAGGCTTAATGGGTTTGGGCCCGGACCAATTAAAGTATCTACAGTTGCCCCTCTTTGTACATTTTTTGTGAAACAAAAATTGTGCAAAGATGTAGATACCCTACATATAATCATCCCAACACATTCATCTCTTTTTTTATTTTTTTGAAAAGGTAAACAAAGCTCCTCTAAACAGAGGTCCAACAACTTCGAAAAAAATAAAAAGCTCTTCTAAATAGAGATTCAACCATTTTGAAAAATAAAGGCTCCTCAATAATCATGTCCAAAGGAGTCATAGATCAGGTTTGATGAAATTTGTAATGAAAACTCAAAGATTCACAATTTGAGCTTAAAATTCCAAAAGTTCATATTTGCAAGAACCTTTCAATTTTGCAAGAATTCATTGAAATTTGATTCTCAAAATTTTAGTTTTATAAGAATTCAAATATACAAGATCTCAAGATTAGCACTTGCAAATTACAAGACTCTCATCCAACATTTAAAGATTCTCATTTGAATTTAAGAGATTCACATCCAAAAGTTTAAAGATTTTATTCGAGTTCAAAGGTTCACATTTAGAGTTTCACATCTAAAGTCTCAAAGGTTCTCATTTGAGTTCTTTTCAAAGATTCTCATTCAAATTTTAACATTCATATCTAACAAATTTGGGGTTCATGTCCAAAGAGTTTCATTTGAAAACTCAAAGATTCTCATTTGAAATTTTTTTAAAGATTCTCATTTAAGACTCAAAGATTCTCATTTGAGGATTTCTTAAAGATTTTCATTTAAAGACTCAAAGATTCTTATTTGAAAATTTTTTAAAGATTCTCATTTAAGACTCAAAGATTCACATTTAAAACTCAAAGATTCTCATTTAAAACTTAAATATTTTCTATTTGAAAATTCAAAGATTCTCATTTGAAGACTCAAAGATTCTTATTTAAAATTCAAAGATTCTCATTTGAGGATTTCTTAAAAATTCTCATTTAAGACTCAAAGATTCTCATTTGAAGGTTCACAATTTTATCTTAAAAGACTTCATCCAAAGATTCAAAATTTCTTTTTTAGATGACTTCTAAACTTTTACTAAAGTCAAAATTTTGTATGTAATGAATGTCATAATCAATGATGCAAATGCAATGTTTACTGCATAATACAAATGCATAACCAAACTAAAGTTTCAAATATTCTCCAAATAATAATACAAACATAATGCATGCAATGCAAATGTCAATGTCATAAAATTCTAATTAAATGTGGTAATATGGTTCTCAAGACTCCACCATCTCTTATATTTTTTTTTTGAACTTCTCAACACTAACCATTTAGAACAAGTTTCATCAATTGATACTTGATCATACTTCACAAACCTTTCAGCACTAGCAATTTCAAAACACATTTCATCCAGTGCATCATATTATTTAATCACAACTCATAGGCTTCTCAGCACTATCAATCTTAGAATAAATTCTATCAATTAATCCATATTATGTTCATAACTTGATCACCATTCATAGGTTTCTTAGCACTAACTATTCTAGAATGAATTTTGTCCTATGATCCATATTATGTTCATCACTTGATCATCATTAATAAACTTCTCAGCACTAGCCAATCTAAAATAAATTTTGTCTATTGATTCTCATTATTTGATCACCTATCGCAAGTTATGTTGATCAATTCATCCCCATATTCGTCACTTGGTCATATCATCTTTTCAAATTTTGCTCTCCCTTCATTTTGTTAGCCAATCTATTACCATACATGTGTCAGTGCTCATTTTTTTCCCATATCATCTTGGATTTCTTCTCAAAAGAATACAAGACTCTTTTATGCACATTGTCATTCATTCATTATCATTTTAAATCATGACAAATATAATGCAACCATACATTTTCTTGATTTACTCTAGGAATGTAAAAATAAGAGAGCACAAGGTGAGTTAGGAGAAAAGTAATCAATGAGGAACGAGTTTGGTACCAAAACACATAGGAAAAAAACAAGTTCAATGCATGTCATTGGGATGAATGGTATATCTAAACAATTAATATTCAAATAATTATGAACATTAATCCAGGATTCTTTTTCAAAAACTCATTTCATTGACTGTCAAAATCATTTTGAGCTTGTCAAACTTTGCTCCAACTTTGAAAGATCTTCAGATACTTTTGATCATTCATACATTTGAACTGTTCATCCAACTTTCAGCTTAGAGATTTGTCTACCCAAATCGTCTTTTTGAGTTTTCAATTTGAGTCTTTTTTTTATCTCATTTTCATTTCTTTTTCATTCTTTCATTTTTCTCTTTTTTTCTTCTATTTTTTTTCGTTTTTCTTTTATTTTTCCTTTTTTTATTTTTTTCCTTTATTTTTTCTTTCATTCTTTCACCCATTATTGATATCTCTTCCACATTAATCTATAGAGCACTGAAGCATGATTATATCATTCCATCATGAGCATGCCTTAGCCCAACATATGATCATTCAATTCAAACATTCACATTTGATCTAAATAAACTTTTAAAGGTTGTACTATAGGCCATAGTGATAGGTCATAAAAGAAATGGATAAAATAGGCTCAAAACATGTGTTTAAAGGGTTCAAAACCAAATAATCATTTCTCATCACTTGAAAGAACTTGGCATTTTACCCCTTTCTACTTCGTTTCACTACTTTTTCATTTTTTCATCTCATTCTTCACACAAAGACTCTCATTATTTTATCCCAAATCATGTGTGGCATTCATTTTTCTTTTTTTTTCTTGGTTTTTCTTTCTTTTTGCTTTTTTCCTTTCTACCTTTGAGAACTTTTATCTCTTTTTTTTTTTAGAAATTATCCCCTAATATGAAGGGTGATCCTTGATTGGGTTTTTTAGAAAAAAGAATCATAGTTGGCTCGAAGGGGTGACAATGAATGGTTTTTCAAATGGTAAAAGAAAAATGGTCATTTTTCATCTTAAATGTGAATACTTTTCTTGAACATCATATATTGAATAAAAACAAGCTCATTGATGATTACACATCTTCAAGACATATCTATTTTACATCAACTTGCTTCTTTTGCTTAAATAATTTTCGTAGATCAATGTGAATGAGTTCTCAAAATTAAGTCTCAAAGTTATTGTTGTCATTGTCTAAACATTCATTATTTGAAATTTAAAAATGGGAATTAAAAGATGTGGCAAATAGCAAAACATGGAATAATGACTTGGATGAAAGAGAAAATATAATGAAATGCATCAACTTGTCTTTTATTGAAATGATAAAAAGTGAAATCCTATTGCATAAAAAAAATCCTAACATTACTCTATAAGAAATCCTAAAATGGCAAGCAGTTGCTTCCAACTAACCTTAACATCTTTCTTAAAATTATACCCATGTGCAATCAGGTGAAAAAGTTTTATTGATATCTTACCCCATTGATTCGTTGAAACTCACTAAGTATTTTTGGATCAAACTTTACACTTTATGTTTGAAAATATGGCAGGTTTTAATAAAATGACCTATATTTCCATTATGATAATCACATGTCGTATTAGCATCATACCACTTTGGATATAGTGGCTTTAATGGTTCTAGAATAACTAGAGATACTAAGTTGTTCTTGACCAGTTTTGAGAATAACTCAGTGTAAATCATGGGGATGGGGTCAATACATGGCCTTTCTTGATAATCTCGAGATCTCCTTAAACCTTTTACTTGGTTGTTAGGCTTTAAAATTGATGCAAGTACTTGAAAGACTAATTATGGGTAAGTTGGTTATGGATATGCTTGGGAAGGTTAAGGTGAGATATTGTTCATAGTAAGATAGTATGAAGAGTATCCTTATGGTGGATAAGGTTGATATCCCCTAAACTGTTTGTCAAAGTTCACAACTTGAACTTTAGTCTTTTTTTTCTTTGGCACCTTCTTGGTTTTCCCTCATTTTAACTTATCATTTTTAATGGCATTCTCAATAATTTCGCTTGAGATCACCATATTGACAAAATTCTTTGTTGCATTCCCTATCATCTTTTCATAATAGAGAGATTTCAAAGTGCTGACAAATAATACTATAGTTTTTCTTTTAGTCAAAGGAGGCTACACTTGATTAGCAATATCCTTCTACCTCTAGGCATATTTTTTGAATGATTCAGTCACTTTCTATTTCATATTCTACAAAAAAAGGTAATTAAGGGCTAAGTCTATAATATACCGATACTAATTAATGAAGGTATGGACCATATCGCTCCAAGAACAAATATAAGTCCTATCTAGCTAGACATACCTTCTAGCAGCAGAGCCTGTAAGGTTATCTTGAAATACATGCATAAATAGTTTTTCATTATTAGTATGAGTAGTCATTTTTTAATAGTACATGGTAATGTGAGTCTTTAGACACTTCGTACTGTTGTACTTTTTAAACTTTAGAACCTTGAATTTTGGAAGAATAACCACATCTAGGACTAAATAGAGCCCAGCAACATCCACTGAACCATAAAAACTAACTCCTTCCACTGCTTGCAGCCTCTCTTCTAGCATATTAATTTTTTGGTTAGCTTTTAAGTCCCTCACTGACTCATACCTTTTTGGTTTTAACTTTTCATTCTTCTTTAGATCGTCCAAATTAGGGATCTGAACTAGTTCTATTATCTTCTCTATAAAGATAAAATTTACATAACTCTGGTATTGTCCAAGGTTTGAAGCTGATGGCATTCAAGGCTATATATATCCTACAGGATAGATGAATTGCTATGATGATAGACCTTGTGCAGGTTGGGCTTGATGTGGCCTAAAATCAGGAAGGTACATAAAATCAGTCACCTCTTATGATAGATGATCCTGTTGGCTAATACTCTCTTTTATCCTTTTGCCCCTGTTCAATTTGTTCAAAGTCTCTAAAATCCTATTCAACTTATTTTCAAGCTTTTCTTGTGCCTTTTCTATCCTCTTAATATGATCAAAATTTTCTTGTTCTATCATCTGGCTTGAGCCTTTGTATTGTATTAGTGAGTTGATTGCGTGGGATTCTTGGTTGGTAGAGCTATCCTTGAACCTTAAGTACTATAATTATGATAAAAAATGAAATGCTATGCTTTTATGTTTAGTATGTTGATGCATGAATGAAATGTACATTTCCATGAATGAAAATGATACAGATTCATAATGTTACATATGAAAATGAAAATGATGCATGACATGATAATGCAAATACACAAAGTTAAACAAAATAGTTAGATCACAAACTGTTCCTTCTTATGTCTTAATTTTAGGTTACATCTATCAACGGGTAAGAAAAGCTTTATCTTAAGGCTGGCCTCTTTAGTGTAAGTTGTATGCAGGTTTAGGTGAGTTTGATTAGTAACGGTTTTCAAATTGTTCCTTACATCGTAGTCCATCACAGACTAGTAAGGCATTCCAATCCTTATCCATCATAGGCTACTAATGAAAATGATTCAATTTGAGTGGGAGTATTTCATTAGCCATTGTAGAGATTATCATCTCACGAAAGCATTTGTACTTTATTCCCTCCTAAGAAATATAAAGCCTAGGTATAGAGCTCATGTAATGTAAATGCATATAATAGTATGTATGAAGAAACATATAGGTTTCATGCCCCAAAAATAAATTACAAGATAAAAAGAAAAAACGTTAGTAAACAGGTAACACAAGTCATTATAAATTAAAACCATTAGACCAAAGGATAAGATAAATTCAAAAGTTATAACCTGACTCTCTAGCATCCCCAGTAGAGTTATCAAACTATCATAACATATAGATCCATGAATCTATAGTTAGACTTAATAAAATGGATGGAGTTGCTACTAATTTTTTTTAACTAGGTGTGATTGGCCACTTAAGGAATCTATCCTTTTAAAGAGCTCCTAAGCTTGATGAAAGGTTTTTAAAAGAATAGGTTCAGGTATACTAATCAGAACAAGATTCAAAAGTTCATTTACATGTGGGTAAGGTTATAGCACCCCCACATGCCCATCCAAATGATGGTACCATTTTATTTTAAATTTATCCTGGGGTCTTGGATCAATAATTTTAAATTTTTATGCTAAATATTGGAAATATTTTATAAAATTCTTCCATCAATTTGGTAAAATTTTTAAAATATTTTCTCTGCTCAATAGTATACAAGGATCCCGTTTGTTTCCTTGAAGAGGCTCTGTCATTGAAAAAATTATTTTTTTTATTTTTTTATTTTAAAAATATATCTAATTATTCTACCATTTGGGCCAAATTAGAAATATTTTCTTGTTTTGAATTTCTAAATTCTCCACCATTTGGGCCTAGTTAGAAATTCTTTTTATTCATTTTTTTTATTTCTAAATTTTTCACTATTTTGGTCAATTTAAAAATATTTTTTTTCAAAATTTTTAAATTTTTCACCATTTGGGCTGATTTAGAAATTCATTTTTCTTTTTATTTTTTCAAAAGAAAATAATATGACAATTATTTTTTATTGAAATCTCATTTAAATTCTTCTACCATTTAGGATAAATTTAAAAAAATTTATCACCTAAAGATTTCTTAAAAAATTTACCATTTGAAATTCTTAAAAATCTGATCCTTGGATAATTGTTAAATATTTTCAACAAAATTTTTTTATTTTTTTATTGAAAATAGATATTAATTATTATTATTGAAACTTTATCTAAATTATTCCACCATTTGGGACAAATTTAGACAAAATTTCTTACCTAATAATTTTATAAAAATTTACCATTTGAAATTTCTATAAATTCCATCATTGGATAATTAATATTTATTCCAAAATTATTTTATTTATTTTATCCTTTTTTTTAATTTTTATTAAATTTAATCATGCAAAAATACTCCTAAAAATAAACAAACACGTAAATAAATAAATAAATAATACCAAAAAAATTGAAATGGCTCAGCTGAAGGATTCAGCTCAGCTTGGCTCTAGGCACAAGAGCTAGCTAAAGCGGCTAATGGATCAGCTCAGCTTGACTCAGCCACAAGGACAATGAGATAGATCACCAGTTTGGGTCACGCAACGAGTCAGGTTACCCAGTTAAAAATGTGCGGATCCTGCTCTTCTTTAATATCCAAAATGACATCGTTACATGGCTATATAAGCCACATATCAACCCTCTTTCTTCAGACCTCACCTTTACTTTCTCTCTCTACCTTCTTTCTCTTTCCCTAGGGACAGAAGAACCCGGGTCGAAAACTTTAACGATTTCTAGATTCTGACACCGACGCTATCATACTCTGCCACCGTCCGATGATCGATCAAGCCAAAATTCTCCCCATCGCTACCTCTTGCTCTCTTCATCTTGAATATGGGTTTGTTTTTTTGTAAATTGCTTCCTAAAAGCATAGATCTAGCATTCAAGTTATAGTTTTTCCTTCTTTGTTTCAGTCGTTTCTACCATCGGATCTTCCCCAACTTTTAATATGTTATTTTTCTCATCAAGCCCTTCGTCCTTACCATTTGGATTTCCCAGAAATAATGCCAACAATCGCCTGTCATCACCACTGCCAGGGGGATTCTGGTTTCCTTTTTCCTCATTTTGTTTTTCTTATTTTTGATCTCTTTGGTTTTCTGACTTATATTTGTTCTTCTTGAATCTGTGTTAGCAGCATTGGGTTTTTCTATTTGATGATGAATTGCTTCTATTTACTGCGTGATTTCTAGTAACTAGAATAGGAATTAAAATTATTTTTCCAATTTCTTGCTACTCGAATGCTGTAGCTTCTCTATTTGACTTATTTGAATATTACTTTGCAATTGGACGGTGGGTCTTACCTTTATGTTTGTGCTGTTAGTGACAGTGGCCACTGATGATGGGTTCAAAATGAATAAGGCCTCGACTAGCAATGGAGACAATATTGAATTTCAAGGCTAGGCTGCTTCGATGTGGATTGCCAATGATGGAAAGGATAGCAATGCAAAGATGACAACAAAATTAGCTTGGTGGGAACTGGTGGTGCCGTGTATTTTTGTTTTTCTCTGTGATCTTTCTTGATCTCTGTACTCTTCATTTCTATTGATTCTTCTATTGATTTATAGGACTAAACTTAAGAGAATTTCAAATAAATCGTGATTCCATTTGCATTATCAAAAAGAAATTAGATTTTTTTTTTTACAAGATAAATCCTATTCCAACTCTACCAACATCCCTGCACGGGCAATTTTTTTTTTTTATCATCACTATTATTATCTAAACCCCTGACAAAAAAAAAAGAAAAAAATAGATAAATCAAATAAAAAAAAGAAATAAATCAAAGATAAACAAATAAATGAATGAATGATCAACACAAGATGAAATAAAATAAAAAAAAAATGGATAAATAAAACCAAAAATAAAATGGATAATTGGGCTTGATAATCTGGCCCAGTTGAACCAGGCTCAATGGGCTTGGGCTCGGATCAATTAGGGTGTCTACATTATACTGTTTTACGTATTACTAGATGATGATGTGATTCTTTTCAAAATTATTTTTTTAGTTGAACAATTTGGATTTGAAGATGCCGGAAGACCTCAGTAAGTATCATTTTGCAAACCCTTTTTTTAATACATTTTGCAAACATGAAAATATAGGAAAATAGTAAACAAACCTAAAATAAAAAGAAACGAAAACATCAAACTCAAAGACTATATGTCTATTAAGATTATCTTTTTCTCTCATACATTTTTATTTTTTCAATCCAAAGACTTTTAACTTTTAAGTGATTGTATTCACATAAACTTAAAGAAATTAAAATTACGAATTAAATAAGAAAACAAGAACATGCAAGCAAGTTAGAAGTCTACATGAGAGTAAAATGATATACAAAATGTTAAGTTTCTAAAAACTTCCATTTTTCTATTAATTATCTTCTTCAAAATTGATAGTGCCCAGCAATATTGTAATTGAACTATAGCCAAATTATGGGAGAGATCTATAAGTGATTTATTGGTAGTTTCACAATTGATTTCTCTATAGAAAAATTGAAATAAGGCTTCAAGATTATGTGTTTTGCTTGGTTGATGTAGTTATATTTACTGTTTGTTTTTTTTCATTAGTATTGGGATTGGTGATGGCCTCATTCATCTTGTGTTTGTATGCTTGGAGGTTTCTTATATATTCCTGCCATAAATGAAAAATATTTACTAAATAGGGCTATAAGAGTGATTGATTTGTTACTTTCGAGTAACTTATTAGGGTTTTTTTTTAGAGTTCAAACTTTAAACTCTAATAAAGATGTCTATAAGATCTTTATATCTAAACTTTCTAATTAAACTATTGAACATGTTCTGTTACTATATGAATAGACTAGGCTGGTAATGTTCGGGGTGTTTGTTGTTTATAACATTAATAGAGATTACACTACTACATTGGATGTATAGATTAAGGAAATTTTGGCTATGTCGGGTGCCACTGCTATGGAACAAGTATTTGTATCCATAGTTTTCTTTTCCTGGCCAATATCAAAAGAGAGGTGTAATGCTGTGGTTATTAAAAATAAGCTAGATGTGTTGGTTACCATTTCCAAGATAATGGGGCTATGGCCGAATTCATTGCTTTAAATGGAAAATATAGTAATCAGAGTTTTAGGAAAAGAATAAAGGATATATCATAATGGTATAAACTTGAAGAGGGACAAGTTAAGATGAATTATGATGGGACCTATAGTTATTGGTATAAAATACATAGAAATTGAGGCAATTGCCAAAGACTCAAGTGGTGCAATGATAGAAGGTAGCCCGGCAGGTGTGAAAGAGTAATGGTTAATTCATGTATAGAAGCATAGGCTTGGGCACTTAGGAAGGGAGTCACATTGGTAAAGAAAGAAGGGTACATGAAAGTTGTCTTTGAAACGAATTTTGAAGTTCACATAAAAGTTGGTGTGGAAGCAAAGTTTACCTAACTGGATACTTAAACCAATGGTTAATGAAATTGAACTTCTAAAAGCAGAATTGGAAGCAAGTAAAGTTAACCAGGTACAAAGAAAGGCTAATATGGCTATTGATTGGGTTACAAACCTAGCTAAACAGGGGATGTGCGATGTGGGTAAATTTAACTCCGACCTCTCTCGTATTCATCCCCAATAAGAATGGGCTATCTGCACCTCATTAAAATAGTTCAGATTGCCCTAGGTCTCATGAGCCATTGTTTTGGTCTGAAGATAGTTCTAAGAAACTTTTTTAAGTATTGTAAGGATCTTTTATCTTCCAATAAAATGCTTGTTTTATGGCCAAAAAAGAAAAAACTTCCTAACTAAAACATATTATATCAGATTTTTTTAATCTTCTAATATAGGCTACTATGTACATGATCACTCTATGTCTAAAAGTTCTCTTAATTTCTTTTATTTTATGTAATTCTCTCTCTTTAGCAAGCCTCGAACCTCATTATCTATCAATTCTACTTTAAATTCCCAAATCTCAACCCCAAACTTGTCAAGGCTAAAACTACCAAAACATTGAAGTATTGACTATTAGTTTATAAATGGGAATGCCAATTTATATGTGTTGGAGAAAGAATTAGTTTCTAAATGATGAGAAGTGATTTCAAGTTGAGAATGGCTCTTAAAAGAGGATTTTATTGGTTGATTCAGTTTTCATGGATTATTTTATGGATATGGAACGATGCGAATGATGTTTGGTTTCTGGTGTAATTTGAGAGATGTTTTGAAAATAATGAATTGATCATATAAAGTGATAGGAAAAAAAGTTTTCCTATCAATTAAAATCCTAGTAAATTAGTTTGATGCAAATGCTTGGAAAGAGTTTGTGGTAATAGTTGAAATTTTTGTGGAATATTGAATTGGTGAAATAGCTTTGGGAAAGGTTAAACAAGATTTTTGGCATGGAAAGTGAAAAAGATTATCCTTGTAAGGGGAAAAAATTTGAGATTCTATTTGGAAGGTCTTGGGTTTGAAACTTGTGATGGGCATCATAAGATTTATGAGATAGAAAAGGCTAGTTCCTCTTGTATATTTCAAAATCCTTATGTACCAACTTCTAGAAAAGATATACTTTTACATAGAATATGTGATTGTGTACTGTAACTTATTTCAAAAAGAAAAAAAAATAATGTGGTATATTTCATATTTATCTATTTCATAAGTAGGGATGATATTTTAAGTCTTTCTTATAACTAAATATTAGTATATTTTTCGCTTTTCTCCAAAATTTAATTAGTTTTAAGAATTTTCATATAAAATTTTGATGTTTTAATTTTTATTTAAAAAAATATGCGTGTGGAAAGCCTTAGTGCCAAGGCACCAATGCACAAAAGGCCCTTGCACTCAAGCACCAACATGAGGAGGCCTCTATGTGATGTGGCCATTACCCTTTTTCCCAAAATCGATTTATTAAAGTGTGCAGCACTAATACTTATATGCTTGGTGACTTTTCTTTTTTTATCCAATATGGGATTGAAACACTTTGTTTACTTTTTTGGAGTGCTTAACATGATATTCTCCCCCACCCAATCTCATGACATCCTTGTCATGGCTGCTACCCTGTCTACTCTCTTTTAGAGTGCTTTGGCATGGTTAAACTCTACCATCATGCCTTACCTCATCATCTTGTTAAGTGGCAAATCGGTCCACCTTACTTACTCTCGTTGAGGCGCTTGGCATGGTGTCGAATGAGTTAAAAGTGGGCTTTGATACCACTTGTCACGTGACCATTATTCTCTCCCCACAAAATCGGCTTATTCGAATGTACAACACCAATGCTTATATGCCCAAGAACCTTCATTTTTCTATCTGATATGAGATTGAAGCATTCCGCTTCCTCTTTTGAAGCGATTGGTACACCTGCATTTAGGCACGCTATTAAAAAAATATTCTTTATCAATTTCATGACATATCTCCTAATTTTTAGGAAACACTCTCATTATATATTTTGTTTAACAATTGTCCTATTTTTTTTACAAAAACACTCACATTGATTGTTTCAACAATTCTCTTATTTTTTTGACAGAAACACTCTCCATTATTTATTTCATTGGACACTTTTCTTATTTTTTAGAAAAATACTCTTATTACTTGTTATTTTTTACAATTCTCTTACTTTTTAAGGAAATACTCATATTACTTCTTGTTCTATATGAAAGTTTTATTTTGTAGAGAAATACTCTTATTGCTTGTTTCATTTGACAACTCTCCTATTTTTTAGAAAAATACTCCTATTACTTGTTACGTTCGATAATTCTTCTATGTTTTTAAGAAATACTCCAATTACTTGTTCGGTTTGAAAAAAAAAAATCCTTTTGTTTTATTTTTTTGTGTAACACTGCTTCTTACAATTCTTTTATTTTTATTGGATTTTTCTTTCTAGAAAATTTTAATACTTTTCAGATCGTGTACAAAGTTCTACTATATTGCTATTGAACTGTTAACTTTTTACACAAGTTTCACTTTATTGTTTATTTGTTTACTTACATAACAAAAAGGCCTATGAATTTTATTACTTAGATAAACTTTATATTTTTATTAAATCCAAATAAGTTTTTGAATTTTAATTTGTATTCATATAATTTTTTAACTTTTAATTTATATTCAAATAAATTTTTAAATTTGTATTTAAATAAGCTCTTAATATAAATCAATATTTTATTTGAAATAAGGATTTATTTAGATACTAATCAAATAATAAAAGTTCATTTAGGTATAATAAAATTACAAAGATTTATTTTAAAAAATAAAATAATTTAAAGGGTTTTTTTTTAATATTTTAGCCTTTATTTATTCACAATCATTCTTTAAAAAAAAAAAGAAGTTAATCACACAATCTTGCGCACAAAGAATGTGCCACGCACATAGCATTCCTGTGCGCAAGGAACGCCTTACGCCCAGCCCTACGCCCACGAGGCTTTGTTTCAAACTGCTTATGTCTTTTCATGTACTAAACAAATAAAATTGGAACAAGTAAACTTGCGCCGGCAGACAAAAGAAAAAGGAAAGGCAAGCCTGAATTAAAAAAAAATACCCTCATAGTTAGTCTTGTCTTTTCCTATTATAAATATAATTTTGTCTTCCCCTAGTCTTTTTGTTTCTGTCAATGCATGTTTCTGTTACATGCATATGATTGTTAATTTTTGTTTAATTTTATTCCCATTTTTAAGATTGGTTCAATGTCAGGAAAAACATTTGTCAATTGTTTTACTTAGGTCAAAACAAGAAACTTTCATCAATTCTCACCAATCTTTGTCAAACGCATTAGCTGATTTTTTCTTCTTTTTAGGACAAAATCATTCCTTGAAATAACCATGCCTTCTTCTATTTTGTGACTTGAATTAGTGCATAAAAATTTTTTATACTAAGATTCTCATGTAAGGGGTAATAAGCCTACTTGCGCACGAAATATACTTGCGTGCAAGTCATAAAATATATATATAATTTTTTACACTACATATCATGCAAAAATTTTTTCTATTTTAACTTATATTCTTTTGGTAAAAAAGACTTATAATATTTATCTTTAAATTATGAAAATAAGTATATTTTATTATTTATTTTCATATATTTTATTTTTACTCTTTATTTTATTAATGCATGAGAACTTCTTATACTAAGAATTCTCATGCAGGGGACAAAATGTAGTAATTTGATTTTAGTTAATAATATTTTATTTCTTTAAATTTTTTAAAGTTGTTAAAATTGAGGTTAAGTCAGAAAAGATAACAAGGTTGTTTCATGGAATAGTTGTTCAAGGAAAAACTTTTATGGAACAGTACCTTCACGAAATATCTATTCATCGAAAAATTGTTCATGGAACAAATGTTCACGAAGCAACTATTAACAAAACAATTCTTTCATGGAACACCATCTTCATAAAATAGTTGTTCATGGAACAACTTCTTCAAGGAACATCAACAACACTTTTATTGAAAGTTTTTTCACTAAAAGTTGTTTCACTAAGAATATTCTACAACAAACGCTTTACTAAATATTACTTCACCAAATAAAAGAAGTGGAAATAACCTAGACTATGGCAAGGTTGTTGGGTTAACTTCACCATTAGGATATTCTGGATAGCTTGGCTTGGTAGATTAGATATAGAAATAGTTAAGAGGTCTTATCTTAACCTTTCTTTAAAGTATGAGTGCTTTTCCTTTTTCTTCATAACAAATAATGGATTTCTATGTTCACTATTCACTCTCACAGAGAGTTAAATCCCTATTAGATAAAGCATTAGTACCTTTTCTAACTGTCAATTTTACCATTATTGCTATTCACTACTCAATATATGTAACTCTTATTTTTAGAACCCATATAAAAGTTCTTAAAACTCATTTGGGAGACTTTTAGAGACTTTGGCAAATTAACTTAACCCTCTTTTAAATTCTCTTTGCAATTCTCTATTCCCAAATCCCTTTTTCAGACTTATTGTCCTCTCTACTTTGCTTTGCTTCATCGCCTACCATTATCTATTGTTGCACTCAATAATTCACGGTTTACTTTTAGTCTAGCTCTCAACCGTCTTTAGACGCATCCATTTTACTTAATTGCAATGCTTCCTTTTCTCACCAAAGAATTTTCTTTATGTCTACATCTTGCATTTAACTTATTAATCTAATAGTGGACCTCTTTTCATTTCTAGTTTTGAGCTAAGAAATCTAGTTGACATGGAGTTCACTACTAAGTAATTATAACCTCATGAACCACATAAATAAGATGATTAAGGAAAAATGACATAAAGAAAGGGTTTATATTTGATGCACTATCAATGTATAAATTTTATATATTATCAATGAATCGGATAATGCCATTTCCTTAATGAAATGAATCAAATGATACTATCTCATTAATGGGTAAGTTTTTAAAAATATATATTAATATTTTGCATATTTATTTTAAGGGCAGATATTTACTTCTTAATAAGGTAAGATCATTTGATTTACTAATAGTGTATAGAGTTTATATACTGACAGTACATCAAATATAAACTCATAAAGAAAATCTTACTTGAGTTAATTTAAAAAAAAAAAAACCTTACTTTTGTTTTTAAGGGACTTTGTTTGATAAGTACTATCCAATATACTCACCATAATCATTTAAATAAAATGTACAATTTATGGATAAATTCCATTTATTCCAATGCTAATTATGCTTGTATTAGATAATAAAGAAAAGCCTAAAAAAAGATTTGAGATTTGAAATAAAATAAAAAAAGGTTATGGAGTTTTTGAGATTTTAACTGGATTTTTCTCTTTCAAATAGGTGTTCAGAGGGTTGTTTGCTGGTGATGAAGAAAATTCTTTTTTTGTGAAGAAAAGTTTGATTAAAAACCTAATTATTGTAGTACAAGACTGTGGGGTTCAATCTAGTTTTGATTGTGTTATTTCTAATCTCTTTGTGATTTATCAGCAAGAAGAGTTTTTCGGTGTGAAATTTTGGATATGGAGGATGAGTTCGTAGCAATTAGTGTGTTGGAGGTGATTTTTAAGCTAAGAAAAATGTTTGCCTTCCTAAATGGAGTAAAAGAAACAAATTAGATAAAGTCATGGTTTTAGCAAAATGGTTAACTTGCTAGCAAGACCTATGTCATAGAAGTTTGTAAAGACTGATGACATGTTGCTATGCCATAAAGGATTTAAAGAGGAATGCAGATCTTTTGAAGTGAATTTTTAGGATAGCTGCTACTTAAAAGTCATGTTAAGCAAGTTGAAATATTTCTTAAACAATGAAATAGATCATATATTGCTAATTGCTTTGATGAAATTATTGTTTCTCTTGAAGAGCTGGTGGGATGTTTTGATCTTATCGGCATTAACTGGTATCTATTTTCCTAGGAGTTAATGAATGAAAAGAAGTTATCCAATAGATTATAGGCTCTTAGAAACTGAGAGTCCTTACAGATGAGGAAAGGTGATAAAATATAAGCTTTTTCCTAGGAAAATGTAGCCTTTGAGGTTGTGGAGTCGACATATTATTTGGCAAAGTCTGGTGTTTGCAAGAGCTGATATAGTTATGGCATGGTGGTGAATTGCGGTTTTCTTTTAGCTCATTGGTCTTATTGGTGATAGTTTTTTTGCTTTTCTTTTAAATAATTTAAGTCTTTTGGTTTTTTCCCTTAGCTTTCTTTTCTGATGCGTTCATTCAGGTCTTGTTGCATCAGATGATAAAGGGGTTTGAGTTTTGTCTTCTATATGTATCCCATGCTTTTCCTTTCTATATATGTGTCTTCATGTATCAATTTTGAGTGTTTTTCTTTTTTGTGGTATTGGGAGACTTTTTTTTATCTCTTTGTTTGCCCCTATTACTTTAAATTCAAGAAATTATACTTGGCTTAGGAAAAGAAAAAAAAAGTAAGGTGTAGAAAATGTTCTCTAATGTTTTCAAGTGAAAATAACTGTCAAATTGATATTGTATTTAATAGTATAATGAAAATAATTATGGGTGATATGGACTTTTTTTTTTTTACAAGAATTGTTTTTTGCATCAACCATATGGCTTCTACTATATGTTAACTTGTTGGTTGTTGGGAATCATGAAAGGTTCTCTTTTGGAAGAGTATGGTGGTGGTTTTGTGAATATCAATGGCTTTATGATATCAAAGGAGAATTCCCTCGTGATCAAAGAGATATACGGCCAGTACCCTGACATTGCATCTGGCCTTCAAGTTAACTTACCAGCATTAAGAAATTGCTACGAGAACGTATTAGCATAAGTCTACAAAATTGCAACAAAAGAAGAGACAAAAGAAGAGGTTACCCCAAGGGAAATCGAGCTTTTGGAAAAGGGTACTAAAGATTTAGAGTTTGTAGGTTTTGAGATTTCATGGCTTAGGGACCTGGTGGTAAAGTTGTTAAAGGGAAAGAAGAAATTATAAGGAAGGTAGGCTGAGCATACGTGTGTTCTATGTGTCATAATATATAGATCCATAAATTTATAGCTAGATTTAACTAATGGAGTCATTACCAATCTTTTTTATCTATGTGTGATTGGTCACCTAAGGAATCTATCCTTTTAAGGAGCTCCTAAGCTTGACTAAGGGTTCCTAAAAGAATATGTTTAGGCCTACAAACCAGAATAAGATTCGAGAGTTCAGTTATATGTAAAAAAAAGTTATAGTACCCACACATGCCCATTTGAAGGATGGTGTCAATTTATTTTAAATTTATCATTGAGTCTTGAGTCTAATAGTTTCAAATTTTTATGTTAAATATTGAAAAAATTCTTAAGATACTCCATCAATCTGGTAGAACTCCTAAAAATATTTTTTTACCTAAAAAGTATTCAAAGATCTCATTTGTTTCCTTGAGGAGGCTCCGTCGTCAAAAAAAAGTTTATTTATTATTTTTTATTATTGAAAATATATCGAATTATTTCACAATTTGGGCCAAATTAGAAATATTTTTCTTTTTTGAGTTTATAAAGTTTTCATCACTTAGGCTTATTTAGAAATTCTTTTTATTTATTTTTTTATTTCTAAATTTTTCACAATTTGGGTCAATTTAGAAAAAAAATTTTTTAGAATTTTTAAAATCTTCACCATTTAGGCTTATTTAGAAATTTTTTTCTTTTTTTTTTGAAAAGAAAATAATATAACAATTATTTTTTTATTGAAATTTCGTTTAAATTCTATTACCATTTGAGACAAGTTTAAAGAAATTTCTCACCTCAAAATTTATTAAAAAATTATCATTTGAAATTTTTAATATTTTCATCCTTGGATAATTATCAAATATTTTTAAACCAAAATTTTTTTATTTTTTATTTGTTTTGGATTGAAAATAAATATTAATTATTGTTATTAAAATTTTATCTAAATTATTTCACTATTTGGGATAAATTTAGACAAAATTTCTCACCTAAGAATTTTGTAAAAATTTACCATTTGAAATTTCTATAAATTACATTATTAGATAATTAATATTTATTCCCAAATTTTATTTTTTTTTAATTTTTTAAATTTAATCATGCAAAAAATACTAAAAAAAACACATAAATAAAATACTAAATAAAAAATACCAAAAAAATAGAAACAAGTCGGCTGGAGCGGTTAAATCGGTTCAATTACAAGCACAAACGATGGCTCAAAGCGCGGCTCAGGGAAAAATTGGTTCAGCATTAGGGTCTAGTTGGGATACGGGTTGGCGGATCGGGTTGTGCTCGGGTCGGTCACCCAAAAGAGAAAATTCGTGGATCTTGGGTCTTCTTAAATGTCAAAACGATGTCGTTTTAGTGATGCTATAAAAGGTCAAATTTTTTTCTTTTTCCTTGATTTCTTCATCCCCCTCTCTCTCTTCCCCTTTCTTTTCTCTCCCTCTTTCTCTAATCGGATGAACTCCAATTGAATATCAACCAAATTCTGGGGAGTGCTACCGAAATTTGGGTTAGTTCGTTGGATGGTCGTCGAAAAATTCAATCGACACCTAAATCTTCCACTGGATTCTAGAAAATTTGTCAAAAAATTCAACCAATACCGAAAAGTTGACCAAAAAATTCAATCGACATTGAAAAATTCATCAAAAACTAAGAAATTTCACCAAAATCTGAGAATTTTCTAGATTTTTCCAAAAATCTTCAAAATTTTTTTTTGATTTTTCTGATCGTTATGCTTTTTGTTGTATATTTTTTCTGTGTGTAATCACCCTGATTTCCTTATTTTGTATGCTTTTCGCCTAATATATTGCTATGTGATCTCTGTCTTTTTTATCTTTGTGTTTTCTGTTCTCTCTCCATGTTCCTTTGCTTGATCAGTGTGTCAATTTATAGGAAAAATTAGAAGAATTCATGTTCGATTATGAGTCCACCTTGGATAAGATCATCACAAAACAGATTCAATCCATGTACAATTCTACCACCCTAGTCACGGCCAAATTTACTTATTTTTTTATTTTTTATTTTTTCCATTATCACCACTTAATAAAATAAAAAATGAAAAATTAGTGATTAACAAAACAAATAAATAATCCAAGATAAAACCCAAAATAAATAAATAAATGAATAATTGGGCTTGGTGGTCTGGATCCTGTTAAACCAAGCCCAATGGGCTTAAGTTCGGACCCTGTTGAACCAAGCCCAATGGGCTTAGGCTAGGATAAATTAGGGTGTTTATAGCTGCCCCTTTTTGCACATTTCCTATGCAACATGAATTGTGTAAAGACATAGACACCCTGCATATGATCATTCCAACACATTTATTTTTTTTTCGTGTTCTTTCTTTTTTGTTTTTGTTTTTTTTTATTTTTTTTATTTTTGAAAAAGTAAACAAAGCTCCTCTAAACAGAGGCACCATAACTTTTAAAAAATAAATTACTCCTCTAAACAAAGGCACCACAACTTTAAAAAATAAATGCTCCTCTAAATAGAGACACCACAACTTTAAAAAATAAATGCTCCTCTAAATAAAGATACCATAACTTTGGAAAAACAAAAGCTCCTCAACAATCATGTCTGGAGAAATCAAATTAGGTCTGATGGAATTTGTAATGAAAACTCAAAAATTCACAATTTGAGTTTGAAATTCAAAGGTTCAGATTCGCAATAACCTTTCAGCTTTATAAGAATTCACCAAAATTTGATTCTCAAAATTCAGTTTCACAAGAATTCAAATTTACAAGATCTCAAGATTCGTATTTGTAAATTGTAAGACTCGCATCTAACATTTAAAGATTCTCATTTGAATTTTGGAGATTCACATCCAAAAGTTTAAAACTTCTCATTCGAGTTCAAATATTCACATTTAACAAATTTTAGAGTTTCACATCTCAAAGATTCTTATTTGAAAACTCAAAAATTATCAAAGATTCTCATTTAAAACTCAAATATGTTCATTTGAAAATGTCTTAAAGATTTAACATCTTAAAGATTCTCATTTAAGACTCAAAGCTTCTCATTTGAAAACATCTTAAAAATTCTCATTTAAGACTCAAAGATTCTCATTTAAAAATATCTTAAAGATTTTCATTTAAGACTCAAAGATTCTCATTTGAAAATGTCTTAAAGATTCTCATTTAAGATTCAAAGCTTCTCATTTGAAAACATCTTAAAGATTTTCATTTAAAAACATTTTAAAGATTTTTATTTAAGATTCAAAGCTTATCATTTGAAAATATCTTAAAGATTCTCATTTAAGACTCAAAGATTCTCATTTGAAGATTCATAATCTTGTCTTAAAAGACCTTATCAAAATATTCAAAATTTTTTTTCCAAATGACTTTCATCAAAATCAAAATTTTGTATGTAATGAATGTCATGATCAATGATGCAATACATTTTTAATGATGCAAATGCAACAATCTAGCTCATCACAATACTACAAATGTCATATTTTTAACCATGAGTCAAATGTTTACTGCATACTACAAGTGCATGGCCAAACCAAAATTTTAAATATTCCCTAAACCACACTGTAAATGCAATGTAAGTAATGTGGATGTCAATGTCATGAAATTCTAATTTAATGTGGTAACATGGATCTCAAGACTCTACCATTTTAAGCTTTTTAGCACTAGTCATTTCAGAATAAATTCTATCTTCTATCACTTTATCACTACTCATAAGTTTCTCAGCACTAACCATTTCAAAATAAATTTTATCCTTCCTTACTGGGTTGGTCATCACTCATAGGTTTCTCAGCACTAACCATTTCAGAAAAAATTTGGTCCTCCATCACTTGGTCATCACTTATAGGTTTTTCAACACTAATTATTTCAAAACAAATTTTGCCACTGATCCACATTATTTTCATCATTCAATCATAACTCACAGGTTATATCGACCAATTCATCCCCATATTCATCACTTGGTTATATCATCTTTTCAAATTTTGTCCTCTCTTCATTCTGTTGGCCAATCCATCACCATATTCATCATTTGGTCACACCATGTGCCTTTTCAAATCATCATTTTTTAAGTTTCTACCATCTCTTCCTTTTTTCCCTTATCATCTTAGATTTTTGTTCAAAGGAATGCAATACTTTTTTATGCACATTGTCATTCATTAATCGTTATCTCAAATCATGACAAATATAATGCATTCATATATTTCCTCTATTTATTCTGGGGATGCAATAATAAGAGAACACAAGTTGAATTGAAAGAAAGGTAATCAAAGAGGAACGAGTTTGGTACAAAAATAAATTGGAAAAGAAACAAGTTGGATGTATGTCATTAGGAATGGTATTGAATAAATTGAGTAAAAATAATGAATACTCAAATAATTCTTAACATTAATCCATAATTCTTTTTCAAAAACTCATTCCATTGACTTTTCAAAATCACATTGAGCTCATTGAACTTTATCCCAGCTTTGAGGGATCTTCAAATGTCTTTGACCTTTCATACATGTGAACTATCTATCCAACTCTCCACTCAGAGATTTTTTACCTAAATTGCCCTTTCGAGTTTTCACTTTGAGTCTTCATTTTCTCTCTTTTTCATCTATTTTCCATTCTTTCATTTTTTTTCTTTTTTTCTCTTGTTTTCTTTTTTTCCTTTTTTTTTTTTTTTTTTCTTTTTCTTCTTTTTCCATCCATTAGTGGTATCTTTCGCACTTCAATCTCTAAAGCAATGTAGCATGATTCCATTGTTTTATCATGAGCATGCTTTACTCTAATATATAATTATTCAATTCGAGCATTCACACTTGATCCAAATGGACTTTTAAGGGTTATTATGTAAGCCATGGTGATGGATCATAAAAAAAATAGATAAAATAAGCTCAAAACATGTGTTTAAAGGGTTTAAAACCAAAGAATCATTTCTCATCATTCGAAAAAACTTAGCATTTTGCCCTATTCCACTTCATTTCACTACATTTCCCTTTTTCATTTATCTCATTCCTCACAAAAGGACTTTTATTACTTTACCCCAAATCATATGTGACATCTATTTTTCCTTTTTCTCTTTTTTTTCTCTCATTTTTACCTTTGAGACCTTTTATGATTTTTTACCTCTTTTTTTCTTCAAAAATTACCCACCAATATGAAAGGTTATCCTTAATTAGGGTTTTTTAGAAAAAAAAAATCATAATAGGCTAAAAAAGGTAACAATGAATAATTTTTCAAATGGTAAAAAAAGGATGGCCATTTTTCATCTCAAATATGAATGTTTTCCTTGAACTTCATCTATTAAACAAAAACAAGTTCATAGATATTTATAAAAGACTACACATTTTCAAGATATATTTATTCCATACCTACTAGCAGTTGGTTTTTTTTGCTCAAACAATCTCTTTAGATTAATATGAATGAGTTCTCAAAACTAAATCTCAGAATTATTGTTATTATTATCTAAACATTCATCATCTGAAATTTGAGAATGGGAATGAAAAGTTATGAAAGGTAACAAAGCATGAAACAATGGTTGAATGAAAGATAAAATGTAATGAAATGCATTATCTTTACCTTTTATTAAAATGATAACAAATGAAATCCTATTGCATAAAAAAAATCTTAACATTACTCTAAAAGAAATCCTAAAATAACAAAAAACTTCCAACCAGCCTTAACATCTTTTTCTTTCTAAAATTATGCCCCTCATGTGATCAAGTGAAAAATCTTTTTTAATATCTGGCTCTCTGATTCATTGTAGCTCTTTAGGCTTTTTCGGATCAACATTTCTCGATTCTCACTTAAAGCATTAACATTATGGTTAGGTAATGGATTGTCACTAACATTAGGTGTTGTCGTTCCTTTTTTATCAAAGTTTATCATTCCATCATTGATCAATCGTTGCACCTTATACTTTAAGACAATACAATTATCTATAGAATGATCAAAAATTTTATAGTGGTAATCACAGTAGGCTGTAGGATTATACCATTTGGGATAAGGTGGCTTAAGCGGCTCTACACGCTAGGGGCAATCAAGTGATTGTTATAGAGCTTTCGGTATAACTTTGTATAAGTCATGAGAATTGGGTTAAATACGAGTTTTTTGTGAGTAGTTCATTGTTCTCGTGAACCACTTGTCAGGTTAGTAGACTGAAGCTGGGGTCTTATAGGAGGTTGAATGTTAAAGCTGTATATGGGAGCTTGGAGGTTGAAGATGGGTTGGTATGTCGATGGGTATGATGGCTGTGGAAAAGGCTGATATGGGTAGGATAAGGTATTGTTCACAGCAGGATAGCATGGAGAGTAACTTTGTAGAGGATAAGGTTGATATCCCTTAAACTATCTATCAAAACTCACAGCTTAAGCTTCGATCTCTTTTTTCTCTAGCACCTTCTTAGTTTTTTCTCCTTTTAACTTACCATTTTTAATGGCATTCTCAATGATTTCACTTGAAATCACCATGTCAACAAAACTTTTTGTTACATTCCCTATCATCTTTTTATAATAAAAAGATTTCAAGGTGCTGATGAATAATACTATAGTTTTTTTCTCAGTTAAAAGAGATTGTATTTGAGAAGCTACATCCCTCCACCTTTAGGCATATTCCTTAAATGATTCAATCACTTTCTTTTCCATATTCTATAAAGAAATGTGATTAGGGACTAAGTTTATGATATACCAATACTGACTAATAAAGTCATAGCTCATATCACTCCAAGATCGAATATCGATCCTATCTAACTAGATATACCATCTAGCAGCAGAATCCGTAAGGCTATCTTGGAACACATGCATTAATAGTTTTTCATTATTGGTATGGGCAACCATCTTTCGACAGTACATAGTAATGTGTGTCTTCACACATTTATCATCATAATTCTCGAACTCCATAACCTTAAACTTCGAAGGGATAACTATATCTGAAATAAACAGAGCCCAACAATATCTATTAAACCATAAAAACCAATACCTTCTATGGCTCGTAACCTTTTCTCTAACAAGTTCATCTTCTGTTCAACTTTTGAGGCTTCTAAAGTCTCTTTTTCCTTGAGCCTCAGCTTTTCTTTCTCTTTTGGATCATCCAAATTATGGATTGGTATTGATTCTACTACCTTTTTAGTAAAGACAAGATTTATACAACTCTGGTATTGCCTTGAGTTTGAAGTTGATGACATTTTAGGGTATGTGTACCTTACTGGATATATGAACTACTGTGGTGGTGGATCTTTGGTGAACTGGGCTTGACGAGGCCCAAAACTAAGATGATACATAGGATTAGTCACCTCTTATGATGAAAGATCATACTGGCTAGTATTTTCTTCTACATTATTCCCATTGTTTAACTTATCAAAACCTTTAAAATCTTATTCAACTCCTCTTCTAGCTTATCTTGAGCTTTCTCTATCCTTTCAAGATGATCAAAATTTTTTTGTTTTATTTGTCTGGCTCAAGCTCTTATGTTGTATTGGTGAGTTGAGTTATTACTTGGTGGAGCTATCCTTGAACCTTGAGTACCATAATTATGATCATAAATGTTATGCTTTATGCATGATATGTTGATATATGAATGAAATGTACATTTTCATGAATGAAATATGAAAATGATATAGATATAGAATGTTATATATGATAATGAAAATGATGCATGATATGGTAATGCAAATGCACAAAGTCAAACAAACAAAATGGTTAATTTCATGGATGAAATGAAAGTGATACAGATGCACGATGTTACTTATGATAATGAAAATGATGTATGCAAATGCACAAAGTCAAACAAACAAAATAGTTAGATCACAAATTGTTTCTTTTTGTGTCTTAATTTCGGGTTACATTTATCACCAGGTAAGAATGGCTCTATCATAAGACCGGTCTCTTAAGTGTACACTATATACTATGTTAGGTGATTTTGACCACTAAAGGTTCTCAAATTATTCTTTACATCATAGTCCATCACAGACTAGTAAAGCAGTCCAATCCTCACCTATCACAGGCAACCAATGAAAATGATTCAATTTGAGTGGGAGTATTTTATTAGCCATTATAAAGATTATCATCTCACGAAAGCGTAGATACTTTACTCCCTCCTAAAAAGGATGGAACCTGAGCATAGAGCTCATATAATGCAAATGCATGTGATAGTGTGTGAAGGAACATATAGGTTTCATAACCCAAAAATAAAAAACAAAAAGACAAAAAAGGAAAAATGTTAGTAAACAAATAATTACAATTTAAAACCATTAAACAAAAGAATAGGATAAATTCAAAAATTATGGCTTGACTCTCTAGCCTCCCTAGTGAAGTCGCCATACTATCATAACATATAGATTCATAAATCTATAGCTAAACTTAACAAATAGAGTCATTACCAATCTTTTTTATCTAGGTATAATTGGCCACCTAAGGAATCTATCCTTTTAAAGAGCTCTTAAGCTTGACTAAGGGTCTATAAAAGAATAGGTTTGGGTCTACAAACTAGAATAGGGTTCAAGAGTTCGGTTACAAGTGGAGAAGGTTATAGCACCCCCACATACCCATCCGAATGATGGTACCATTTTATTTTAAATTTATCCTTGAGTCTTGAGTCTAATGGTTTCAAATTTTTATGTTAAATATTAAAAATAATTCTTAAGATTCTCCATCAATCTGGTAGAACTCTTAAAAATATTTCTTCACCTCAAGAGTATTCAAGGATCCTATTTGTTTCCTTGAAGAGGCTTCGTCGTCTAAAAAAGGCTTATTTATTATTTTTTATTTTTGAAAATATATCTAATTATTCTACCATTTATGCCAAATTAGAAATATTTTTTTAAAAATTTCTAAATTTTTCACCATTTAGACCTATTTAGAATTTTTTTTTATTTCTAAATTTTTCACCATTTGGGTCAATTTAGAAATATTTTCCTTTTTGAAATTTCTAAATTTTTCACCATTTGGGCCTATTTAGAAAATTTTTTTCATTTTTCATTTTTTTTGGAAAGAAAATAATAAGACAATTATTTTTTATTGAAATTTCATTTAAATTTTTCACAATTTAAGACAAATTTAAAGAAATTTCTCATCTAGAGATTTATTAGAAAATTATCATTTGAAATTTTTAAGATTCTCATCTTTGGATAATTATCAAATATTTTCAACCCAAATTTTTATTTTTTATTTTTATTTTTTTATTGAAAAAATATATTAATTATTGTTATTAAAACTTTATCTAAATTATTCTACCATTTGGGACAAATTTAGACAATTTTTCACCTAAAAATTTTATAAAAATTTTTCATTTGAAATTTTTATAAACTCCATCATTGGATAATTAATATTTATTCTCAAAATTTTTTTATTTTTTATTAATTTTTTAAATTTAATCATGCAAAAAATACTAAAAAAAAACAAAAATAAAATACTAAATAAAAAATACCAAATAAATAGAAATGGCTTAACTAGAGCAACTAAATTGGCTTAGTTGCAGGCATAAACGACGGCTTAAAGCACGACTCAAGGGAAAATCAGCTTGGTTCAGCTCAGCAGCAGGGTCTGGCTGGTACGTAAGTCAACGAATCGGGTTATGTCGATTCGGGTCACACAAAAAGGAAAACATGCGAATCTTAGATCTTTTTAAACGTCAAAATGGCATCATTTTGGTGATGCTATAAAAGGTCGAATTTCTTCTTTTTCCTCAGATTTCTCTTTCTCCCTCTTTCTCTTTCTTTTTTTTTCTCTCCCTCTCTCTCCAATCGGATGAACTCTGGTTAAATATCAACCAAATTCTGAGGAGTGCTGTCAAAATCTGGGTTGGTTTGCTAGATAGTCGTCAAAAAATTTAACCGACACAGGGATCCTCCACCAGATTCTAGAAAGTCTATCAAAAAATTCAACCGATGCCAAAAAGTTTACCAGAAAATTCAACCGATGTCGAAAAATGAGAAATTTCGTCTGAATTTGAGAATTTTTCAGATTTTTTCAAAAATCTTTAAAAATTTTTTTCTTATTTTTCTGACCTTTATGCTTTCTGCCATATATTTTCTCTGTGTGTGATCACTTTAATTTCCCTATTCTGTCTACTTTTTGCCTAATCTGTTACTGTGTGATCTTTGTCTCTCTGATCTTTATGTTTTTTGTTCTCTCTCTCTCTATTCCTCTACTTTTTTGTTCTCTCTCTCTGTTTCTCTGCTTAAGTAGTGTGTCAATTTAAAGGAAAAATTAAAGGAATTCATGTTCGATTATGAGTCCACCTTGGACAAGATCATCACAAAACAGATTCAATCCATGTATAATTCTACCATCCTAGTCACGACCAAATTTACTTATTTTTTTATTTTTTATTTTTCCATTGTCACCACCTAATAAAATAAAAAAATGAAAAATTAGTGATAAACAAAACAAATAAATAATCTAAAAAGATAAAACCCAAAATAAATAAATAAACAAATAAATAAATGAACAATTGGGCTTGGTGGTTTGGATCCTGTTATTAGGCCCAATGAACTTAAGTTTGGATCTTATTGAACCAAGCCCAATGGGCTTAGGCCTAAACCAATTAGGGTGTTTACACTATGTATTTATTTGTGTTTGAAGATTGTGCGTACGGCTTTTGTTTTGGCTAAGCAGTGTGAGACCATTATCTTAATTCCACTCTTTTATGTATGTATTTGTGTTTGAAGATTGTATGTAGGGCTATTTTTTCTTGACCAAGGAGTGTGATTATTATCTTATTTCCACACTTCTCTCCTTTTTTCCCTTGTTTTTATATTACAATTATTTAAAAAATGATATAATTTTGAGACATCTTAAAACTATTGCATGGTAGGAGCATTCCTTTTAAGAATTTTTATTTTTACTATTTTTTCAAAGGAAATCTGGTGTAGTTATTTTATATTTTTTTAAACGATGACATGCCATTGAGTTGGTGTGAAACACTTGCATGAATCTCTATTTTTTGTCCCTTTCTTTGAGGCAAAAATGTATGCAATTGGGTAAATTGGTTGTAAAATAAGTTTTTTTTTTCAATTAATTATAATTATAATTTTTTATGAAATTACAAATACAAATTACAATTATAATCAAGTATTACATAATTGAATAATCAAACAAAATAATGAATCAACAAATTAAAATATAATTAGATAAATCTAATATAAAATTAAAACAAATCTATTTAAAGTGAGATTTGAATTTAGGATCTCATCTTTTTTTTATTATTAAGTCAAAACTTCGTTAGCATACTGTAAATTAAGTTTAAAAGCATCATATTTTTTTATTTTTAAATATGGATATGTATCAACTACTAAAATATTTGGGTGTTTGGGAATAAAGATTTTAAATTAAACTTAAAGAAAAAATTTTCAGTTTAAATGTGCTTTTGAACAAAGTTTAGTGGTAAAATTGTGCATTGTTAGTGTATCTTCTTACAAAAATTACAAACTAAAATGTTTAACATCTTCTAGGGAAGTGAATTCTTGGTTGAGTCCAAAAGAAAAGCCTTGAGATTAGCCATAACTCTAGAATTAGCCTCTTCTCCCATGGTCCTATGACATAGCCTTTTCAGTCTTTCCCTCATTTCACCATCATTTGTCACCTTTCTCAGAGCTTCCTCAACATCTTTTTGTCCAAATCCATTAATCTTCACTCCAATTTTCCAAACCTTAACAATGTATTTACAATTGACAAATTGATCGCCAGCGACCGGATAGCACAAGAGTAGTTTCTGGCATTGAATGGCTTCCATTGTCGAATTCCACCCACAATGTGTGAGATATAAGCCCACTGCCATGTGTTGCAGCACTTGCAATTGTGACGCCCATGAAACCACTTTGCCTTGCTTTGAAACTCTCTCCAAATACCCATTTGGTAAACCTTGTCGCCATGCATCGGCCAGCACCCAAATAAATGGTCGCCCTAATGATTCAAGTGTCAATGCTAGACTTTGGATTTTGGAGTCTCCAATGGGACTAACCCAACTCCCAAATGAAACGTAGATGACTGAGTTAGGCTTCTGCTTGTCCAACCAATCTAAACAGCTAACATCTTCTTCCCAAAAGCTAGGATTCTTCACCATTGATTGAGCTTTAGTCAAAGGCCCAACTGGAAAAACAATTGGATTGTCAACCGGAGAGATATGACCATCATCATCATCATCATCAATGTACTCCTGGGGAAAGGAATTCACCAGGAGCCATCGAAGAGTTCTTGAACGTTCCAGGGTTCTGTTCCAAAATTTGAATCTTGCTTTTCTTGAAGCTTGGGTTCCAATTAACCATGGGAGATCTTGGGTTGATAGCGAAGCCTGACTCGGCAGGGAGAACACAATGGTTCCATGATGTTGGGGACATCCTGCAAAAACGAAAATGCCCTTAAATTATAAATTTATAAAGTGTTAGATAAATGCAACCATGAAAGGCAGCATATTGAGTGTTGAAATTACCCAGCAAAATTAGAGGGACATTAGAGATTAATTCTCTAGTAATTACTTTTTAATACATTTTTCATCATTATTTACATGTATGGATTTCACCAATTGATGATAAACATATTGAAAAATGATGTACAAAAAAGAAAATCATAGAGAGGATCTCAACTTAAAAAATTATTTCTCCTGTACCACTAACTCATATAATAAAATAGATAAAAATATTTTAATGAAATGAATTATCACGAGTAGATTTCCTTTTAAATTTTGTATTTGGGTCAACCCGTGGACATTTATTTCTTTTTCTTTTTAATATTTAGTTGAAGACATACACATTTATTTCCTTACTTGAAGTTTGTTAAACTTCCTTATAAATTAAATTATGGCATGTGTAAAAAGATTAGTGATCCAACATTGAGAGTTTCTTTTTTTATTTATTATTATTTTTTAAAATAACATTGAGAATTGAAGTTAGAAAATCAAAGGTATACTCAAATGAAATACTTTTATGCATGACAAATTTTATTATGAATTATGAAGAATTTCATGTTAGGAACTGCACTTAAGATTTATCCTCATGTTTTTACAAAAAATATATATTATATTTTTTTGGCCAAATAAAAAATGTTATCTTATATATATAAATATAAATATATATATATAATATTTCTTCTTTTTCTTAGCATCTATTAAAGCCATTAATGATTTCATGCTCTCATTTTTTTGTCTTATCTCAAACAAAATTTTTTATATATATAAAACCAATCATATTTGCAAGGCAACAAACACATTTACATAACAAAACAATAAATATTTACACCATATAAATTTTTTTTTACTGTGACAGGAAGATCTTAGATTTTTTTTACCTAATTTTTATTGAGTGATTTTAAGGATGTATTTTTTTTATATTTCAAAATTTTACTTTTAAAATTCAAAATTTTACTTTTAAAATACTCCTCACAAAATTTAAATTCATACTGATAAGGAAAAAATTCCTTTCATGACCAATTAAACTAATCCCTCGTGAGTTGTACATCATATAATTTTGGATATATAGTAGACCAAAAATATTTTCTAAAATTAAAAATGAATGGCAATATCAAAAAAAGAAAATAAATATATATTTATAGTAAGTGCTAAAAAAGATCATGTGTGTTGGCAAATTTACCTGTATCAGAAATCATGTTCGACTGGATCATGTCCGGTATGGAGGTGATCAACCGATAAGTGGCTTCCATAGCTGGCCAGAAACCGGCGGCAGGGATCCGACATCGGCTGGCAACTTGAATGGCCCATGAAGCTAGCAAATCAATAACCATACAAACCACTCCTCCATCTCCTTCTTCTTCTGCATCAACTTTATGAATGAGACTCTCCAAATGTATTGGCATGATATTCTCCATAGCTTTCTCAATGGCGAAGAAATCATGAGGACCCTCTTCGTCTAAGCCATCTGTAATTGACAGGAACCTAACTTCATCGTTGAGGTCCATGTTGGCTACGATCCGATGGTGAATGAACTCTGGGGTTACAATGATGGGTTGAAACCCATGGTTAAGGCAGGCTAAGCCTAGCTTAAGCATGGGAGTCACATGGCCTTGTGCTGGATATGGAACCAGTATGATTTTTGGCTTCTTCGGAGTGCACGTAGCTCCCATATTTCTTTGGCCTTTGGCGGCTGTTTTTGTGCGTTCTAGCTCCAAAGAAAAGACCCTTTTTAAAAGGGAGGATGAAGCTCAAAG
This sequence comes from Durio zibethinus, assembly GCF_002303985.1. Next base: position 9,900,627 of record NW_019167938.1, on the reverse strand, counting down.
CTAGCTATGGAGTCAAGAAAAGCACATGCCGAATTCCATGGCTATTCCTTTTTTCCACACATGTTTAAAAGGGTACATAGATTAATACTAATCTATTTCCTTGCAGGTACTCCATCTTAGGCGTACACACAGGAAGATACATTAATACAGCTGGGATGGGTAGATATATACATTATCTTATATAGATGTAAAAAAAGTCTTCTTGCACGTCCAGAAACAGTCTAGACTTATAGTTTTAAATACCACACAAAAACAATAAAAAATAATTTAAAATTTTAATAAAAAATTATAATAATTTTAACAAGAATAAAAATTTTATGTTTAGCATAAGAACACAATTTGTAATACGGTAATTTTTATATTTAATTTATATAAAACAAATAAAATATAAATATATTAATTATCAAATCTAACTATAAGAAAATCTTAAAGCATTGGCAAATTTTATATCCTTTTTAATTCGAAGGTGCATGGCAAGCGTGGGTCTTTTTTTAAACCGGTTAAAAGTGGTGGATCTTTCATATAAGGAAAGTAAGGTAAATGTTAGAATCATAAACCCTTTTTTTTTCTCCTCTGTGCAATGGAATGGTGAGGAAGTTAGGCTAACGGGCACCATAGCTTCATTTATTTTTGCTTTCACTTTTTGGTAGTCACACTTAAATTCCAATTGAAGCACGAGGTGAGTGTACTTTACACTCGTCAGTCGTCATTAATCACATCGCACTTCAACTCTTATCCAAATGCAAATATTTTTCTCTTCATTTCTTTTTATAGGTTTCACCTTTTATTTTTAAATATTTAAATTCAATTTTTTTAAATGAATATTTCTCAATTAAATTCTTGAACATTACTTTAAAATAAAAACATGCATTCAATATGTTGTTGCATGAAATTAATGTAATAAATTTTTAGTTTATTATAATTAGAATTAATATTGATGTTCTGAAAATTTTAATTTTTGGTAGTAAAGGTAAAAACTTTTAGATCAATTGATCAATTTCATATGGCTAAACTTGTATATGAAACTTATGTCAACAATTGCAAGAGGCACATCACCTTAATTTCCATTTCTTTCCTACTGCCGACATTAATTCGCACATGTAAATGGTGATACTCATTGAACTTGCTCAAATTAATTTCAGACTAAATATGATGCAAAATGTTTCGAATATCCAACACACGCATACACGTGAATTTGCTTCTTATACATATATGAATAAAAGTATAAAAAAAATTGAAAACTGAACTCATAATTTAATTCAATTTATTCCTACAAATATTTTTAAAAAATAATATTTAATAATTTTAAAATTTAAATTTAATGTTTATAATTTTTTATTTTCAAATTATAACTTTCTGAGTAAAAAAAAAATCCAAAATTATAGCTTTGCGAATTTGATGGAATTATGGGATCTAGACAATAGCAGCAGATTTTAGTGGTTCCAGTTAGAGTGACGTAGGTGAGTCAGCTTCACGAGTGCTTCTGCAAATTGGCATCAAACTCAACCTTGGACAATCCTTGCCCCCTTTTTTATCCCTTAAAAATCCTTCTGATGGACCAAAAAAAAAAAAAAAAAGTTGATGACACGCTCAGTGTCATGGCCAGGCCTTTGGTCCTGTCATAATTGACCTTGAACCGAGCAATGATCGAAATCGAGCTGACCGGAAAGCGGTTCTATGGAATGCGGACTTGCATTCGGAGCTTTGGAACATATTGCTAACATGTTGTGGGAGCAATGGGAGCCCTGGGCCGCAAGATACGCGAAAAAGTTCAGGACAGTGGTCGAACACCCTTAAGCCAAGTAGCCTGACAGGTGCCATCTGTGAAAACAGTGTGCGGACGTTCGGAACCTGAGAATATGTTGGGGATATTGTGCGTAGATGGTCCATGCCCTAAACCCCAAGATACGCAAGTAAGTGTGAGGCAGTACGTCGGTGCTCTGGGACCAGCTAGCCAGTCAGGTGCTGTCGGTCGAAGCCATATGCGGGCACCTTCGAGTGGGTTGGTGGAGCAACGAGCAAAATCAAGGAGCAATGATGACCAAGAGGAAGGTTACGGGGCCCTGAGTTAGCCGGAGAAAGGCCCTGAGTTGGCTGGGCAGAAAAGTGTCCCCATTTCAGACAATCTTACGGTCATTGATAGGAGATTGAAAAAATCTCTAACGCTTTTTATAGGGGGGACGATTGGTGTCAGCTTTCCACCACCCCTTGGCTAGCGGGCAGGCGGGGGCCTGGCTAGTCTGAAGTGAGCTACTCCTAGACACTAGTGGTGTCTAGGTAGGCGAGCATCGTAGACACGATGTTTCCTCGGGTCAAGTAAACCCGAGGACGTTGGGGCCGACGAGCCTCATATCGTGCCTTTGCTTTGAGCCATGGGGTTGCACGATAGAGATCGTTATGCCCTCGATTTCCCCTCCTTGAGCTGGAAGGATCATGTGATGGTGTTGCATAGGAGGGATACCATCGAGCCTGAGGGACACACGGACTAGCAGGCAAGCATGATGCTAGACCCTTGTGACCAGTCGGTAGAAGTGTGCTGCAGCTAGGGCAGTCCACCCAAGTCTCCTTGCGGGACTAGTATGATGGTTGGTGTCAATCATGCGTGCGGGCAGCCGATACTGATGCTAAGGGCCTAAGCCCTAAGATCCGAGTCCCGTGGGACGAGATGAGCCTAGAGGCTCCGAGCTGGCTGCTGACCAGCTTAAATGTGGCGCTTGCGTAAACTGGATACGGGAGCTTGCGTACGTTACGGGCAGACATGGTGTTGGGTTCTCACCATGCCAAGAAGTAATAATATCATGAGAATCGGGGCTGTGTGCCCCTACGGGGATTCGAGGGTCGACGCTCGAGGCTTTAAACCTTGCGGCCAAAGCTGGGTGCTCAGGGTCACTTGGAGAATCACGGGCTGGTGCGCAATGAGAGTTGGGTTCCTCTTTATAGACTTCGAAATGAGTGACCTTACGAGATCAAAGCCAAAAAAAGGCTCGTGGGTGTACAGTTGGAAGGATCGAAATTAATCTGCCCAATGAATATGGACTAGGGAAAGGCTGACCTTGACTACGAGTAGTCTAGGTGTCGTACGGTCGCATGATTTCAGAAGGAGGAACCTGAGGACCGTGACACTCAGCCTATTACAAAAGCCCAAATGGCTCAAAAGTTTAAGGCCTTGCTTACGGCCTACTCGACCATGGAAAACCCTTTAGAGAGCCATACAAAACAATTTATTATGGCGCTGTTAATGATACAATATCAACGTAAATCAGTTGATGCAAAAGACGACCAAGTGCAAAGGAGGATTTAGTATGGTTCCCACCTCCTGAAGCTATGATGAAAATAAATGTTATCTTTCTGGCGAACGAGGAGGTTTGTAATTAATGAAAAAGATACAAAATAGCCCATTACTTTGAAGCTAAACATAGGAATGATAATAGACCCTATATTTCATAAATTTATATAATGTTTTATATAAAAATTATATGTTATAATTTATGTTAATATAAAAAATATGAAATATATTTTATTATTCTTCTAAACACATAAATTTTTTTAAAATTTTAATCTATATAATTTATTGTGTCACCGTATTTTATTTTAAATTTTCACATCACAATGCTTAAGTCAGAGAATGGCAGTGAAAGATAACATGTATATGCCTTCATGATCTCTTGTTTGTTCTTTTCTTCGTATGTTTCCAGAAGCCCAATAATATGTGTTTATGGTTTCATTTTTTTTTTATCGCATGGAGTGCAAAAAATTGTTTATACTATACAAGAATAGGCCTAGTGTCACAAGCTACACATTCCTTATTCTGAAACCACACATCTATGCGGCACCAAGACTACACATATTCAAGGTTTGCCTTTCTCGAGTCTATTTTCCCATGGATTGCTCATTATAGATCCTTCAAGCCACACATTAGTGAGCCTTTATTGGCTCGGACCCCGTAAAGTCGTACATTTTCAAACTCGATAAGGAGGAACCCAACTCCTATCAATACATCAGCCCACAATTCTCACGGTGGCCTCGTGCACCAATCTCAACCTGCAGGGCTTAAAGTCTTGAGCACTGACCCTCAAATTCTCATAGGAGCATACAGCCTTAGTTCTCATGATATTATTGCTTTCTAGCATGGTGAGAACCTAACACCATGCCTGCCCGCATCGTAGGCAACCTCTCGTGTTAAGATCTCGTTGACAAAATACATACGCTAGTCAACAGCCAGCTTGGAGCCCGAAGCCTTTAGGCTCCTCTCATCCCACAAAACTCAGTTCTTAGGGCCTAAGTCCTTAGCCTCAATTTAGGCTACCCACACACATGATTAACATCTAACATCATGCTAGTCCCATATAAAGGACTTAGATGTGTTGCCCCAACTGCAGTACCCCTCTATTGATTGGCCATAAAGGTCTACCAGCATGCCTACTTGCTGCCCATTCATCCTTTGATGGTGCACTTCGTACGCAAACACCATCTTATGATCCTTCTGGCTCAAGAAAGGGAAATCGAGGGGCATAGCGAACGCTATCGCATAACTCCATGGCTCAACATGAAGGTGTGATATGAGGCCGATCGACCTAACTATTCTCGGGTTTACCATGATCTGAGGAGACACTGTGCCACACTCGTGACCCTATGACGCTCGCCCACCTAGACACCACTAGTGCCTAAGAGTAGTTTACTTCAGATTAGCTAGGCTTTCGCCTGTCCTCTAGCCAAAAGGGTAGTAGAGAGTTGACATCAGTCGTCTCCTTATAAAGAGCATAAGAGATTTTTTCAATCTTCTATCAGGAACCATAAGATTGTCTGAAATGGGGATACTTTTCTCTTTAGCCATCTTAGGGCCTTCTCCAACTATGACCTTTCTCTTGGTCACTATAATTCTCTAATTCTACTCATTACTCTACCAACCCACTCAAAAGTACCTGCACATGGCTTCAACCGATAGCATCTGACTGGCTAACTGGCTCCAGGATGTCCACTGGCTCGAACTTGCCTATGCATCTTATGACCTAGGGCTCACACTACTCACACATCATATCAGCAACATGTTTTAATGCTCAAATACACGTCTGTATCTCTTAAAATCACTTTTTTGCCAATTCGATCTTAACTGACGCTCAACTCAGGTCAATCATGGTAAGACCGAGGCATACCAAGGCCTAACCATGACACTTTCCCCTATTTACTATATTGATGCCCTCATCGACGCCAAGACCACACCTAACTCTCTTATTGCACACAGTTGACATATACTCATATGTTTCTCACTTGTGTCCTCAAGGATTGGGTTGAGGTCCCATCACATGGGGCACCACCCACAGTACTCGTCCATTACCGATGTAGATGGGTCTCATCCCAGCTTCAATGTACTTTTACTCTATTTTCATCTCGGATCATCAAACTCTATCTCGATTACTCAATATATGCCACAACACTGCCTCACCTATGATTACATCAGGTTGCAACATCATGACCCTCAGTATAATGGATGACCACCCACTTTGCCACCTATTGGTGCGCTCCACTAGATGTGAACCATCACACCAGTGCATACCTATAGCATTAACTTTTTGATACACCCTTCTAGGCATGGTGCTTAGGTCAATCGCACTTATACGACACCACACACGATAGACCTTATCAGGGTGGCATTCAAACACTTAGGTCATCTCACAACTTGGGTCCTTTCGGCCCCTCCAAGATCACCTTTCCAGGTGTGGTCCTTTGGCCAACCACCCTTGTGACAGCACCTCAATATGTGCTATCGTTTTTTATCTCAAATTTAACCACAGTTCCCAACTAACTTATAGGCTTCACAATCTTGGCTCAATTCCATGGGAAACACCTTTCTCCCCCACTTTTAATCAAACGTGGCTCAACTTTGTACACAACTGTCTCCTCAGAGGTTTCACAACTCGACTGCCTTGACTCTAGCATAGCGCATAGGGCATCTCGAAGCCCACTCATTACCCTAAGATCCATTGATCCAACCCATCACCTTGTCCACTGACTTGCTTGACTCGAGGGTTCACCAACCCATTCAATTTTCAAGGTCCATTGACCTACTTGAACTCAAGGCCATCCCTTAGGTCGGTATTTGCTCAATCTCAATCCACTGACTAGTGCACAACTCAAATGCCTATATCTTTGGCATACTCAACTCAATCGGTCCTTTAACCCACACATCTCAAGGCCTTGTCAATTGGCCAATTCCTTGTTACTTACTCCATTAAACATTACACTGTCATGGCCTACCAGCCACCAACACTCATAAGGCCATCCCTCTCGACCAACATCAGAGTACGGTCCATTAATTGGCACACTCATGTGATCCTCTGACCACGAGGAACTCATGATCCATCAACCATCACAACTTATGGCTTCAATCTTCAGCTAACTGAAGCTTCTCTGCCTCAACAGAATGGCTCCACACTTACACCTCATTACTCAGCTCGTACCCTCACTAGGGCACCTACACCATATAACGAGTGCAAAGATTAGTCACTAATCTCAATACTCATAACTCATGTCCCTTAGGATGAAACTCGCTTTGGCCCACATGGCCTTGTTCAACACCATTTCATGGTGTATGCCCATTTTGCATTTCGGTCTCACCACGGTTACATGCCCACACATGCCAACACTTTTTATAGGTGAGATTAAACTCTTATGCCATTTTGCTTGGCACCCAAGAGCCTACTCAAGGCCTTTTAATTAGGCCAACCTTCCCAACAGCGTACATCGTTGGCTCATTCCTGAGCCCTCATAGCCATAGAACCACATTCGCATCTCAACAGCTCTCTTTGAGCTTAGCACCGTCTCAATTTTATGTTATTATGCCCACACATAGGGCCACGTTAATCCCACCATTGAGCCAAACATGGCTCTGATACCATAATGTCATGGTCTACACTAACTTGTAAGATATTATTCGTTATGGTCCTTTTGACCTCACAATTTTATCCCATAAAAGACGCCTTACAAGTTAAACGTGGTGTGAATCTTTATATCTCAAGACCAATTCTAATACACAATCGATATGAGATTCATGACTCTTCTCTAAAATCATAACACCTAACAACACCTATTATGTCTTCTTGAATCAGTCCATTTAAAGCAGCTGGAGGAGACAACAAGTTAGTTACATCAAAGGTAACTAAATTTGTCAAAAAAAAAATTCTACATAGAAATTAGATACAAAATAGATATGAGAAAGAGAATAATCCCAATCCCATTGAAAACATTGTTTGCAATCATATGATACAAAGAGAGTCATTATCACGCAGAGGTTGTAAAATTTTTTGAACAGTCAACAAAGAATCAGATTTCATCCAAATTTTTTAGCAACTATGTTCCCAAATCATTTTTAGCCCTATGTATATAGTATAGATTTCAGCCATGATGATCGAACCCATCCAATTCTACTTGTGAATCCAAACATTCAATAATCCTCATTGTCTCAGCAAATTCCCTCAATAATTCTCCATGGTTCGACTTAGCAGCTCCATTCACATTTAAGATCTATTTAGATAAATAATGAGATTGAAAATAATAATAAAAATAAAATTAATTATTATAATGGTGATATTAAATATTATAGTTATAACATTAAAATTAGTGATAAAATATATATTTGAATACAAATGTAACAACAATAGTGAGATGAATTATATTAAAAAAAAATAATTGTTAAGAATATTAAATTAAAATTTATATGTAATAAAAATTTTAATTTATAAAATAATAATATTTTTAATTCTTAATATAATAATAAATTTAAAATTTTTATTTTATATTTTCTTAAATAAAAAAATAAATATACTAATAAATAAAACAATTGGGATAAAAAATAATAATAATAAAGAACATCCCGAGTTAACCACCGGAAGGCTCCCTCTCCAGTCACCAACTAAAGCTACAGGTCAATACAATTCCCAAATTTGCCGCACTGAAGTAGGGCCAAACAAATTGACAGTGTGATTAGGATAAAAAGGTGACACTAGCACTAACCGTGCCCAACTGACGTTTCAGTGGCTCTCAAATGAGCCCTTTGACAAAATTCTCAGGAGGGCTATGCCAAGCAATATCCAATATGGTTTTCCATTCTATAATTCCTTGAAAACAAGGGAAGAGATGATAATTTTAACTAGAGGTGTTTATGGTTTTGGGTTGGGCAGCTTGCATGTCCAAACTAAGTAGCCCGCCCAATATTTCAGTGGGTTCGCACATCTTTGCAATTGTTGAACTAGAATTTCAGAGAGCAAAATCTGGCTTGGTCGGATTCAAATATCTGCTTTAGTATTTATTTATTTTGATATAATTATTCATATATACAAATATATAATGTATTAGAGATTTAAACCTTTATAATAGTTAAAATTAGACCATCCTTTTGTGTAAAAGTTAAATCATTTTAATTTTCTCTTTACTTTCTAACCCTCATGTGAATTTTTAAAGCATTGTACTCGTTCCCAAAAAAAAAAAATAATGATATATGTGGGTGTTTTTTGCTATAGTAACCATAGGTGGTACAATATACTCAAACTCAAAATCTTGCACAAAAAAAAAATTTTAATCGGACCTTATCCTAATTGATATAAAAATAAAATATTCAAATTTAAAATGATTTTAATCCGAACAATTTAAATTTGAAATAATCCAAATCTAAGACTAACTTGAAAATAATCAAATTTGAAAAAAATCAAATCACTCAAAACCAAAAAATTTTTAATTTAAACTTGATCTATTCGAATCTAAAATATCATACTCAAATTTACTTAAACCTAATTGTTTGCCACTCTAACAATAAGGTGCATAATTCTCTAAATAAAAGAACTTAAATGAAATCTGTTATCTCCAAATTATATATGTTAAAATGGTGAAAAAAAAATAAAGTCAATATTGATTTAAATTAAGATTTAACCTAAACTAGAACTTTAAGCTTTTAAGTTTATGTTTTTACTACATGTGAGTTTGATTCTAATTAAATTTTAGTTTGTTGGTTAATTTATTTATATGATTATTCAGTGATTTTTTATATATAAATATAATACTTAATTATGATAATAACTTGTATATGTAATTTTTTAAAAAATCAATTAATTTGAGATTGAAATATTCATCTTGAATTTTAAGAATATCTTGTTAAAGAAGGAAATCAATTAAGTTGGGAGTAGCCTTTGTATCAAATTTCAATCTAAAATTTATATTAAGGGCTCCAAATTAATCATTCAACCAAGATTAGATTTGTTTAAAGCAGCCTGATGTGTTGGAGTTGAACAACCGCACCTCATCAATGTACATACAATGACTAAAACCAAATTGGAGATGATGAATGATTATGCAGCCCACCATAATTTACTGCCTTTTTAGCTACTGCTGGATATGAAAAAAATTGATAACAAAATAATAAGAAAAAGGGATTTAATCTAATTTGTTTATGTAATTATTTTAAAAAATATTTAACAAATTTAAGACTTAAAATATAATTTTTTTTATCTTCAAATTATGACCGCATAAATATTTTAGAGATTGAAACAATTTTTTTTATTTATAAAATATGAGATTCATATCATGTTTGATGCATATGATAATTGATAAGATAAAATAATAATTATTTTATATTATATTTGATTTATATTTAAAGAAAGAGATAAAATTACAAAAAAAAATTAATCATCCTCTTAATATATGATAATTCAATCATTTCAAAATAAAAAATATTATTTTTAATCCATAAAATTGAACTTATTTATCCTCATATAATTTTAAAAATTATATCAATAATTTAAATTATAAAAATTTTAAAAAAGAATAATTTTGGTTAATAAATAAATTATTTTATTATAATCTTTATACACATCTAACATAAGATATAATAATATATTTAATTTAATTTAATTTATAATATCATTTTATTTTATCATAATTTTATCTATCAAATATATCATTAAACTAAACTCTTATCTTATATTATTTCTTAAATTTTTTAATCATTAGACTAAGAAAACCGAAAACAACACGCATCTTTGACTTGAATTCCGTAAGGGAATAAGTGTACAACGTGTGCAAGCAACATTCCACATTTCTTTATTACTTAGACAAAACAAATGGCCAATTTCCTTTCCTGCCCCTTTTCGCCACGTTAATAACATTTTACCTTTTCTAGGAACCATTAACGAAATTAGTGGCGTGTGTAGGTAGTATATTCTAATTTGTTTCATCAAGTACAATTTTAATAGAAAGAAAATTTGAACTCGACTTCTAAATCAATTATTGTCATTCATGTTCTTATCAATATAATAAATATTAAAGTGAAAAAATATTTTAATTTTAATCAAAATAAATATTCATGTGTGATTTTTTGATATGCTAGATAATTTTGTTAGCGTTATTTGAATGCACATGCATGATTAAAAATATTTTTTAATTACAAATATATATTATAATTAAATAAATATTGTATCCATGATTATTAAATAATTTAACAAATTGAATATAAATATGACACATGGAGTTAATAACCACAAAGTTAAAAGTATTGATACATGTTTATATGTTTGTCATAATATATAGATCTAAAAATTTATAGTTAAATTTAACAAATAGATAAAGTCCCCACTAATCTTTTTTATCTAGATGTAATTGATCACTTAAGGAATCCATCCTTTTAAGAAGTTTCTAGGCTTGACTAAGGGTCCCTAAAAGAATAAGTTTGGGTCTGCTAACTAGAATATGGTTAGAGAGTTCGGTTACATGTGAAAAAAGTTATAACATCCCCACATACCCATTCAAAGGATGGTACTATTTTATTTTAAATTTATCGTATGATCTTGAGTCTAATAGTTTCAAACTTTTATGTTAAATATTGAAAATAATTTATAAGATTTTTTTATCAGTGTGGTAAATTTCTTAAAAATATTTTCTCACTTCAAGAGAATTCAAAAATCTCATTTGATTTCTTGAAAAGACTCCATCGTCGGAAGAAAGTTTATTTGTTATTCTTTTTTTGGTCAAATATATATCTAATTATTCTACCATTTGAGCCAAATTAAAAATATTTTTTCTTTTGAAATTTTTAAATTTTTCACCATTTGGGCCTATCTAGAAATTCTTTTTCTTTTATTTTATTTCTTTTTGGATTTTTAAATTTTTCACGATTTGAGTCAATTTAAAAATATTTTATTTTTTAAAATTTCTAAATTTTTCATCATTTAAGCCTATTTAGAAATTCTCTTTGTTTCTTTTTTTTTTTTAAGAAAAATAATATGACAATTATTTTTCTTAAATTTTCATTTAAATTCTTCCACCATTTGAGACAAATTTAAAGAAATTTCTCATCTAGAGATTTCTTAGAAAATTTATTATTTGAAATTTCTAAGAATCTCATCATTGGATAATTATCAAATATTTCCAACCAAAATTTTCTTTTTCTTTTATTTTTATTTTTATTTTTTTTCTTTTTTTTGAAAATAAATATTAATTAGTTTTTTTGAAACTTTATCTAAATTATTTCACCATTTAAGGTAAATTTAGACAAAATTTCTCACCTAAGAATTTTATAAAAATTTACCATTTGAAATTTCTATAAGTTCCATCATTTGATAATTAATATTTATTTTCAAATTTTATTTTGTTTTATTTTATTTATATATATTTTTTATTTAATCATGCAAAATACTAAGAAAAAACAAACAAATAAATAAATAAATAATACTAAAAACAAAAAAAACAAAACAAAACAGCTCAGCTAGAGCAACTGAAAAGACTCAGCTTAAGGCACAAAAAGTGGCTCGAAAGAGCAGCTCAGGGGATGCGGCTCAGCTTGACTTAGTTGAAGGGTTGGTTGGAACGCGGGTCAACTAAAAGCAGGTTGGGCTCAGGTCGGGTCGATTTGGATAGAAATGCGTGGATCCAAAGGGTTTCTAAACACCAAAACGACATCATTTTGACATGGTATATAAGGTCGATTTCTGACTTTTTCCTCAGACTTCTCCTTCCCTTCTCTCTCTTCCCTCTTTTTTTCTCTCCCTTTCTTTCTGGAACCGGATGAACTTCATTTGAATCTCCATCGGATTCTAGAAAATGTCATCGAAATCTAGATTGGTTCACCAAAAATTCATCAAAAAATTCAACCGACACTTGAATCTGTGTTGAATTTTGGGAAACCTGCCAAAAAGTTTAACCAATGCCAAAAAAATCATTGAAAAATTCAACCTGCACAAAAAAATTTTATCGAAATCTGAAAATTTTCTAGAAAATTTTTTTAAAAAAATTTTTTTCAAAAAAATCCAAAATTTATTCTTTCTCTTTGCTTATTGTGTTTCTATTTTTTTTCCTTTTTGTGTGTGTTTTCTGTGTGTTCAAGCCTATATTTATAGGCATTGATCATAAAAGTTTTTCATCAATGTTGATTCCTTCTTTGACTGGGATTTAGGATTATTAATTATTGAGTCCAATTCCAACCTTACCAACCCCCAGATCCATGATAAAAAATTTTTTTTATAATTTTAATCATTATCTCCTAAATAATAATTATAAAAAGATAAATAATTAAAAAAAACTCAGAATAACAAATAACAAATAAACCAATAAAAAAATTGGGCCAATTTGCCCTCTTTGGACCAAGCCCAATTGATCCAGGCTTGGACCAAATTAGGTGTCTACAACTGTCCCTTTTTGCTCATTTTTTGTGCAATAGAAACTGTGTAAAGACATAGACACCCTGCACGTAATCATCCCAATATATTCGTGCTTTTTTTTTTTTGAAAAAATAAACAAAGCTCCTCTAACAAAGGCTCAATGACTTTGAAAAATAAAATGCTCCTTTAAACAGAGGCACCATAACTTCGAAAAATAAATTGCTCCTCTAAACAGAGGCACCACAACTTTGAAAATTAAAATGCTCCTCTAAACAGAGGCACCACAACTTTGAGAAAATAAAATACTCATCTAAATAGATGAGTCATAAATCGTGTCCGAAGGAATTTCTAATGAAAATTTAAATATTCACAATTTAAGTTTGAAAATCAAAGGTTCAGATTCACAAGAGCCTTTCAAGTTCGCAAAAATTCATTGAAATTTAATTCTCAAAATTTCAGTTTCACAAGAATTCAAATTTGCAAGATTTCAAGATTCACATTTACAAATTGCAAGACTTGCATCCAACATTTAAAGATTCTCATTTGAATTTTGAAAATTCATATCTAAAAGTTTAAATCTTCTCATTCAAGTTCAAAGGTTCACATTTGACAAATTTGGGGTTTCACACCTCAAAATTTAAAGCTTTTCATTTGAATTTTGGAAATTAATATCCAAAGGTTCAAAGCCTCCCATTCGAGTTCAGGGTCTTACATACAATAAATTCTAAGATTTCACATCTTAAAAATTCTTATTTGAGACTCAAAGATTCTCATTTAAGAGTTTCTGAAAGACTTCATCCAAAGATCTAAAAATTTTTTTCAGATAACTTTCAAACTTTTACCAAAATTAAAATTTTGTATGTAATGAATATCATGATTACTGGTACAAATGCTTTCTTAACAATGAAAATGCAACAATCTAGATCCCCATAATACTACATTCTCAACTATGATTCAAATACAAATGCATAGCTAAACCAAAGTTTCAAATATTCTCCAAACAACAATGCAAACATAATGCATGTAATACGGATATCCATCTCATGAAATTCTAATGTGGTAACACGGTTCTCAAGATCCTACCATCTCATATTTTTTCTTTTATAGCTCATCAGCATTTTAGAACAAGTTTCATCAATTGATCTTCATTATTTTTATCATTTGATCACCATTCATAGACTTTTCAACACTAACAATTTCAGAATAAATTTTATCAATTGATCCACATTATGTTCATCACTCGATTACCACTCACAAACTTCTCAGCATTAGCCATTTCAAAATGAATTTCATCCATTGTCACTCGGTCACCACTCATAGGTTTCTCAAGCACTAACCATTTCCAAACAAATATCGTCCACTGATCCATATTATTTCCATCATTTGATCACAAACTCCAGGTTATATCAACTAATTTATCCCAATATTCATCACTTGGTCATATCATCTTTTCAAATTTTACCCTCTCTTCATCACCAGATTCATCATTTAGTCACACCATGCATCCTTTCAAATCATTTTTTTAGATTTATTCACTTTTTTCATTTTTTCCCTTATCATCTTGGATTTTTTTTTAAAAGAATACAAGCCTCTTTTATGCACATTGTCATTCATTCATTATTATTTCAAATCATGACAAATATAATGTAACCATACATTTTCTCTATTTATTCTGGGGATACAACAGTAAAAAAGCATAAAAAAATTGAGAGAAAGGTAATCAACAAGGAACGAGTTTGGTACAAAAATAATTGGGTAAAAGATCAAATTCAAAGCATGTCCTTATGAATGGTATTGAATAAATGGAGTAACAATAATGAATACTCAAATAATTCTTAACATTAATCCAAAATTTTTTCAAAAACTCATTCCATTGACTTTTCAAAATCACATTGAGCTCATTGAACTTTGCCCCAACTTTGAGGGATTTTCAAATATCTTTGACCTTTCATACATGTGAACTATCTATCCAACTCTTAACTCAGAGATTTTTTTACTCAAATCACCCTTTTGGGTTTTCAATTTGAGTATTTCTTTTTTTTCATTTTCATATTTTTTCCATTCTTCCATTTTTTTCTCTTTCTTTTTTTTCCTCTTTTTTTTTATTCTTTTCATCTTTTTCCATCCATTAGTGGTATCTCTCACATTTCAATCTCTAAAGTAATGTAGCACGATTCTATTGTTCTATCACGAGCATGCCTTAGTCCAACATATGATCATTCAATTCGAGTATTCACATTTGATCCAAATAAACTTTTAAAGGTTGTAATGTAGGCCATGGTGAGCGGTCATGAAAGAAATGGGTAAAATAAACTCAAAACATGAGTTTAAAGGGTTCAAAACTAAAGGATCATTTCTCATCATTCGAAACAACTTGGTATTTTACCCCATTCCACATTATTTCCTTATTTTTTTTCTTTTTTTTTCATCTCATTCCTCACAAAAGGATTTTCATTACTTTGCCCCAACTTGTTTGTGGCATTTTTATTTTCTCTTTTTCTTTCATTTTGCTTTTTTTCTTCTCTTTGAGATATTTTATGATCTTTTACCTCTTTTTTCTTTTTTTTTTTAAAATACCCTCTAGTGTAGAGGGTGATCCTTAATCAGGATTCTTTAAAAAGTGAAATCATAATAAGCTCAAAGGGGTAACAATGAATAATTTTTTGAATGGTAAAAGAAATATGACAATTTTTCATCTCAAATGTGAATGCTTTTCTTGAACTTTATTTATTGAACAAAAATAAGCTCATGGATCTTTACACATTTTCAAGACATATATATTCCACATCTACTAGTAGCTAGCTTCTTTTATTTAAATAATTTTCTCAGATCAATGTGAATGAGTTCTCAAAATTAAATTTCAAAATTACTATTATCATTATCTAAATATTCATCATCTGAAACTTAGGAATGGGAATGAAAAGTTATGAAAGGTGCCAAAACATTGAATAATGGTTGAATGAAAGAGAAAATGTAATGAAATGCATTATCCTTACCTTTTATTAAAATGATAACAAATGAAATCCTATTGCATAAAAAAAATCTTAACATTATTCTAAAAGAAATCTTAAAATGACAAGAAACTTCTAACCAGCCTTATTTTCATTCCTCAAAATTGTGCTCCCGTATAATCAGGTGAATGATCTTTATTGACATCTTACCCCCTGATTCACTATAACTTTTCAGGCCTTTTCAGATCAACATGTTCTTGATTCTCACTTAGAGTATTGACATTGTGATTAGGCAATGAATTGCCACTAATATTAGATGTTATTGCTCCTTCTTGGTTAAAACTTATCATTTTATCGTTGATAATCGTTACACTTTATGCTTTAAAGCAGTGTAATTTTTAGTAAAATGGCCAGTAATTCTATAGTGGTAGTCACAGTGGGCTATAAAATCATATCACTTGAGATAAGGTAGCTTGAATGGCTCCACACGACTAGGGACAATCAAGTGGTTATTGTAGAGCTCTTGGTATAACTCCATATAAGTCATGGGGACTGGATCAAATATGGGTTTTTTTCAAGTAATTCATTACTCTGGTGAAACATTTACTGGGCTAACATGACGAATTTAAAGTCTTACGGCAGGTTGAATGTTAAGACTGTATATAAGAGCTTAGGGGCTAAAAATAGGTTGGTATGTAGATGAGTAAGATGGTTGTGGTATGAGCTGGTATGGGTAGGATGAGGTATTGTTCACAACATGATAGTATGGAGAGTAACCTTATAGATAGAGTTGATATCCTTTGAACTGTCTATCAAAGCTCACAGCTTAAACTTCAATCTCTTTCTTCTCTGACGCTTTTTTGGTTTCTCCTCCTTTTAACTTACCATTTTTAATGGCATTCTCAATGATTTCACCTGAGATCACTATGTTAATAAAATTTTGTATTGTATTCCCTATCATCTTTTCATAATAGAGAGATTTCAGGATGTTAACGAATAACACTGTGGTCTCTTTTTCAGTCAGAAGAGGCTGCATTTGAGAAGTAATATCCCTTCACTTTTAGGTATATTCTTTAAATGACTCAGTCGTCTTCCTTTTCATATTTTACAAAAAAAGACGATTAGAGACTAAGTCTATGATATGTTGATATTGATTAATAAAGTCATGGACCATATCACTTCAAAAATGAATGCAGGTTTTATCCAACTAGATATACCACCTAGCAATAGAGCCCGTAAAGCTATCTTGAAACACATGCATTATCAACTTTTCATTATGAGCATGGACAGTCATCTTTTGATAATACATGGTAATATGGGTCTTTCAGCATTTTGTACCATCATATTTTTTAAACTTTAACATCTTGAACTTCAGAGGAATAACTATATTTAGGACAAATAGAGCCCAGTAGCATCCACTGAACCATAAAAACTAATGCCCTTTACTGTTTACAGCCTTTTCTCTAATAAGTTCATTTTCTGTTCAGCTTTTGAGTCCCTCAGTGACTCACCCTCTTTTATTTTTAATTTTTCATTCTCTTTTAGATCGTCCAAATCAGAGACCTGAATTGATCCTACTATTTTCTCTATAAAGACAAAATTTATATAACTTTGGTATTGTCCAAGATTTGAAGCTGATGGTATTTTAAGGTATGTGTACCTTACAAGATAGGTGAACTCTTGTGGTGTGGACTTTGTGCTGGTTGGGCTTACTGCGGTCCAAAACCAAAATAGTATAAAAGGTCATCCACCTCTTGTGATGGATAATCATGCTAGCTATTATTTTTTTTTACGTTTTTCCCTTTGTTTAAGTTATTCAAAGCCTTTAGAATCCTGTTCAATTCTCCTTCAAGCTTCTCTTGAGCTTTCTCAATCCTCTCAAAATGGTTAGAATTTTCTTGTTCTATCTGTCTAGCTCAAGCATTTGTATTGTATTGGTGAGTGAAGTTCTTGCTTAGTAGAGCTATCCTTGAACCTTGAGTACCATAATTGTGTCATTAGAAATGATATGCAATGCTTTATGTTTGGTATGTTGATGCATAAATGAAAATGTGTAATTTCATTGATGAAATCTAATATGAAAATGATGCGGATGCATAATGTTATATATGACAATGAAAATTATGCATGACATGATAATGCAAATTCTAATTGAAATAATGCAAATGCACAAAGTTAAACAAATTGGTTAGATCACAAACTATTCCTTACTATGTCCTAATCTTCGGGTTACATTTATTACCGGGTAGAAATGGCTTTATTCTAAGGCTGGCCTCTTAAGGGTAGACTATATGCAAGGTTAGGTGATTTTGACTACTAAAGGTTTCTAAATTGTTCCTTATATCATTGTCCATCACAGACTAGTAAGGTAGTCCAATCCTCACCCATCATAGGCTACCCACGAAAATGATTCAATTTGAGTGGAAGTATTTCACTAGCCATTATGGAGATTATCATCTCACGAAAGTATAGGTACTTTACTCCTTTTTTAGAGGGACAGAGCTTAAATATAGAGCTTATGTAATGTAAATGCAAGTGATAGTGTGTGAGAAAACATATAAGTTTCATGCCCCAAAAATAAAAGACAAAAACATTAGTAAACAAATAACACAAATCATTACAATTTAAAACCATTAGACCAAAGAATAGGATAAATTTAAAAGTTTATGGCTTGACTCTCTATGGCTGTTTCCAGTGGAGTCATCAAACTATCATAACATATAGATCCAAAAATCTATAGCTAGACTTAACAAATGGAAGGAGTTGCCACAAATCTTTTTTATCTAGGTGTAATTGACCGCTTAAGGAATACATCCTTTTAAGGAGTTTCTAAGCTTGCTAAAGGTCTTTAAAAGAATAGGTTCGGATTTGCTAATCAGAACAAGGTTCGAAAGCTCAGTCACATGTGAGAAAGGTTATAGCACCCCCACATGCCCATCTAAATGATGGTACTATTTTATTTTAAATTTATCTTATGGTCTTGAGTCTAATGGTTTCAAACCTTTATATTAAATATTAGAAATAATTTATAAAATTCTTCCATCAATTTGGTAGAATTCTTAAAAATATATTCTCACCTTAAAAGTATTCAAGAATCACATTTGATTTCTTAAAAAGGTTCTGTCATTGGAAGATGGTTTATTTGTTATTCTTTTTTTTTGTCAAAAATATATCTAATTATTCCATTATTTGGTCAAATTAGAAATATTTTCTTTTGGAATTTTTAAATTTTCTACCATTTGGGCCTATCTAGAAAATTTTTTTCTTTTATTTTATTTCTTTTTGGATTTCTAAATTTTTTACCATTTAGGTTAATTTAGAAATATTTTATTTTTTTGAATTTCTAAAATTTCTACCATTTGGGCCTATTTAAAAATTCTCTTTATTTCTTTTTTTTAAAGGAAAATAATATGATAATTATTTTTTCTTAAAATTTCATTTAAAT
This sequence comes from Durio zibethinus, assembly GCF_002303985.1. Next base: position 9,881,590 of record NW_019167938.1, on the reverse strand, counting down.
TCTTTCACTATTTAGGACAAATTTAAAGAAATTTCTCGCCTAGAGATTTCTTAGAAAATTTACCATTTAAAATTTTTAGGAATCTCATTATTGGATAATTATCAAATATTTCCAACCAAATTTTTATTTTTTTTTTTTGAAAATAAATATTAATTATTATTTTTGAAACTTTATCTAAATTATTTCACTATTTAAGATAAATTCAGACAAAATTTCTTACCTAAAAATTTTATAGAATTTTACCATTTGAAATTTTATAGAAATTTAAGTTCCATCATTGGATAATTAATATTTATTCTCAAAATTTATTTTATTTATATTTTTTTATTTAATCATGCAAAATACTAAGAAAAAACAAACACATAAATAATAAAATACAAAAAAACAAAACATCTCAATTGGAGTGATTGAAGCAGCTCGACTTGAGGCATAAAAAGCAACTCAAAGGCATAGTTTAGAGGACGCTACTCGACTCGGCTCAGCTGAAGGGTTGACTGGAATGTGGGTCAACCAAAAGCAGGTTACGCTCGTATCAGGTCGGTTCGGATAGAAACGCGCGAATCCTGAGGGTTTCTTAATGCCAAAACGACATCATTTTAACATGGTATATAAGGCTGGTTTCTAACTTTTTCCTTAAACTTCTCCTTCTCCTTCTCTATCTTCCCTTTTCTTTTCTCTTTCTTTTTCTCTAGAACCAGATGAACTCCAGTTGAATCTCTGCTGGATTCTGAAAAATGTTGTCGAAATCTAGGTTGATTCATCAAAAGTTCATCGAAAAATTCAGTCCGTGCTAGAATTTGTGCCAGATTCTGAAAAACTTGTCGAAAAGTTCAACCGGCACCAAAAAACTTATCGAGAAATTCAACTAGCATCAAAAAATTTCGTCAAATTTCAAAAAAAGAAAAATAAAACTCCAAAAAATTCTCCTTTCTCTCTGCTTGCTATGTTTCTATTTTTTTTTCCTCTCTGTGTGTGTTTTCTATGTGTTCAAGCCCATATTTATAAGCATTGATCAGAAAAGTTTCTAATCAATGCTGATTCTTTCTTTAACTGAGATTCAAGAATATCAATCCTTAAGTGTAATTCCAACTCTACCAACCCTCAGATTCATGGCAAAAAATTTTTTTATATAATTTTAATTATTATCTCTTAAAATAATAATTATAAAAAGATAAATAATTAAAATAAAATTCAGAATAACAAATAACAAATAAACCAATAAAAATTAGGCCAATTTGCCCCCTTTAAACCATGTCCAATTAATTCGGGTCTAGACCAAATTAAATGCCTGTAATGTTCAATAAGTATTTTATTTATTAAATTTTAATATACATATTGAAACATATGTCAATACTAATTTTGTTTGCAAAAATTAAATATTTTACGAAACAGAGTGTATGATAAGTTACATATCAATCATTACTAAAATTTATTGAATTTAATATTTTTCATTAAAAATTTCATATATATATATATATATATATATAAAATAAATTCTCTTTCCTTTTAAATTGTCATTTGATGAAATTGACATGTTAAAATTAATAATTGCTAAGTATTTAGGTAATTGTTATGACATGGCATTAAGTTCTCTGTTCAAATCCAACTCTCTCTCTCTCTCTCTGAATCTCTTCAATGCATGAACTAAAATCTGAGGATTACAATATATAATTTAATTTAATTAATTTTTTATAATTATTTTTAAAAAATAATTTTTAAATTTAATATTTATAATTTTTTTATTCACAAATTGTGATCTCTTACATGAAAAAAAAAACTAATTATCTTCTCATACTTTTCATTGAAAACATAATTTTTGTCTCATAAATATTATCTTATTTTATTTTAATTTAAATTTAAACTTTAACTTAATTATTTGAAATATTTGGTTAAATTAAATTCTAACAAATATATATTACAAAGTTATTTTATTATTTCTTCAAATTTTAATTAATGATAATTTATAAAAATAAAGCTTCACTAAAAAAAAAAATCAGATGCGGATAATTTCCAAGTGTAAGCAAATTTAGGATTTTATAAAACCAACAAAAGGGATTGCCGAATGTACCAAATTGATAAGAAGAAACCAAAGTCAATTAAAAAAAAAAGGCCCCTCCGAAGGACATACGTGTAAATGCTTAGTTTGGTCGCCAACACGGAGATTTATATGTCGTCATGACATAATGGAAACGAGTGGAAAATACCTAGGAGTTGGCAGCCATCCTCCAGACGGTGCAGGCCGCGGACTGCCATTCCCAAAGACAAAACTTTGCTTTCTACGAAACCTCCAATTCCCCCCCTCCCCTTCTGCTCTTCTGCTATATATATGCTCTTCTTCTTCTTCTTCTTCTTCAGACATATATTTCTTCCTATAGATATTAATTTCTTCTCAGTTCTTGAAACCATATCTTTATTTCCTGCTTATTCAAATCAAATTCAAAGATGAGCCAAAACCAACAGCAGCAGATCAGTCAACCGCCAGGTTTGTACTCTTCTTCACATTGATCTTTCGGTTTTTATTTTTATCCATACTACTAATTATTTTAGCCTCACCATCTAAGTAGATTGAAAATTTTCATTATGGTTTCTCAATTATTTAAAAAACTAGCAAGTAAAATGGTTTGCTTGTTGAATGGTTCAGTTTCATACCCACCACCATCCAAGGCACCAGGACCCTATGCGGCTGCACCGCCAGCTGGTTACCCGATGAGCAAAGACGACGGTCAGCAGTATTCCCAGAACCCTGTTGCAGTCGAAACCAAGTCCAGAGGTGATGGATTCTGGAAGGGATGGTAAGTCTTTCTAATTAGTACATACTAAAATCTTTTTTTTTTTCTTCCCTTTGTGAAATTGTGACCAATTATTACGAGTAAATTCTGATAAAATGTTTGGTATTTGTTTGCCTTTTTCAGTTGTGCTGCCCTGTGCTGCTGTTGTCTTCTGGATGCATGCTTTTGAAGATCTATACTGTTTTATTCGTTAGAGTTTATTATTTCATTGTTTATACATACATTTAGTTTGATTGTTTGATTTTCGTACAGCGAGAATTATAGGGTTTCTTTTTTATTATTTGTATAAATGGGGATGATCAGACTTTTAGGTTTATGATCTCCACACGTACTTGTGTTTGAATAAATTATTATTCATTTTTCTCTAGGACGGCTGTTTGTTTCCAAGTTTGATTTTTTAGATAATTTTATATTCTCAGGCTTTTTTTTTTTTTAACCATAATGTATTCCAGATGTCTTTTATGATATCTCTGCAATAATTGAAGGCATGAATACTAGCAAGCATTATATATTACTACTACTGCTTAAATATTAAAAAAAACCCTGAACTTTTTATTTTTTGAGATAAATTTTTATGTTTTAATTTATTCAAATAAATCTTATTTGTATATAAATAAATTATTTTTTCAAACAAAATGTTGAATGTCGTTACATCCGATGACAGTTGGCACCTTGTTGTGCGAAGTTGACGTACCATGATCTGTGGCTAATGTTATTAAAAAGTTAGAAAAATTTTATTTTATTTTAAGAAAAAAGAAAAAATCTATTTTAATTTTTTTCAAAAATGTTTTTTTTTTCTTTTTTCAATTTTGGACCACATCCAAGTGTTGTCAGTTTTCATATTGACAAAAAACTCTAATTGGCATTAACGATAGTATAAATTAATTTTCTATTTAAAATAAAATTTTATTTATATTAAAATCATTACTCTTAACTAACTTCTCTTTTTTGTTATAACCAAAATAATAACAAAAGAAAACTCCACTCTTCTTCCACGACCAAGAAGTGACGTAATATATATATACACGTATAAAATTTACCCTTTTAAAGTAGCATATTCCTAAATATCCCCAAATATTAAAAAATTAAAAATTAAATTTTTTTTCATGAACACTTTAGAAAAAAATTTCTTCTAAATATTTTTTTTATCGATAAAATTAATAAATTTATAAATAATTTTTTATATTATAACTGTGATACCAAAAAAAAACTTTGGATTCATCACTGATGTACATACCATTACTTCTACTACATTTCATACTAATTCAAAGCACTTGAATTATGTTTAATATATAAGCAAATAAATAAGATAGAATAATAATTATTTTATATTATATTAGATTTATAATTAAAGAAAGAAATAATATTATAAGAGAGGTTAATCATTCTTTTAGTATAAAGTGTTTCAATTCTTTAAAGTAGAATAAATTATTTTTAATTCATAAGATTGAACTTAAATATCTTATTATTTTTTAAAAAATTATATTAAATTTTAAATATAAATAATTTTGATTAATAAATAAATTATTTTATTTTAATCTTTATATACATCAAATATAAAATAAAATAATATTATTTAATATAATATTATTTTATTCATCTTATTATAATTTTTATATTAAACACATCTTTAATATTTATGAATAATTCAACAAACAAATTATACAACAGATTAAAATATAGACATGACACATGGAGGGAATAACCACAAAGATAAAAGTATTGACACATGTCTATATGTTCAATAATTATTTTATTTATTAATTTTTAATATCTATAACTTACGATAAAAATTATCCCCAATTGAAGTTTAAACATGTCTTAAACAAAAATGAAGGGTTAAATTTGAGAAGAAAGCATATTTTGAAGCTATCAACACAGCATATGGCTAACATCTGTCTAATGAAAACTGAAAACAAACACTAAGCTTGAGAATGTCAAAAGACGGAGTGAGAGGTTTTGAGACTCGCAAACATCGTTCACTTCTCTACTTTTTTCTCTATCTCTTATTAGATTGCAGGAAAAAATGGGTGCATCTGCTCTATTCTGTCATTTTTCAGCAGCTTTATGTGCGAATCTTCAAGAAACAATAACAGTTAACTCTCCTGCAGGAGCTAAAGATAGATCAGTAACAGATGGGCTCATAAAACCCACTTAAAATTTGGTAGAAGAAGATTTATCCTCGCATGAACAAACATTACCGCCACAATCGTAATTCCTCTTGCTTCTGGTACTGGTAGGACCTCCTCTGTGTCTGTGGTTTTTCTGATTTCGAATTATTATTAATTTGTAACCGTACTTTGAATTAAAATTTTCATAGTTTACTTTATGACCTTTAATCCCAATTTAATTTGTGCTTTGCTCCTCTCCTCATTCATGCGATTTGTTTTAATCCTTTACGCAAGATTGTAAAAAGAAATTTGCTTCTCCTGGAGTTTGAAGCTCACTGACAAGGCGAGTCTCTACCTTGCATGTTCCTTTTTCTTTCTTTTTTTTTTAATTTCTCTTTAATTGTTTTAACAAAGGTTAGCAAACTCCATTTTTGTCGTTGAAGAACTCTGGTAAGTTTATAAAATTTTTATCTTTGTCTTTTTTTTTCTCCTTTTTACATTATTTAAAATTGTAAATTTCTTTGGTGATAGTAATTATTATTTTTTAAGGTGACTGGTTTTAGATTATGCAAGGCTTAATCACAGCACTATTTCGTTTTTCAATTATTTGAAACCAGAAACTGCTATTCCAAGGTGGAGTCGTGTTTGCTTAAATGCTTCTAAGGTATTAAAAAAATCTTTTTGTTATTTTTTTTTAGTTTAAAAGGTGGGTTTTCTTTCATAAATAATCTAATTTGGAATTTTGTCAGATTGTGAAGGAATTGTCCGAAGACACCAAAGCACAAAAATTGGCTTTTCAACATTGGATTGAAGCTATAATTTAACAATTATGGTATTCTAGTTTTTCTGATTTTCCATTTGAAATTGATTTTATTAGTGATAGAAAATTTTGTAGGTGATTCATATTTTTGTTTTTAAATGTTCGTTTTAGTTGGGTTATGAGATCCGTTCTACTATTGTCCATGAGCAAATGCTTCAAACCTTGAAAGATATCTTTGCAGTGAAGATTGTTCCGGAGGCCAAGGTATGCATGTTATATACTTTTCAAATGTGAAAAGGAAGGCCTCTAACATTTGTTATATGTTGTGCCTTCTTATCAACTCATAGACTGGAATAAGTACACTGAACATTCTTGGATTTTAACTTTGTTATGGAATCGCTGATAATCAACTGTCCAACTCTATTGTAGTTGTGTGAGAAAAAGGTCGATATTGTTACTATATTACTTTCAAATAGTTAAAACTAATTTTTTTTTTAAATACTAAGAGAAAATTTTTTAAGTAAATAAAAGAAAACCAAGAGAGAAGAAAATGATGTATTATAGTTTTAGTCATACTTAACTTGGATTCAAATAAATATGAGATGTGGGAAAAGTGAAAAAGGAAGAAAATTAGAAAATGCTTTGGCTTTGGTCAGAGAGAGATTTCTTGTTTGGATATTTCAAAAATAAGTGTGGAAAACAATGAAAAATATTTTTATTAAAAAAAAGTAAATTATTGCTAAACAAAATTTCCATTTTGCAAATTATTTTGTATATAATTTAATTTATCATAATTATAAGAATAATTAATAAGTCGAATCTAATGTATATATATTTTTTATAGAAATTAAAAAATATTGTAATAAAATTGATTTATATAAATCAAATGCCGTCCTTTGATCTTTGTAAAAGAAAATTCAACAAAAAATTGCTTATTATTAGGCATGTCCAATTGATTTTGTGTACAAAATATATGAAGTGAATTTTTAAATTAATGTAGTTTCTTTTGTAAGTCTTAATGCAATAATTAATGTCAATATATTTACTCAAATAATTTAAAGATAAATGCATAGTTAAGGGAATTAAAAATAAAGTGTATTATTTTCAAAATAAAATCAAGTGTGTCAATGTATAAAGATGAAAATTGGAAGTAGGAAAATAAAATTAGTAGTAAATTTTACCTACCAATTAGTGTAAAAGGTAGGTTAATCTATATAATTAATGGTTTTAGTTTGATTAAAGGCCAATTTGAATTTCATTCCATTTAAGAGGGATTTTTGTATTTAATTAGATTCGATAGTTTGTATATTTTTATCATATAAAATATTTAAATATTTGGGTAGACACCCTATTTCGTCTTAGGTTATTTGTGTGTTGGGATTGGTTTATTATTTTATTTATTTATTTTTGCTTTTATTATTATTATAGAAATATAAAAAAAAAAAAAAAAAAAAAGATAAGCAAGGATAAAATTGTGCGTTTATTATTAAATCCTAAAAATCTACTATTTTTTTAAATCAAAATTCAAATTAAAGGTGATAAGATACTTGGTTTTTTGAATTGAAATCATACCTTAATCGTGTTATATAAACTTTTTTTCAAAGGTGAAAAATACAAAGAAAAACTTAATAATTACTAGCAGCTCCATCACCATTTTTGTTTTTTTCTCTACCATACTTCTATCGTCATCATAAACACCACAGAAGTCTTTAATCTACCACAACATTGCCAAAAAATTCATCTAGCCATAGCCACCAAGCCATCCATTATGCATGGTTATCATTTCCAACCATAACCTTTAACCACCCCAATCCACAACACATTTTCTCCAACAATCAAAATAGCACATATAAACAAAGAAAAAATCACATAAAAGAGTTTTGCAAAAAACACAGGCTTAGAGAAAACGACTGACCAAAAATCTATCACCATCAAACTGCCTAATCCTACCACCATTGAAATCGCCATCATTAACAACTCACATTCATTACCATAAAATCACAACTATCTCACACCATTTTCAAACCTACCATTCTAAAACATTGCACAATAAATGCACAAAATCCAGCAAGTCAAAAAACCTAGCTTTAAACAACATACAAGCTCAATCTTTTTGGTCTTTTATTTATATTTTACCCTATTTATTTATTTTCCATCTTATGAAATTTATCTTTTTTATTTGTAAATGTAGGATAAGTACAAAGAAGTGAAAAAAAAAAATGAAGAATTAAAAATAAAGGAAGAAGAATACAAAAAAAAATTGAAAATAAAGGAAGAAGAATAACCGTCTAACATAAAATTTTTGAATAATGTATTGAAAAAGAAAGAAAAAATGAAGAATACAAGTCTGAGATAAAATCTTTGAATAAGCTACTTTCAAAGGTAATAAACCAATCATTTCCTTTTCTATTTAATCTGTTTTTCTCCTTTCGAACTTTTGCTTTGGGTTATGCAAATTAAGTTCAATGCTCAAGCAGATAATCAATGATGAATCCAACCTAGTCAGCATTAATTTTCTAGCACTAAATCTTACAACCTTTTGTTGTTGACCTTTCTAGTTATTCACCCTGTCGCTTGAAATTCAACCCAAATTGTTGTGCCTTTTTCCTTTCTTAAATACTTGCCATAGAGCTTGGGTAGGATTGTTCGATTCTCCTTGTTACCTTATCCTTTTTTCATATACTCAAAGATCTTAAAGCCTTCCAGTTGTTTATAATCTAAGTAAATTTATTGCTAGATAACAATAGTTAAAAAGATAGGTATGAAATAAACCCAAATCAAGCTGATACACCTTTTCTACCAAAATAGAAAACTTAAAATTAATGCTAACTAGGTAGCAAATACCCGGTATGCTGGTAAAAGAAGTTGGCATGCTACTGGTGTGCAGTAAATAAAGTTTGACTAAAAACGAATGGTAATCACTTCCTCTATATTGAACAAAATCACTTGCTAAGTTGATTAGTCAACTTGATTATATTTTCCCAAAAGTCAAAGTATCAAATGAAATCTTATAAATGATCACTTTAAGCCTTTCAAATTAAAGCACCCTACCATTGGAGTGGTAGAAAAGACCAAGTCATAATACATTTGTGCTATTACTACTAGACAAAAGGTATTACCTTATAAATAAGTTTGCAAATTGGTTAAGGGGGAAAAGTATATAACATCCTATATTCCAACAAATTGTCTATTTATTGTAAAAAAAAACATAGGATTACTGACCTACTTTCAACCTACTGTTTCATTAACTAATCCTCTGTTTAATTGACTTTTACTCTGAAACTAGCCCACACATGCACTTGACTTTTAGAATACCACATAAAGTTGCCTCCAAACAGATTAACACCTTTGAGGAACAACTCATAACTCATGATTTATCATTATAGCTTAAAATATCCAACATCAGTGCTAATTATTCATATTCCACAGTCTTTGATAAAACTGACATTTATTTCACCATAATATATAGTTGCAAGAATAATAGCATGTAATTCTTCTATCTTTTGGAGTTTTTAAATTAATGGTATGTGCTATTACTATTGATGTTTCTCCTAATTTGCAAGGGCATAATGCGAAAAACTCTCAATTCAATAAACCAAACAATGACAATGATGTATGGTACTTCAATTTCATTGCTTTTTGTACTGTTTTATGTATTATTGGATGGTGATGTGATTCTTTTCAAAATTATTGTTTTAGTTGAACATTTTAGATTTCGAGTTGCCGAAAGACCTCGATAAATATCATTTTGCAAACCTTTTTTTTAATACATTTTGCAAACATGAAAATATAGGAAATAGTAAAAAATCTAAAATAAAAAGAAACAAAAACAACAAATCCAAATATTATATGTCTATTAAGACTATCTTTTTCTCTCATTAATTAGTACATTTTTATTTTTTCAATCCAAAGACTTTTAACTTTTAAGTGATTATATTCACATAAACATAAAGAAATTAAAATTAGGAAATAAGTAGGTTAAATAATTAAATAAGAAAAATAAAACATGCAAGCAATTTGGAAGTCTACATGAGAGTAAAATGATATATAGAATGTTAAGTTCCTAAAAGCATCCATTTTTCTATTAATTTTCTTCAAAATTGACAGTGACCAACAATGTTATAATTGAACAATAGGCAAATTATTTAAGAGATCATAAGTGATTTATTTGTAGTTTCACAATTGATTTCTCAAAAGAAAATTTGAAATAAGGCTTCATGATTATGTGTTTTGCATGGTTGATTCTAGTCATATTTTACTATTTGTTTTTATTCATTAATATTGGGGTTGGTGATGGCCTCATTCATCTTGTGTTTGTATGCTTGGGAGGTTTCTTGTATATTATTGCCATAAATGAAAAATATTTACTAAATAGGACTATAAAAGTGATTGATTTGTTACTTTTAAGTAACTTATTAGGGTTTTCTTATAGAGTTTAAAGTTTAAACTCTAATAAAAATGTCTATTAGATCTTCATCTCTAAACTTTCTAATTAAACTATTGAACATGTTTTGTTTCTATGTGAATAAACTAGGCTGGTAATGTTCAGGGTGTATGTTGTTTATAACATTAATAGACATCAGACTACTATATTAGATGTATGGATTAAGGAAATTCTGGCTATGTCAGATGCCACTGCTATGGAGCAAGTATTTGTATCCATAGCTTTCTTTTTCTGGCTAACATGAAAAGAGAGGTGTAATGCTATGGTTAGTAAAAATAGGCCAAATGTGTTGGTTACCATTTCCAAGATAAGGAGGCTGTGGTCGAATTCATTGTTTTAAATGGAAAATATAGTAATTTGAGTTTCAGGAAGAAAATGAAGGATATATTAGGATGGTATAAACCTATTGTCGAATTCATTATTTTAAATGAAAAATATAATAATCAGAGTTTCAGGAAGAGAATGAAGGATATATCAGGATGGTATAAAACTGAGGAGGGACAGGTCAAAGTGAATTGTGATGGGACCTATGGTTATTGATATAAAATACGTAAGGATAGAGGCTATTGTCAGAGACTCAAATGGAGCAATGATAAGAGGCAGCCTAACAGGTGTGAAAGAGTAATGGTTAATTCATGTATAGAAGCATATGCTTGGTCACTTAACTAGAAAATGAGTCACATTGGCAAAAGAAGAAGGGTGCAGAAAAGTTGTAATTGAAACAGATTTTGAAGTTTACATAAAAGTTGTTGTGGAAGTAAGGTTTACCTAACTGGATACTTAAAACAGTGGTTAATGAAATTGAACTACTAAGAGCAGAATTGGAAGCAAGTAAAGCTAGCTAGGTACAAAGAAAGGTTAATATGGCTATTGATTGGTTTACGAACCAAGCTAAATAGGGGATGTGTCTTTCAAGGTGGGTAAATTTACCTCCAACCTCCCTTGTATTCAACCTCTAGAAGGATGGGCTACCTGCACCTTATTGAAGTAGTTCAGATTGCTTTAGGTCTCAAGAGCCATTGTTTTGGTCTACAGATAGTTCTAAGAAACTTTTTTGAGTATTGTAAGGATCTTTTGTTTTCTAATAAAATGTTTGTTTCATGGAAAAAAAAATCTTCCAAAAAAAACATATTATATCAGATTTTTTTAATCTTTTGATATAGGACTACCATATACATGATCACTCTATGTCTAAAAGTTCTCTTAATTTTTTCTATTTTAAGTAATTCTCTCTCTTTAGCAAGCCTTGAACCTCATTATCCATCAATTCTACTTTAAATTCCCAAATCTCAACCCCAAACTTGTCAAGGCTAAAATCGCGAAAACATTGAAGTATTGAATATTATTTTATAGATGAGATTGCCAATTTATATGTGTTAGAGAAAAAATTAGTTTCTAATGATGAGAAGTGATTTCAAGTTGAGAATGGCTCTTGGAAGAAGATTTTATTGGTTGATTCAGTTTTCATGGATTATTTTATGGATATGAAACGGTTAGAATGATGTCTGTTTTCTGGTGTAATTTGAGAAATGTTTTGAGAATAATGAATTGATCATATAAAGTGATAGGAAAAAAAGTTTGCCTATCAATTAAAATCCTAGTAAATTAGTTTGATGCAAATCCTAGGAAAGAGTTTGTGGTAACAGTTGAAATTTTGGTGGAATATTGAATTGGTGAAATAGCATTGGGAAAGGTTAAACGAGCATTTTTGGCATGGAAAGTGAAAAAGATTATCCTTGTAAGGGGACAAAATTTGAGATTCTATCTAGAAGGTCTTGGGTTTGAAACTTATGATGGGCATCATAAGATTTAAGAGATAGAAAAGGCTAGTTCCTATTGTGTATTTCAAAATCCTTAAAATTGGAAGTAGGAAAATAAAATTAGTAGTAAATTTTACCTACCAATAGGTGTAAAAGGTAGGTTAATCTATATAATTAATGGTTTAGTTTAATTAAAGGCCAGTTTGAATTTCATTCCATTTAAGAGGGATTTTTGTATTTAATTAGATTCGATAGTTTGTATATTTTTATCATATAAAATATTTAAATATTTGGGTAGACACCCTATTTCGTCTTCGGTTATTTATGCATTGGGACTAGTTTATTATTTTATTTATTTATTTTTGCTTTTATTATTATTATAGAAATATAAAAAAAAAGATAAAGCAAGGATAAAACTGTGTTTATTATTAAATCCTAAAAATCCAAAGTTTTTTTAAATCAAAATTCAAATTAAAGGTGATAAGATACTTGGTTTTTTGAATTGAAATCCTATCTTAATCGTGTTATATAAACTTTTTTTCAAAGGTGAAAAATATAAAGAAAAATTTAATAATTACTATCAGCTCCATCACCATTTTTGTTCTTTTCTCTACCATACTTCTATCATTATCATAAACACCACATGAGTCTTTAATCTACCACAACATTGCCAAAAAATTCATCTAGTCATAGCTACCAAGCCATCCATTGTGCATGGTTGTCATTTCCAACCATAACCTTTAACCACCCTAATCCACAACGCATTTTCTCCAACAATCAAAATAGCACATATAAACAAAGAAAATATCACATAAAAGAGTTTTGCAAAAAACACAGGCTTAGAGAAAATGACTGACCAAAAATCCATCACCATTAAACTACCTAATCCTACGCCATTGAAATTGCCATCATTGACAACTCATATTCATTACCATAAAATCACAACTATCTCACACCACTTCTAAACCTACCATTCTAAAACATTGCACAATAAATGCACAAAATCAAGCAAGTCAAAAATCTAGCTTTAAACAACATACAAGCCCAATCTTTTTGGTTTTTGTTTATATTTTACCGTATTTATTTATTTTCCATCTTATGAAATTTCTCCTTTTTTATTTGTAAATGTAGGATAAGTACAAAGAAATGCAAAAAAATGAAGAATTGAAAATAAAAGAAGAATAATACAAAAAAAAATTGAAAATGAAGGAAGAAGAATACCGGTCTGACATAAAATTTTTGAATGATGAATTGAAAAGAAAGAAAAAAATGAGGAAGAATACAAGTCTGAGATAAAATCTTTGAATAAGCTACTTTCAAAGGCAATAAACCAATCCTCTCCCTTTCTATTTCATCTGTTTTTCTCCTTTCGAACTTTTGCTTTGGGCTGTGCAAATTAAGTTCAATGCTCAAGCAGATAATCAGTGATGAATCCAACCTAGTCAGCATTAATTTTTTAGCACTAAATCTTGCAACCTTTTGTTGCTGACCTTTCTAGTTATTCACCCTATCTCTTAAAATTCAACCCAAATTGTTGTGCCTTTTTCCTTTCCTAAATAATTGCCATAGAGCTTAGGTAGGATTGTCCGATTCTCCTTGTTACCTTATCCTCTTTTCATATACTCAAAGATCCTAAAAGCTTTCCAGTTGTTTATAATCTAAGCAAATTTATTACTAGATAACAATAGTTAAAAAGATAGGTATGAGATAAACCCAAATAAAGCTGATACACTTTTTCTACCAAAATAAAAAACTCAAAATTAATGCTAACTAGGTAGCAAGTACCCGGTATGCTGATAAAAGAAGTTGGCATGCTACTGGTGTGCGGTAAATAAAGTTTGACTAAAATCGAATGGTAATCACTTCTTTCATATTGAACAAAATCACTTGCTAAGTTGATTAATCAACTTGATTCTATTTGCCCAAAAGTCAAAGTATCAAATGAAATCCTATAAATGATCACTTTGAGCCTTTCATGTTAAAGCACCCTACCATTGGAATGGTAGAACAGACCAAGTCATAATACATTTGTGCCGTTACTACTGGACAAAAGGTAGCAAATTGGTTAAGTGGGAAAGGTATATAACATCCTATATTCCAACAAATTGTCTATTTATTGTAAAAAATAGTATAAGATTACTGACCTACTTTCAACCTACTGTTTCATTAACTAATCTTCTGTTCAATTGACTTTTACTCTAAAACTAGCCCACACATGCACTTGACTTTTAGAATACCACATAAAGTTGCCTCCAAATAGATTAACTCCTTTGAGGAACAACTCATAACTCATGATTTATCATTATAGCTTAAAATATCCAACATCAGTGTTAATTATTCATATTCCACAGTCTTTGATAAAATTGACATTTATTTCACCATAATATATAGTTGCAAGAATAATAGCATGTAATTCTTCTATCTTTTGGAGTTTTTAAATTGATGGTATGTGCTATTACTATTGATGTTTCTCCTAATTTGCAAGGTCATAATGCGAAAAACTCTCAATTCAATAAACCAAGCAATGATAATGATGTATGGTACTTCAATTTGATTACTTTTTATACTGTTTTACGTATTATTGGATGGTGATGTGATTCTTTTCAAAATTATTGTTTTAGTTGAACATTTTAGATTTCGAGTTGCCGAAAGACCTCGGTAAGTATCATTTTGCAAACCTTTTTTTAATACATTTTGCAAACATGAAAATATAGGAAAATAGTAAGCAAATCTAAAATAGAAAGAAACAAAAACAACAAATCCAAATATTATATGTCTATTAAGACTATCTTTTTCTCTCATTAATTAGTACATTTTTATTTTTTCAATCCAAAGACTTTTAACTTTTAAGTGATTGTATTTACATCAACATAAAGAAATTAAAATTAGGAAATAAGTAGGTTAAATAATTAAATAAGAAAAATAAAACATGCAAGCAATTTGGAAGTCTACATGAGAGTAAAATGATATACAGAATGTTAAGTTCCTAAAAACTTTCTTTTTCCTATTAATTGTCTTCTTCAAAATTGATAGTGACCAGCAATGTTGTAATTGAACAATAGGCAAATTATTTGAGAGATCTATAAGTGATTTATTTATAGTTTCACAATTGATTTCTCAATAGAAAATATGAAATGAGGCTTCATGATTATGTGTTTTGCTTGGTTGATTCTAGTTATATTTTACTGTTTGTTTTTATTCATTAATATTGGGGTTGGTGATGGCCTCATTCATCTTGTGTTTGTATCCTTGGGAGGTTTCTTGTATATTCTTGCCATAAATGAAAAATATTTACTAAATAGGACTATAAAAGTGATTGATTTGTTACTTTCGAGTAACTTATTAGGGTTTTCTTATAGAGTTTAAACTTTAAACTCTAATAAAGATGTCTATAAGATCTTCATCTCTAAACTTTCTAATTAAACTATTGAACATGTTTTGTTTCTATGTGAATAGACTAGGCTGGTAATGTTCAGGGTGTATGTTGTTTATAACATTAATAGACATCAGACTACTGCATTGGATGTATGGATTAAGGAAATTCTGGCTATGTCAGGTGCCACTGCTATGGAGCAAGTATTTGTATCCATAGCTTTCTTTTTCTAGCTAACATGAAATGAGAGGTGTAATGTTGTGGTTAGTAAAAATAGGCCAAATGTGTTGGTTACCATTTCCAAGATAAAGAGTTGTTGGTCGATTCATTATTTTAAATGAAAAAAGTATATAGTAATCAAAGTTTCAGGAAGGAATGAAGGATATTTAGGATGGTATGAAACTGTGGAGAATTCATTGCTTTAAATGGAAAATATAGTAATCAGGTTTCAAGAAGATATGAAGGAATATATCAGGATGGGATAACTGAAGAGGGGACAGGTCAAGTGAATTATGATGGACTTATGGTTCATTGATATGAAAATACGTAAAGATTGAGGCTATGCAGGACTCAAGTGGAGCAATGATAAGAGATAGCTTGGCAGGTGTGAAAGAGTAATGGCTAATTCATGTATAGAAGCATAGGCTTGGGCATTTAGCTAGAAAGAGAGTCACATTGGCAAAAGAAGAAGGGTACAAAAAAGTTGTAATTGAAACAGATTTTGAAGTTTACATAAAAGTTGGTATGGAAGCAAGGTTTACCTAACTGGATATTTAAACCAATGGTTAATGAAATTGAACTATTAAGAGCAAAATTGGAAGCAAGTAAAGCTAGCTAGGTATAAATAAAGGTTAATATGGCTATTGATTGGTTTGCAAACCAAGCTAAATAGGGGATGTGTCTTTCAAGGTGGGTAAATTTACCTTCAACCTCCCTCGTATTCCTCGTATTCGTCCTCTATAAGGATGGGCTACTTGCACCTTATTGAAATAGTTCATATTGCTTTAGGTCTTAGGAGCCATTGTTTTGGTCTGAAGATGGTTCTAAGAAACTTTTTTGAGTATTGTAAGGTTCTTTTGTTTTCTAATAAATTGCTTGTTTCATGGCCAAAAAAAAAATCTTCCAAAAAAAAATGTATTATATCATATTTTTTTAATTTTCTGATATAGGCTACCATATACATGATCACTCTATGTCTAAAAGTTCTCTTAATTTTTTCTATTTTAAGTAATTCTCTCTCTTTAGCAAGCCTTGAACCTCATTATCTATCAATTCTACTTTAAATTCCCAAATCTCAACCCCAAACTTGTCAAGGCTAAAACCGTAAAAAAAATTAAAGTATTGAATATTATTTTACAGATGAGATTGCAAATTTATATGTGTTGGAGAAAAAATTAGTTTCTAATGATGAGAAGTGATTTCAAGTTAAGAATGGCTCTTGGAAGAGGATTTTATTGGTTGATTCAGTTTTCATGGATTATTTTATGGATATGGAACGGTTAGAATGATGTCTGTTTTCTGGTGTAATTTGAGAAATGTTTTGAGAATAATGAATTGATCATATAAAGTGATAAGAAAAAACGTTTGCCTATCAATTAAAATCCTAGTAAATTAGTTTGATGCAAATCCTAGGAAAAAGTTTGTGGTAATAATTGAAATTTTGGTGGAATATTGAATTGGTGAAATGGCATTGGAAACGTTAAACGAACATTTTTGGCATGGAAAGTGAAAAAGATTATCTTGTAAGGGGATAAAATTTGAGATTCTATCTAGAAGGTCTTGGGTTTGAAACTTGTGATGGGCATCATAAGATTTATGAGATAGAAAAGGCTAGTTCCTATTGTGTATTTCAAAATCCTTATGTACCAACTCCTAGAAAAGATATACTTTTACATAGAATATGTGATTGTGCGCTGTAACTTATTTCAAAAGGAAAAAAAATATAATGTGGTATATTTCATATTTATCTATTTTATAAGTAGGGATGATATTTAAACTATTTCTTATAACTAAATATTAGTATTTTTTTGCTTTAATAATTCAGAATAATGGATATTATAGATTATTCATTTATATAGCATTAAGGTTGTAAACGAGTTGAACATGAACAAATGAATATATGTCTATGTTTTGTTCATTTCTTTTTAGAGATGTTCGGACTCAGTCGTGTTTCGTTAAAAAATTGCTCTATTCATTCAAGCTTGGTTCATTTAAATGACAAGATATTCATGTTCATTTCATATTCGATATTCGAGTACTTTATTCCAAACACAATTATAGGTTTTCTAACTTCTCTCCAAAATCTAATTAGTGTTAAGAATTTTCATATAAAGTTTTGATGTTTTAATTTTTATTTAAAAAAATGTTGTGCATGCGAAAGGCCTCAATGCCAAGGCACTAGCGTGCAAGAGGCCCTTGCACTCAAGCACCAACGTGAGGAGGCCTCTATGTGACATGGCCATTATCATTTTTCCCAAAACTGATTTATTAGAGTATGTAGCACCAATACATATGCTCAGCGACTTTTCCTTTTCTATTCAATATGGGATTGAAACACTTTGTTTACTTTTTCAGAGTGCTTGATGTGATATTCTCTCGCACTCAATCTCATGACATCCTTGTTGCAGCTGCCACTTTATTAAATGACAAATTGATCACCTTGCCTACTCTCGTTGAGGCATTTGGCATAGTGTCAAATGAGTTAAAAGTGGGCTTTGATATCACTTGTCACATAATCATTATCTTTTCCTCACAAAATTAGCTTATTCGAATGTACAACACCAATGCCTATATGCCCAAGAACTTTCATTTCTCTATCTGATACGAGATTGAAGCATTTTGCCTACTCTTTTGAAGTGATTGGTATAACACATGCATTTAGGCACGCTATTAAAAAAATTTCTTTACCAATTTCATCACATATCTCCTAATTTTTAGGAAACACTCTCATTATATATCATGTTTAACAATTGTCCTATTGTTTTACAAAAACACTCCCATTGATTGTTTCAACAATTCTCCTATTTTTTACAAAAACACTCTCCATTATTTATTTCATCGAACACTTTTTCTATTTTTTAGAAAAACACTCTTATTACTTGTTATTTTTTACAATTCTCTTATTTTTTAGGAAAATACTCCTATTACTTCTGTTTTGTATGAAAATTTTATTTTTTAAAGAAACACTCTTATTATTTGTTTCATTTGACAGCTCTCCTATTTTTTGGAAAAATACTCCTATTACTTGTTACGTTCGACAATTCTTCTATTTTTTTTAAGAAATACTCTAATTACTTGTTCAGTTTGACAAGAAAACTCCTTTTGTTTTATTTTTTTGTGTACCATTGCTTCTTACAATTCTTTTATTTTTATTGGTTTTTTCTTCTTAAAAAATTTTAATACTTTTCAGATCCTAGACAAAGTTCTACTATATTGCTATTGAAATATTAACTTTTTAACACAAGTTTCACTTTGTTGTTTATTTATTTACTTGCATAACAAAAAAGTCTAAGAATTTTATCACTTAGATAAACTTTATATTGTTATTACATCCAAAATAATTTTTGAATTTTAATTTACATTCAAATAAATTTTTAAATTTTAATTTGTATTCAAATAAACCTTTAAATTTGTATTCAAATAAACTTTTACTATAAATCAATATTTTATTTGAAATAAAGATTTATTTAGATACTAATCAAATAATAAAGGTTGGTTTAGGTATATTAAAAAATAAAAATTTATTTTTAAAAAATAAAATAATTTAAAAGGTTTTTTTTAGTATTTTAGCCTTTATTTATTCACAATCATTCTTTAAAACAAAAAAGTTAATCACACAATCTTGCGCACAAAGAATGTCCCACGCGCATAGCATTCCTGTGCGCTAGGAACGCCCTACGCCCAAGAGGCTTTGTTTCAAACTGCTTATGTCTTTTCATGTACTAAAATAAAATTGAAACAAGTAAACTTGCGCCAGCAGACAAAAGAAAAAGGCTAGGCAAGCCTGAATAAAAAAAAAGTGCCCTCATAGTTTGTCTTGTCTTTTCCTATTATAAATATAATTTTGTCTTTTCCTAGTCTTTTTGTTTCTGTCAATGTATGTTTCTGTTACATGCATATGATTGTTAATTTTTGTTTAATTTTATTCCCATTTTTTTAGATTGGTTCAATGTCAGGGAAAACATTGGTCAATTGTTTTTCTTCAGTTAAAACAAGAAACCTTCATCAATTCTCACCAATCTTTGTCAAATGCATTAGCTGACTTTTTGTTCTATTTAGGACAAAATCATTCCTTCAAATAACCATGCCTTCTTCTATTTTGTGACCTGAATTTCTTCATAAAAATTTTTTATATTAACAATTCTCATGCAGGGGGTAATAAGCCTACTTGTGCATGAAATATGCTCGCGCGCAAGTCATAAAATATATATATAATTTTTTACGCTACATATCTTGCAAAAAAAAAATTAATTTCATTATAACTTATATTCTTTTGGTAAAAAAGACAAATTATTCATCTTTTAATTATAAAAATAAGTATATTTTATTTATTTATTTTCATATATTTTATTTTTACTCTTTCATTTAATTACTACACGAAGCAAAATGTAGATATTTGATTTTGATTACTAATAATTTATTTTTTAAAATTTTTTAAAATTATTAAAATTAGTAACAAAATGTAAAAGGTTAAATAGTTTTTTCAAAAATTTTTTTGGCTTAGTACCTTCACGAAACAGCTATTCATGGAAAAATTGTTCATGGAATGAATGTTCACGAAACAGTTGTTAACAAAACAACTCTTTCATGGAACACCATCTTCATAGAATAGTTGTTCATGAAACAACTCCTTTAACGAACATAAATAGCACTTTTACTGAAAGTTTTTCACTAAAAGTTGTTTCATTGAAATTATTGTAGAAAAAACGTTTTACTAAATATTACTTCACCAAAAAGAAAAAAATGGAAATAACCTAGATTATGGCAAGGTTGTTGGGTTCAAAGAAAAGTGAAGAATGAAAAGTGGGGAGGAAGAGTCTCCAAGTCCCTCGATTTTTCTTCTGATTCCTTTTTATTCTTCTCCTTTTTTGTTAACCTCAATTATTTTCTATTTTAGACTAAAAATAGTAAGCCTTAATAATGACATATCAATAATTTTGACTAACAATAGTAAAGAGATAATGACCTGACAACTTAATTTATTATTTAACAGATACATATTAGCCTTTTTGGCAGAAATGTTAACCGGTATACAATTCTTAACTTATTGTCTTATTTATTCATCTCGTTGATTGTCTAGATTTATAGCTTATTTATCTTCTGGATTACAAGATGCTAGTGAAGCTGTTCTTAATTTGTTTCACTGTTTCTATCCTTTTTTATACTGAAATAGTAAAGAAAATAAGTAATCCAAATCTTTCGTTCTAGATAGTTTCTCTAAAAGTTTGACTTCTTCAGTTTCTGGCTTTGGATTATTTTCGTTATAAAATTTTTTTGCAAAAATCTTTTTATCATCTATAGTGTTAGCTTTTTAGGTGAGATAGTGATCCAAGAGAAGGTGAATTGGATTTCTCTAAATTCTTCTCAAATAATGATTTCAATATAGTTGAATAAAAATTAAAACAATAAGCATTTTTTATGAAAATATAATGTAAATAATAACAATTAATGAACCTAAAATCAAATATAAACAATAATAAATTGTAAGGAGATAAGGATAGAGAAATCAAACGCAATAATTTATAAAGGTTCGGTCTTTATCCATAAGGCACGTACGTCCTCTCTTCTTGATTATTCACACCAAGGCTTCAATCCACTATTCTTGAATTGAAAATACAACTTATCTTTTTCTTTCAAGGCTTAAGATAGAAACTTTTACCCTTTGTAGTATTTTACTCAATCTCACTACAAAGCTCTCAAGAGAATATCTCACATTTTGTTATCTTTCACCCTTGTATATCAAAGGTAATTTTGCAAATAATAGAACAACCTCTCTAAGGCTAAATGTTTGCTAAGTTTAAGTACAAGAAAATGATAAATGAACAACAAATGTAATTTGGATACAATAAATACAAAGATATAGACTTTGAAGCTCTAAAAACATGAAAATATGGCTTGTTGGCTCTTACTCTCTTAATGTATCAACCTTAATGAAAATATGGCTTGTTGGCTTTTATTCTTTTAATGAAAATATTGGAGTGCCCAATTTGTAGAGAAATTGAAGAAATAGCCATTGGAAGTGTTTGGGAGAAGAAAATAGCTTTTGGAAGCATGAAAAAGTAACTGTTTGAGTGATCTTGCCCAGACCCAATCGATCCCTTCCTTTAGGGGATCGATTGGTTCACTTTTGAAAGCCAATTTTGCCTTTGAAAATGCCTACCCGATCGATCACTTTATGTAAGGGATCGATTGGTTAAGGGGGTGATCGATCCCCTACATAGGGTGATCGATCCCTTCTTGCCATTTCAATAGAAAATTTGTTTTTGGGTAAAAAAGCAATCGATCCCTTCCCTTAAAAAATTGATCCTATCTAAACTGGGTGATTGTTTCTCATTTTGTACTCTACTCACTAATTTAATCATAACTTGAGTTATAAAAATCCAAATCATAAACCATTTGAAGATTTAGAAACCAGACTTCAAGGGATTTCTATCCAAAAAAAATTTATCACCTAATTCTTTGTGTATGAATTATAGTGAATTTTCAAATCTATCATTTATGCAGTTTTTAGACAACTGCAAAATGTCTAGTAAAAATTCAAAATCTTTTCTTAGAAAATTTGGATTTTGATTTTGTTTAATCCATTAGAAAGTAAACTCAAAAAGCTTTCCAACCATGTAAAATTCAAATATTAAAACTTTTTGAATTAATACAAAAAAATAAAATAAGTTTCATGTTGGAAAACTTTGTTCTTGTAAAACAACTTTCTTAAGTTAATTTATTTCTTAAAACCAATATTATCAAAATTGTATTAAGTCCAAAATGAATGAGTTCACTTTAAAAACAATAATTGGACTTTCATATAAGCCCAAATAAATAATGTTTAAAGATAGATTTGGTTTGAGAAATATGAAAATAAAGAAAGGTTTGTTTACACTTTGACAAACATATTATTTATTTAGTACCAAAATATAAAACTTAAGAATATGTACTAAATAAATCTTTTTCAAAATCTTGATCAAGCTTATTTAGCTTAATATTTTGTCATTTTAAAATAAGAATCAATTCAAGGCTAACTTGCAATGGCAATCATATAAAAAGTCTTGTGACTTTGGTGGGATTTCTTTCAGCAATTATTTTACTTTTTCTATCATGGTGATTCCAGCTTAAAAACTGTATAAACTTGCTTTATTAAATTATGAAAGAGCAAATTTTATATTTTTTTCAGCTTCATTCTATGCTAATAAATCTAGTCCAATCCCTCGATTCCTCTTCTAATTCTTTTTTGTTCTTCCCCTTTTCCATTAGCCTCAATTATTTTCTCTTTTTGACTAAAAATAGTAAGCCTTAATAATGACATATTAATAATTTTAGCTAATAATAGTAAAAAGATAGATAACTTAATTTATTAATTAGCAGATACATATTAGCCTTTTTGGCAAAAGTGTTGCTTGGTATACAATTCTTGACTTTTTATCTTCTTTATCCATTTTGTTGATTGTTTAGATTTATAACTTTTTCATCTTTTGAATTAAAAGATGCTGGTGAAGCTGTTCTTGAATTGTTCCACTGTTCCTATCATTCTTTATATTAGAGTAATAAAGAAAAAGTGTAATCTAGATCTTTATTCTAAATAGTTTCTCTAGAAGTTCGATCGTTTCAATTTTTAGCTCTAGATTATTTCCATCATAAAATTTTTTTCACAAAAATACTTTTACCATTTGTAGTAGCATCCTTTTACCATCTGTAGTACCAGTGATATAAAGAGTCTGTGAATTTAGTGAAATTTCATTCAACAATTGTCTTACTTTTTCTATCATGGTGATTTCAGCTTAAAAACTGTATAAACTTACTCTATTAAATTGCAAAAGAGCAAATTTTATATTTTCTTTAGCTTCATCACATGCTAATAAATCTAGTCCATAAAGCATTTTTTGAACTTCTCAAATTTAATGGAGTAAGTTTATACAGTTTCCAAATTAAAATTACCATGATAGAAAAAGCAAAACAATTGTTGAATGAAATCTGACCAATTTCACAAACTCCTTATATCACCACTACTACAAATGGTAAAAAGATTTTTGTGAAAAAATTTTATGATGAAAATAATCTAGAGCTAGAAACTAAAGCGGTCAAATTTCTAGAGAAACTATATAGAATGAAAGATCTAGATTACCCTCTTTCTTTACTACAATATCAAAAAAGATAGGAATAGTGGAATAAGTAAAAATAACTTCACCAACATCTTTTAATCCAAAAGATAAAGAAGCTATAAATCTAGACAATCAACAAAATGGATAAAGAAGACAACAAGTTAAAAATTATATAACAGTCAACACTTTTACCAAAAAGGCTAAAATGTGTCTGTTAAATAATAAATTAAGTTGTCAAGTCATTATCTTTTTACGATTGTTAGTCAAAATTATTGATATGTCATTATTAAGGCTTGCTATTTTTAGTCAAAAAAGAAATAATTAAGGCTAATGGAGAGGGAAAAATAAAAAAGAATCAGAAGAGGAATCGAAGGACTTACAGACTCCTCTTTCCCATTTCCTCTTTCGTCACTTTTCTTTCTTCGCTATTAGGATGCTCTGGATAGCTTGGCTTAGTAGATCAAATATAGAAATAGCTAAAAGATCTTCTCTTAACCTTTCTTTAAAGTATGAGTGCTTTTCATTTTTTTTCTCCTTCAGAACAAATAATGGATTTTTATGTTCACTATTTACTCTCACAAAGAGTTAAACCCTTATTAGATAAAGCATTAGCACCTTTTATAATTGTCAATTTTACCATTATTTCTATTCAATACTCAATATATGTAACTTTTATTCTTAGAACCGATATAAAAGTTCTCACAACTCATTAGGGAGACTTTTGGAGACATTGGCAAATTCTCTTTGCAATTCTCTATTCCCAAATCCTTTTTCTTTCTGCTTTGCTTTGCTTCACCGCCTACCACCATCAGCCTTGCTTCATCACCTACCACTATCTATTGTTGCACTCAATAATTTAGGGTCTACTTCAGTCTTCCTCTCCGTTCGTCTTTAGACACATCCATTTTAGTTAATTACAATGCTTCCTCTTTTCACCCAAGAATCTCTTTTACGTCTACATCTTGTATTTAACTTCTTAATCTAATAGTTGACCTATTTTCATCTCCAGTTTTGAACTAAGAAAACTAGTTGATATTTGATAGTAGACCCCTTTTCATTTCTAGTTTTGAGCTAAAAAATCTAGTTGATATGGAGTCCACAACTAAGTAATTATAACCTCATGAACCACATAAATAAGATGATTAAGGAAAAATGATATAATGAAAAGGTTTTTATTTGATGCACTATCAGTTTATAAATTTTATATACCATCAGTGAATCGAATAATGTCATTTTCTTAATGAAATAAATCAAATAATACCATCTCATTAATGAGTAAGTTTTTTTAAAAAAATTTAATATTTTGGATATTTATTTTAAGGTCGAATATTTACTTCCTAATGAAGTGATATTATCTGATTTACTAATAGTGTATAGAGCTTATATACTGATAGTGCATCAAATATAAACTCATACAAAAAATCTTATTTGAGTTAATTTAAAAAAAAAAAAAAACCTTACTTTTGTTCTTAAAGGACTTTGTTTGATAAGTATAATCCAATATACTCACCATAGTCATTTAAATATAATGTACAATTTTATGGATAAATTCCATATATTCCAATGGTAATTATGCCTGTATTAGATAATAAAGAAAAGTCTAAAGAAATATTTGAGATTTGGAATAAAAAAAAACGTTATAGAGTTTTTTAGATTTTAGCTGGATTTGTCTCCTTCAAATAGGTGTTCAGGAGGGTTGTTTTTCTTTTTTGTGAAGAAAGTTTGATTAAAAACTAATTACGGTAGTACAAGACTGTGGGGTTCAATCTAGTTTTGATTGTGTTACTTCCAATCTCTTTGTGATTTATCAGCAAGAAGAGTTTTCTGGTGTGAAATTTTGGATCTGGAGGGTGAGTTCGCAGCAATTGGTGTGTTGAAGGTGATTTTTAAGCTGAAAAAAGAATGTTTGCCTTCCTACATGGAGTAAAAGAAGCAAATTAGACAGGGTCATGGTTTTGGCAAAATGGTTAGCCTGCTAGCAAGACCTATGTCATAGAAGTTTGTAAAGACCGGTGACAGGTTGCTATGCCATAAAAGATTTAAAGAGGAATGAGGATCTCTTGAAGTGAATTTTGAGGATAGCTACTACTTATAAGTTATGTTAAGCAAGTTGAAATATTTCTTGACCAATGAAATAGATCATATATTGCTAATTGCTTTGATGTAGTTATTGTTTCTCAGGAAGAGAAGGTGAAAATGGATGTAGTTATTGTTTCTCAGGAAGAGAAGGTGAAAGTGTTTTGATATTATTGGCATTAAATGGTTAATGAATGAAAAGAAGTTATCCAATAGATTATAGGCTCATATAAACTGAGAGTCCTTACAGATGAGGAAAGGTGATAAAATATAAGCTTTTTCCTAGGGAAGACTATTCTTTGAGGTTGTGGAGTAGGCATATTCTTTGGTAAAGTCTGGTGTTTGCAAGAGCTAATATGTTTATGGCATGGTGGTGAATTAAGGTTTTCTTTTAGCTCATTGGTCTTATTGGTGATAGTTTCTTTGCTGTCCTTTAAGTAATTTGGGTCTTTTGGTCTTTTTTACCTCAGCTTTCTTTTTAATTTATTCATTCAGGTCTTGTCGTCTTGTTGCATCAGAGGATAAGGGGGTTTGAGTTTTGTCTTTTAAATGTGTCCCCCTTTTTTTCCTTTCTATATATGTGTCTAGATGTATCAATTTTGAGTTTTTTATTTATTGTGGTATTGGGAGATTTATTTTTGGTCTCTCTGTTTGCACCGATTGTTTTAAATTCAATGAATTATACTTGGCTTAGGAAAAGGAAAGAAAAAGTAAGGTATAGAAAATGTTCTCTAATGTTTTCAAGTGAATAAAACTTTCAAATTGATATTGTATTTAATAGTACAATGAAAATAATTATGGATGATATGAACTTTCTTTTTTTACAATTGTTTTTTGCATCAACCATATGGCTTCTACTATATGTTGACTTGCTGGTTGTTGGGAATCATGGAAGGTTCTTTTTTAGAAGAGTTTTTTGGTGATTCCGTGAATGTCAATGGCTTTAAGGTACTAAAGAAGAATGCCCCCATGATCCAAGAGATATTCAGCAAGCACCCTAACATTGCATCTGGCCTTCGAGTTCACTTCCTAACATCAATAAATGTCTTCATGAACACATTAGCTGTAGTCTGCAAAACTGCAACAAAAGAAAAGGTCACCTGGGAGGAAATTGAGCTTATGGAGAAGGGCATTGTAGTTTTGGAGCTTGCAGGTTTTGAGATTTCATGGCTTAAGCTCATAGTGGTACAGCATCGGGAAGAGGTTGAAAGGAACGAAAAAATTGAAAGTATGGAGGCTCAGCTAAAGGTTCTAAAGGAAAATCAAAACAAGCTTATAGAAGAGCACAAGTCCAAAAGACAAACGCCTATCCGAGAACTTTTCACCAAGTGATTGTATGCCATATGCCCTTAAATTACAAACTTAAACTTGATTTCTATGTTTTGTTACTTTTATATTACGCAACTAATGGACTGATTCTATTTAAACATACATACATATAGACAAGCACTTATATGTACATATACGTGTATTCTATGTATTTATTTGAGTTTGAAGATTGTGCATATGGCTTTTGTTTTGGCTAAGCAGTGTGAAACCATTATCTTATTTCCACTCTTCTAAGTATGTATTTGTGTTTGATGATTGAATATAGGGCTGCTTTTTTTGACCGTGTGATTATTATCTTACTTTCGCACTTCTCTCCCTTTTTCTCTTGTTTTTATATTACAATTATTAAAAAAAATGATATAATTTTGAAATATCTTTAAAATATTGGATGTTAGGAGCATTCCTTTAAGAAATTTTATTTTTACTATTTTTTCAAAAGAAATCTGAGGTAGTTATTTTATATATTTTTTTAAGCAATAACATGCCATTGAGTTAGTGTGAAACACTTAAATGAATCCCTATTTTTCCTGTTCCTTCTGCTTTTGCGAATCCCGGTTAAGTTCAGAAATGATCAACCAAAAGTTTTAAGTTATTAGAAGAACCTCTTAAGGATTCATATATGAAAGAGGTTAGACAATAAATTCTTTCAAATTTGATTTTTTGTCCCTAAAAATAGGGTAGCAATGTATGCAATTGAGTAAATAGGATGTCAAATAATCTTTTTTCAATTAATTATAATTGTAAATTTTTTATGTGATTATAATTATAAATTATAATTATAATCAAGTGTTACATAAGTGAACAATCAAACAAACTAAGCAATCAATAAATTAAAATATAATTAAATAAATTTAATATAAAATTAAAATGAACTCATATAAAGTAAGACTTAAATTTAAAATCTAATTAATTTAGGGTTTTTTTTTTTATTCTTAAATCAAAACTTCATTAGTAGGTTGTAAAATAATTTTAAAAGCTATCTTATTTTGTGAATAAATTTTTTTTATTCAAGAAAAAAGGGGTTTAGGATCTCAACTGTCGAAATGTTAGAGTGTTGGGGAATAAAGATTTTAAATTAAACTTTAAAAAAAATTCAATTTAAAGGCACATTTTGAACAAAGTTTGATGGTAAAATTGTGCATTGTTGGTGCATTGTTGGTGCATTGTTGGTGCATCTTCTTACAAAACTCACAAACTAAAATGTTTAACATCTTCTAGGGAAGTGAATTGTGAGTTAGACTTGGTTGAGTCCAAAAGAAAAGCCTTGACATTAGCTACAACTCTAGAACTAGTCTCTTCTCCTATGGCCCTATGATATAGCCTCATCAGTCTTTCCTTCATTTCATCATCTGTCACCTTTCTCAGAGCTTCCTCGACATCTTTTTGTCTAAATCCATTAATCCTCACTCCAATTTTCCAAACCTGAATAATGTATTATCGTCGGCAACCGGATAGCACAAGAGTAGTTTCTGGCATTGTATGGCTTCCATAGTCGAATTCCATGTGAGATATAAGCCCACGGCCTGGTGTTGCAGCACTTACAATTGTGGCACCCATGAAACCACTTTGCCTTGCCTTGAAACTCTCTTCAAATACCCATTTGGTAAACCTTGTCGCCATGTATCGACCAGCACCCATATAAATGGTCGCCTTAATGATTCAAGTGTCAATGCCAGACTTTGGATTTTGGAGTCTCCAATGGGACTAACCCAACTCCCAAATGAAACGTAGATGACTGAGTTAGGCTTCCGCTTGTCCAACCAATCTAAGCAGCAAGTATCTTCTTCCCAAAAGCTAGGATTCTTCACCATTGATGAAGCTTTAGTCAAAGGTCCAACAGAAAAAACAATTGGACTGTCAGCTGGAGAGATATGATCATCATCATCAATGTACTCCTGGAGAAAGGAATTCACCAGGAGCCATCGAAGTTCTTGAACGTTCCAGGGTTCTGTTCCAAAATTTGAATCTTGCTTTTCTTGAAGCTTGGGTTCCAATCAACCATGGAAGATCTTCGGTTGATAGCAAAGCTTGACTTGTAGGGAAAACACAATGTTTTCATGATGTTGGGACATCCTACAAAAACCAAAATACCCTTAAATTATAAATTTAAAAAGTCTTAGATAAATGTAACCATGAAAGGCAACATATTGAATGTTGAAATTACCCAACAATATTAGAGGAATATTATAGATTAATTCTCTAGTAATTACCTTTTAATACATATTTTATCATTATTGACATGTACAGATTTCACCAACAGATGATAAACATATTCAAAAATGATAGACAAAAAAAAAAAATCATAACGAGAATCTTAACTTGAAAAATTATTTCTCATGTACCACTAACTCATATAATAAAATAGATGAAAATATTTTAATGAAATGAATGATCATAAGCAGATTACATTTTAAATTTTGCATTTGGGTCAACCCGTGGACATTTTTTTTCTTTTTTTTTAATATTTAGTTGAAGATCATACACATTTATTTCCTTACTTGAAGTTTGTTAAACTTCCTTATAAATTAAATTATGGCATGTGTAAAAAGATTAGTGATCCAACATTGAGAGTTTCTTTTTTTATTTATTATTATTTTTTAAAGTAACATTGAGAATTGAAGTTAGAAAATGAAAGGTATACTCAAATGAAATACTTTTATGCCTGACAAATTTTATTATGAATTATGAAGAGTTTCATGTTAGGAACTTCACTTAAGATTTATTCTCATGTTTTTATAAAAAAATATATATATAAAATTATATTAGATTTTTTTGGTCAAATAAAAAATGTCATCTTATAGTGCCTATATATATATATATATATATAATCTTGCTTCTTTTTCTTAGCATCTATTAAAGCCATTAATGATTTTATGCTCTCATTTTTGTCTTATCTCAAACAATAATTTTTTTTTGTATAAAACCAATTATATTTGCAAGGCAACAAACACATTTACATAACAAAACAATAAATATTTACACCATAAAATTTTTTTTTACTGTGATAGGAAGATCTTAGATTTTTTTTTTTACCTAATTTTTATTGAGTGATTTTGAGGATGTATTTTTTTTAGATTTCAAAATTTTACTTTTAAAATACTCCTCACAAAATTTAAATTTATACCGATAAAGAAAAAACTCCTTCCATGACCAACAAAACTAATCCCTTGTGAGTTGTACATCATATAATTTTGGACATATAGAAGACCAAAAATATTTTCTAAAATTAAAAATGAATGGCAATATCAAAAAAAGAAAATAAACATATATTTATAGTATGCGCTAAAAAAGATCATGTGTGTTGGCAAATTTACCTGTATCAGAAATCAGGTCGGACTGGACCATGTCCGGTATGATGGTAATCAACCGGTAAGTGGCTTCCATAGCTGGCCAGAAACCGGTGGCAGGGACCTGACATCGGTTGGCAACTTGAATGGCCCATGATGCTAACAACCGGTAAATGGCTTCCATAGCTGGCCAGAAACCGGTGGCAGGGACCCGACATCGGTTGGCAACTTGAATGGCCCATGATGCTAACAAATCAAGAACCATACAAACCATTCTTCCATCTCCTTCTTCTTTTGCATCAACTTTATGAATGAGACTCTCCAAATGTATTGGCATGATATTCTCCATAGCTTTCTCAATGGCGAAGAAATCATGAGGACCCTCTTCGTCTAAGCCATCTGGTATTGACAGGAGCCTTGCTTCATCGTTGGGGTCCATGTTGGCTACGATCCAATGGTGAATGAACTCTGGGGTTACAATGATGGGTTGGAACCCATGGTTAAGGCAGGCTAAGCCTAATGTCACGGGTCGAGACTTAAGCTCTGAACCCGCGCGGCTCCGAGACCCAGGCATCCATTCATCTGGCATCCCAGATCAGCCTAACCGTCATGATTCACACCCTTGTGAGTTATTGTCCGCTCTGGCCCCCCTGACCTCATGGTTTTGTCCTACAAAAGGCGCCTCACAAGGCTGAGGTGGTGTGAACCCTTTTATACCCCAGTGACCCTCCTATTATGTTCGATGTGGGATTCAGGACTCCTCTTTAGGTCCATGACATTCTCCCGCACCCAACCTCGTGACGCCCTCGTCACAGAGGCTGGCCACCTTGCCTACCTCCCTTGAGGTGCTTGGCGTGGATCGAACGGTATAGGGCTGGCTCTGATACCACTTGTCATGGGTCTAAGAAGGAGTCATGAATCTCACATCGAACATAATGGGAGGTCATTGGGGTATAAAAGGGTTCACACCACCTCAACCTTGTGAGGCACCTTTTGTAGGACAAAACCGTGAAGTCAGGGGGGTCAGAGCGGACAATACCTCATAAGGGTGTGAACCGTGACGGTTAGGCTGATCTGAGACGTCGGATGAGTGGATGCCCGGGTCCCGGAGCCGCGCGAGTTCGAAGCTTAAGTCTCGACCCGTGACAAGTTGTATCAGAGCTAGTTCTATACCGTTCGATCCACGCCAAGCACCTCGAGGAAGGTAGGCAGGGTGGCCAACCTCTGTGACGAAGGCGTCACGAGGTTGGGTACGAGAGAATGTCACGGACCTAAAGAAGAGTGCGTCACGAGGTTGGATGCAGGAGAATGTCACGGACCTAAGGAAGAGTCCTGAATCTCACATCGAACATAATAGAAGGGTCACTGTGGTATAAAAGGGTTCACACCACCTCAGCCTTGTGAGATACCTTTTGTAGGACAAAATCGTGAGGTTAGGGGAGTCAAAACGGATAATACCTCACAAGGATGTGAACCGTAACAGTTAGACTGATCTGAGACACCGGATGAATAGATGCCCAAGTCCCAAAATCATGCGGGTTCGAAGCTTAAATCTCGATCCGTGACACTAACTTAAGCATAGGAGTTACATGGCCTTGTCCTAATTATGGAACCAATATGATTTTTGGGTTCTTTGGAGTGCACTTAGGTCCCATATTTCTTTGGCCTTTGGCGGTTGTTTTTGTGCGTTCAAGCTCGTGAGAAAAGACCTTTTTATAAGGGAGGATGAAGCTCAAAGCTAGGTATGGAGTCAACAAAAGCACATGCCGAATTCCATGGCTATTCCTTTTTCCCACACATGTTTAAAAGGGTACATAGATTAATACTAATCTGTTTCCTTGCAGGTAGTCAGTCCATCTTAGGCGTACACACCGGAAGATACATCAATACAGCTGGGATGGGTAGATGTATACATTATATTATATAGATGTTAAAGAAAGTCTTCCTGCACATCCAGAAACAGTCTAGACTTATAGTTTTAAATACCATACAAAAACAATAAAAAAAATAATTTAAAATGTTAGTAAAAAAATCATAATAATTTTAACAATAACGAAAATTTCATATTTAGCATATAAACACAATTTATAATACGATAAATTTTATATTTAATTTATGTAAAACAAATAAAATATAAATATATTAATTATCAAATCTAACTAAAAAAAATCTTAACGCATTGGCAAACTTTATATCCTTTTTAATTCGAAGGTGCATGACAAGCGTGGGTCTTTTTTTAAACCGGTTAGGTTAAAAGTGGTGCTTCTTTTATATATGGAAAGTAAGGTAAATGTTAGAATTATAAAGCTTTTTCTTTTTCCTCTGTGCAATGGAATGGTGAGGAAGTTAGGCTAACGGGCACCATCCTTTATTTATTTTGGCTTTCACCTTTTGGTAGTCACACTTAAATTCCAATTGAAGCACGAGGTGAGTGTACTTTACACTCGTCAGTCGTCATTAATCACATCGCACTTCAACTCTTTATCCAAATGCAAATATTTTTCTCATCATTTCTTTTTATAGGTTTCACCTTTTATTTTTATTGAATATTATTCAAATAAATGTTTGAACTTTACTTAAAAATAAAAACATGCATTCAATATGTTATTGCATGAAATTAATGTAATAAATTTTTAGTTTATTATAATTAGATGATGTTATGAAAATTTTAATTTTTGGTAGTAAAGGTAAAAACTTTTAGATCATTTGATCAATTTCATATGGCTAAACTTGTATCTGAAACTTATGTCAACGATTGCAAGAGGCACATCACCTTAATTTCCATTTCTTTCCTACTGCCGACTTTAATTCGCACATGTAAATGGTCATACTCATTGAACTTGCTCAAATTAATTTCAGACTAAATATGATGCAAAATGTTTCGAATATGCAGCACACACACATACACGTGAATTTGCTTCTTATACATATATGAATAAAAGTATGAAAAAGATTGAAAACTGAATTCATAATTTAATTCAATTTATTCGGATAAATATTTTTTTAAAAAAAATATTATTTAATAATTTTAAATTTTAATATTTATAATTTTTTTATTTTCAAATTATAACTTTCTGAGTAAAAAAAAAATTCCAAAATTATAGCTTTGCGAATTTGATGGAATTATGGGATCTAGACAATAGCAGCAGATTTTAGTGGTTCCAGTTAGAGTGACGAAGGTGGGTCAGCTTCACGACTGCTTCTGCAAATCGGCTTCAAACTCAACCTTGGACAATCCTTGGCCCCCTTCTTTATCCCTTAAAAATCCTTCTGATGGACCCAAAAAAAAAAAAAAGAAAAGTCGGTGACATGCTCAGCCTATTACAAAAGCCCAAATGGCTCAAAGTTTAAGGCCTTGCTTACGACCTACTCGCCATGGAAAACCCTTTAAAGAGCAATTTATTAATACAAACGTTAATATTTAATATGGCGTTGTTAATGATACAATATAATGTGAATCAGTTGATGCAAAAGACGACCGAGTGCAAAGGAGGATTTAGTATGGTTCCCACCTCCTGAAGCTATGATGAAAATAAATGTTATCATTCCTGCGAACGAGTTATCGGCAAAGTTTTGAATGAGGTTCGTAATTAATGAAGAAGATATAAAACAGCCCATTATTTTGAAGTTAAACATAGGAATGATAATAGATCCTGTATTTCATAAATTCATGTAATTTTTTATACGAAAATTATATGTTATATAATTTATGTTGATATAAAAAAATATAAATTTTATTTTTTATTTTTTAAAAATTTTAATTTATATAACTTATTACATTATTGTATTGTGTTTTAAATTATTACGTGAGAATACTTAATTGAGTCAGAGAGTGACAGTGAAAGATGACATACATCTGCCTTCATCATCTCTTGTTGGTTCTTTTCCTTGTATGTTTCCAGAAGCCCAATAATGTGTTTATGGTTTCGGTTTTTTTTTTTTTTTTTTTGTTGGTTGCATAAAGAGCCGAAAATGGTTTATGCTCTGTAGGAAAAGGCATAGCAACACCCATAATGTCTTCCTGAATCAGTCTATTTAAAGCAGCTGGAGGAGACAACAATTTAGTAACATCAAAGGTAGCTAAATTTGTCCAAAAATAAAAAATCTGCACACAAATATATATGAGAAAGTGAATAATCCCAATCCCATTGAAAAAATTGTTTGCAACCATATAATACCTGATAAAGAGTCATTATCACGCAGAGGTTGTAAAATTTTTTGACAAGTCAACAAAGAATCAGATTTCATCAAATTTTTTTTTCAACCCAAATCATTTTTAGCCCTATGTATATAGCATAGATTTCAGCCACGATGATCGAACCCATCCAATTCTACTTGTGAATCCAAACATCCAATAATCTCATTGTTTCTGCAAATTCCTCCTATAAGTAACTCCTCATGATTCCATTTAGCAGTTATATCTACATTTAAGGTCCATTTAAATTGATTGTGAGATTAATTTCAATGATATTAAAAGTAACAATAGAGATAAAATTAATTATTGTAATAATAAAATTAAATATTGTAACTATAAAATTAAAATTAATAATAAAATATGTGTTTGAATATAAATGTAATTATAATAATGAAATGAATTGCACTAAAAAAAAAAAGATTATTAAGGACATTAAAATAAAACTTGTAAGGAATAAAAATTTTAATTTATAAAATAATAATATTTTTAATTCTTAATATAATAATAAATTTTATATTTTATATTTTATATTTTCTTAAATTAAAAAATAAAAAAATAAATATACTGATAAATAAAACAATTGGGATATACATATATAAAAATAAAAAAAAAAAAAAAAACACCTCCAACTAACCACCGGAAGGCTCCCTCTCCAATTACCAACTGAAACTACGGGTCAATACAATTCCCAACATCGTCGCACTGAAAGGGAGCCAAACAAAGTGACAGTGTGATTAGGATAAAAAGTTGACACTAACACTAACCGTGCTGTACTGACGGTTCCGTGGCTCTCAAATGAACCCTTAGTTTGACAAAATTCTCAGGAGGGCTATGCGAAGCAATATCCAATATGGTTTTCCATTCTATAATTCCTTGAACACATGGGAAGAGATGATAAGTTTAACTAGAGGTGTTTATGGTTTTGGGTTGGGCAGCTTGCATGTCCAAACTAACTAGCCCGACCACTGACATCTTTGCAATTGTTGAACTAGAATTTCAAATATCCAAATCTGGCTTGGTTGGATTCAAATATCTGCTTTAGTATTTATTTATTTTGATATAATTATTCATTTATACAAAGATATAATTTATTAGAGATTTAAACCTTTACAATAGTTAAAATTAGAACATCTTTTTTGTGTAAAAGGTAAATCATTTTAAGTTTCTCTTTAATTTCTAACCTTCATGCGAATTTTTAAACCATTGTACTCGTTCCAAAAAACAAGTTTTGGTATATGCGGGTGTTTGGTGCTATATTAACCATAGGTGGTACAATATACTCAAACTCAAAAACTTGCAAAAAAAAATTATATTTAAATCTGACTTTATTCTAATTGATTTAAAAGTATAATATTCAAACTTAAAATGATTTTAATTCGAAACAATTTAAACTCGAAATAATCCAAATCTAAGATTAATTTAAAAACAATCAAACTCGAAAAAAATCAAATCACTCAAATCCAAAAAATTTTATATTTAAACTTGATTTGATTGGAATCCTAAATATCACACCCAATTTTGCTTAAATCTAATTATTTGTCATAAGGTGCATAATTCTCTAAATAAAAGAACTTAAATTAAATCTGTTATCTCCAAATTATATATGTTAAAATGGTGAAAAAAATAAATTCAATATTGATTAAAATTAAGATTTACCCTAAACATATAAATATAACAAATACTCTTTCATTTAACTAGAATTGTAAGGATTTAAGTTTTTATTGTATGTGAATTTGATTCTAGTTAAATTTTTAATTTGTTAGTTAATTTATTTATGTGATTATTAAGCATTTTTTATGTAGGAATATAATACTTGATTATGATAATAACTTGTATATGTAATTTTTAAAAAAATCAATTAATTTGAGATTGAAATATTCATCTTGAATCTTAAGAATATCTTGTTAAAGGAGGAAATCAATTAAGTTAGAAGTAGCCTTTGTATTAAATTTCAATCTAAAATTTATATTAAGAACTCCAAATCATTCAACCAAGATTATATTTGTTTAAAGCAG
Source organism: Durio zibethinus (assembly GCF_002303985.1). The sequence continues at coordinate 9,845,139 of NW_019167938.1, read as the reverse complement.
CCTGATGTATTGGAGTTGAACAACCGCACCTTACCAATGTACATACAATGACTAAAACCAAAGTTGGAGATGATGAATGTCTATGCGGCCCATCGTAATTTACTGCCTTTTTAGCTACTGCTGGATATAAAAAAATAAATAAAATAAATAAAAATAAAAATAAAAAACTTCGATAACAAAATAATAAAAACAAAAAAATGATTTAATTTTTATATAATTATTTTAAAAAATATTTAATAATTTTAAGACTAAAATTATAATATTTTTTATCTTCAAATTATGACCGCATAAATACTTTGGAGATTGAAAACATTTTTTTTATTTACAAAATATGGGATTTGTCATGTTTGTTGCATAGTATCATTAATAAGATAAAATAATAATTATTTTATATTATATTTAATTTATAGCTAAAAAAAATTATAGGATTACAAAAATAATTAATCATTCTTTTAATATAAAATAATTTAATCCTTTCAAAATAAAAAATATTATTTTTAATTCATAAGATTAAATTTATTTGTCTTATTATATTTTTAAAAATTATATGAATAATTTAAATTATATAAATTTTAAAAAAAATAATTTTAAATAATCAATAAATTATTTTATTTTAATTTTCATATACATTAAACATAAAACATAATGATATTATTTAATTTAATTTTATTTATAATATTATTTTATTTTATTTTATTTTATCATAATTTTATTTGCCAACTATATTCCTTCTTATATTATTTCTTAAAATTTTTTAATCGTTAGACTAAGAAAACCAAAAACAACACGCATCTTTGACCTTTGTATTCTGTCAGGGAATATTTGTAAAACGTGTCCAAGCAACATTCAATACTTCTCTATTACTTAGCCAAAACAAAAGGCCAATTTCCTTTCCTTTCCTTTCAAGAAACAAATTATTCAACAAATTAAAATAAAAATAAAAATAAAAAACTTCGATAACAAAATAATAAAAACCAAAAAGTAATTTAATCTAATTTATTTATATAATTACTTAAAAAAATATTTAATAAATTTAAGACTTAAATTATAATATTTTTTATCTTCAAATTATGACCGCATAAATACTTTGGAGATTGAAAACATTTTTTTTATTTACAAAATATGAGATTTGTCATGTTTGTTCTATAATATAATTAATGAGATAAAATAATAATTATTTTATATTATATTTGATTTGTAACTAAAAAAAATTATAGAATTACAAAATAACCAATTATTCTCTTAATATAAAATAATTTAATTCTTGTAAAATAAAAAATATTATTTTTAATTCATAAGATTAAATTATTTATCTTATTATATTTTTAAAAATTATATTAATAATTTAAATATATAAACTTTGAAAAAAATAATTTTAAATAATCAATAAATTATTTTATCTTAATTTTCATATACATTAAACATAAAATATAATGATATTATTTTATTTTATTTTATTTTATCATAATTTTATTTATCAATTATATTCCTTCTTATATTATTTCTTAAAATTTTTTAATCGTTAGACTAAGAAAACCGAAAACAACAAGCATCTTTGACTTCTGTATTCCGTCAGGGAATAAGTGTAAAACGTGTCCAAGCAACATTCAATACTTCTCTATTACTTAACCAAAACAAAAGGCCAATTTCCTTTCCTTCCCCTTTTCGCCGCGTTTTATATTAACATTTCGCCTTTCCTAGGAAACGTATATCTAAGGAAATTGGTGGCGTGTGTAGGTAGTTCTAATTTTTTCATCAACTACAATTTTTATAGAAAGAAAATTTGAACTCGACTTCTAAATCAATTATTATCATTCATGTTCTTATCATAAAATAAATATTCAAATGCAAAAATATTTTAATTTTAATCAAAATAAATATTCATGTGTGATTTTTTTATATGCTTGATAATTTTGTTAGCGTTATTTGAATGCACATGCATGATTAAAATTTTTTGTTAATTATAAATATATTTATAATTAAATAAATATATATCCATGATTATTAAATCATTCAACAAACAAATTATTCAACAAATTAAAATATAAATATGACACATGAAGTTAAAAACCTCAAAGTTAAAAGTACCGATACATGTCTATATGTTCAATAAATATTTTATTTATTAATTTTTAATATATATATATATATTAAAACATATGTCAGTACTAATTTTGTTTGTAAAAGTTAAATATTTTACGAAACAGTATCTATGATAAGTTATATATCAATTATTACTAAAATTTATTTTATTTAATATTTTTCATTAAAAAATTCATGTATATATACATATAAAATAAATTCTCTTTTATTTTAAATTGTCATTAGATGAAATTGACATGTTAAAACGAATAATTGCTAAGCATTTAGGTAACTGTTATGACGTGACATTAAGTTTTCTGTTCAAATCCAACTTTCTTTCTCTCTCCAAATCTCCTTAATACTAAAATGAGAGGATTACAATATATAATTTAATTTAATTAATTTTTTATAATTATTTTTAAAAAATAATATTTAAATTTGATATTCAAATTTTACTATTAATAATATTTTTTATTCACAAATTGTGATCTCTTATATGAAAAAAAAGGAAACTAATTATCTTCTCATACTTTTCACTCAAAACATAATTTTTGTCTCATAAATATTATCTTATTTTATTTTATTTTATATTTTAATTTTAAGTTAATTATTTGAAATATTTGGTTTAATTAATTTCTAACAAATATATATTACAAAATTATTTTATTATTTCTTCAAATTTTAATTAATAATAATTTATAAAAATCAAACTTCACGAAAAAATAAATCAGATACGGATAATTTCCAAGTGTCAGCAAATTTAAGATTATATAAAACCAACAAAAGGAATTGCCAAATGTACCAAATTGATAAGATGAAACCAAAGTAAATTAAAAAAAAAAAAAAAGAAAGAAAGCCCCTGGGAAGGACACAAGTGTAAATGCTTAGTTTGGTCGGCCATACGGAGATTTATACGTCGTCATGACATAATGAGAAAACGAGTGGAAAATACCGAAAACTTTGAAATGGGAGTGGGCAGCCATCCTCCTGACGGTGCAGGCCGCGGACTGCCATTCCCAAAGGCAAAACTTCGCTTTCTACGAAACCTCCAATTCCCCCCTTCCCTTCTGCTCTTCTGCTATATATATGCTCTTCTTCTTCTTCTTCTTCAGACATATATTTCCTCCTATAGATATTAACTTCTTCTCAGTTCTTGAAACCATATCTTTATTTCCTGCTTATTCAAATCAAATTCAAAGATGAGCCAAAACCAGCAGCAGCAGAAAAATCAACCACCAGGTTTGTACTCTTCTTCACATTGATCTTTCAGTTTTTTTTTTTTTATCCATACTACTAATTATTTTGGCCTCCCCCATGTAAGTAGATTGAAAATTTTCATTATGGTTTCTCAATTATGTAAAAAACTAGCAACTAAAATGGTTTACTTGTTGCATGGTTCAGTTTCATACCCACCACCATCCAAGGCACCAGGACCCTATGTAGCTCCACCACCAGCTGGTTACCCGATGAGCAAAGACGACGGTCAGCAATATTCCCAGAACCCTGTTGCAGTCGAAACCAAGTCCAGAGGTGATGGATTCTGGAAGGGATGGTAAGTCTTTCTAATTAGTACATACTCAAATCTTTATTTTTTTTTTCTCTCTCTTTTGTGAAATTGTGACTAATTATTATGAGTAAATACTGATCAAATCTTTGGTATTTTTTTGCCTTTTGCAGTTGTGCTGCCCTGTGCTGCTGTTGTCTTCTGGATGCATGCTTTTGAAGATTTACACTGCTTCATTCGTTAGAGTTTATTATTCCATTGTTTATACATACATTTAGTTTGATTGTTTGATTCTCATACACTGGGAATTATAGGGTTTCTTTTTGATTATTTGTATAAATGAGGATGATCAGACTTTTAGGTTTATGATCTCCACATGTACTTATGTTTGAATAAATTATTATTCATATTTCTCTAAGACGGTTGTTTGTTGCCATGTTTTTTTTTTTTTAAATAATTTTATATTCTCAGGCTTTTTTTTTTTTACCATAATGTATTCCAGATGTCTTTATCTATTTCCAGAAATCTCTGCAATAATTGAAGGCATGAATACTAGCAAGCACTATATATTATTACTATTGCTTAAATATTAAAAAAAAAACCCTGAACTTTTAATTTTTTGACATAAATTTTTATGTTTTAATTTATTCAAATAAATCTTATTTGAATATAAATAAATTCTTTTTTCAAACAAAATGTTGAATGTTGTTACATCCGATGACAGTTGGCACCTTTTTGTACGAAGTTGATGTACCATGATGATCTGGCTAATGTTATTAAAAAGTTAGAAAATTTTTCTTTTATTTTAAGAAAAAAGAAAATTTTTATTTTAGTTATTTGCAAAAAGTTCTTTTTTTTTTCAATTTTGGACCACATCCAAGTGTTGTCAATTTTCATTTTGACAAAAAAAAAATGTAATTGGCATTAACGATAATATAAATTAATTTTCTATTTAAAATAAAATTTTATTTATATTAAAATCATTACTCTTTACTAACTTCTCTCTTTTTGTTTTAACCAAAATAATAACAAAGAAAACTCCCCCCTTCTTCCACTGCCTAGAAGTGACGTAATATATATATTATATGAGGAGCAAATTTACCCTTTGAGGTAGGATATTCTTGGATATCTACAAATATTAAAAACTTAAAAATTAAAATTTTTTTCATGAACACTTTTAAAAAAAAAATTTTCAAAATATTCTTTTATCGATAAACTTAATAAATTTATAAACTTTTTTTATATTATAAGTGTGATACCATTAAAAAAACTTTGGATTCATCACTAATGTACATACTATTACTTTTACTACACTTCATTTTAATTCAAAGCACTTGAGTCATATTTAGTATATAAGATAATAGATAGGATATGATAATAATTATTTTATATTATATTTAATTTGTAGTTAAGAAAAGAAATAAGATTAAAAGAAAGATTAATTATTTTATTGATATAAAATGATTCGATCATCTCAAATAAAATGAATTATTTTTAATCTATGAAATTGAACTTAAATATTTTATTATATTTTTAAAAATTATATCAATAATTTAAATTATATAAATTTTAAAAATAAATAATTTTGATTAATAAATAAATTATTTTATCTTAATCTTTATATACATCAAATATAAAATAAAATAATATTATTTAATATAATTCTATTTATAATATTATCTTATCCATCCTATTATAATTTTTTATACCAAATGCATTCTTAATATTTATGGATATTTCAACAAACAAATTATTCAAAAAATTAACATATTAATATGACACATGGAGGAAATAACCACAAAGTTAAAAAGTATCGATACATATCTATATGTTTAATAGTTATTTTATTTATTAATTTTTAATATCTATAACTCACAATAAAAACTATCCACGATTGAAGTTTAAACATCCATCTCAGCAATGTCTTAAACAAAAAAGGAGGGTTAAATTTGAGAAGAAAACATATTTTGAAGCTATCAATACAACGCATGGCTAACATCTGTCTAATAAAAACTGAAAACAAAGACAAAGCTTGAGAATGACAGAAGACGGAGTGAGAGGCATTGGGACTCGCAAACATCGTTTACTTCTCTATTTTTTCCCTATCTCTTATTAGATTGTAGGAAAAAAAAATGGGTGCATCTGCTCTATTCTGTCATTTTTGAGCAGCTTCATACCCAAATCTTCAAGAAACAGTAACAGTTAACTCTCCTGCTGGGGTCAAGAGAGATCAGTAATAGATGGGCTTCATAAAACCCACTAAAAATTTGGTAGAAGAAGAAGATATATCCTCGCAGGAACAAACATTACCGCCACAATCGTAATTCCTCTTGCTTCTGGCACTGGTAGGACCTCCTCTGTAAATGTGGTTTTTCTGATTTCGAATTATTATTAATTTGTAACCGTACTTTGAATTAAAATTTTCATAGTTTACTTCATGACCTTTAATCCCAATTTAATTTGTGCTTTCCTCCTCTCCTCATTCATGCGATTTGTTTTAATCCTTTACGCAAGATTGTAAAAAGAAATTTGCTTCTCCTAGAGTTTGAAGCTCACTGACAAGGCAAAGTCTCTACCTTGCATGTTCCTTTTTCTTTCTCTTTTTTTTTTAATTTCTCTTTAATTGTTTTAACAAAGTTTAGCAAACTCCATTGTTGTCGTTGAAAAACTCTGGTAAGCTTATAAAATCTTTATCTTTGTCTTTTTTTTTCTCCTTTATACATTATTTAAAATTTTAAATTTTAACTAATAATAATTTATAAAATTCAAACTTCACCAAAAAACAAAAAGTAAAATTTAGATACCGATAATTTCGATGTATCAACAAATTTAGGATTTTATAAAAACAACAAAAGGAATTGCTAAATGTTCTAAGGAGTTGTTTAATTCGTGAAATTTTGGATTTCAGAAAAATAAATGATCCTTGAGAAAATGTGATATTATATGTTTTTTTTTTTGTTACTTTGAGGCATCTTGGTTTAAAAAAATTCATATATATTAATTCTTAAATAATTACTATAATTTTTTTTATAATGATAATTTTTCATTAGCTTTTATTAATAATAAATACTTTAACATTTACTAACCTATATTATTTAAGATGTTTTTTTGTATAGAAAACACTTTAAATAATTTTTTTATAAATAAATTAAAAAATTATTTTAAGTTTTTTTCAATAAGAGATGCCTTAAATAATATTGTGATATTTTTTTAAAAGAAATTATTTAAGACGTTTTTTATTGAAAAATATCTTAAATAATTTATTTTAAAAAAATATAATAGAATTATTTAAAGCAATTTTATTGAAAAACACTTTAAATAATAAAACTATTGTTGTGCTTGAAGTATCTAGGCAAAAGGCTCATGGAAAATGCTGGGAATCCCAAACAATGAAACTATTATTGCCTCTATGCCAAGAGATGATATGATTGGTGCTTGAATCATCAATAATATTGTAAGTTTTTGTGAGGAAAGAAGGGCTTGCATCATGGAGTCCTTCCATTGGCTGAGGGAAAACCATAGAAGGCATACCAGGATATGATGAGCTTCCTCCTATAAACTCTTATTTAACTCTTCCATAGGGATTCATCTTTGCTTACTCACCAGGGAACAAAAACAAATAAAACTTGATTTGGGTTAGTTTCCTTGTTTCTTTGTATATCAATTTACAATGCAGTAAGTAAACTATTGAACTTTTCTTAAGGGCTATTGGGTGATCGAAAGAGCCTTCAAAACTGGTTCTTAAATGTGGTTAAGCCAAAAAAAAAAGGTATAGAGGTGAGATTGAATTTAGATTATGGGTTATTATGGGTGGAGGCAAAAGTTCATCAATTTAGAGAGACCAAGATGCAGGAAGAACATGGAAGAACTGAGAAACAAGAGGGATGTGAACATGGTGTCATTAGTTTACTATAAAAAAGTCAAAATAAAATCTTGGAGGTTTGGAATATTTTGGATGTTTTTCATTATTAAAGACGTTTACGGGGGAGAAAAAGTTTTAAATGATCATCATTTATGGTTTTTTTTATTCAAATGCCTTAAATAAAGAATTATTTAAATTTTTTTTCTTGTTAAATGTCATTAATTATAATATAAAAAAATTTTTAACAATAAAAATTTACGATTGAGTTATAATTACTTTTAGATATTTTTTAAAAGAATAACTATTTATTTTATAATTTTTTATTCAAATTAAATTTGAAAATAATATTTTTTTTCAAAATCTTAAAATACTATAAAAAATGAATTTTTATTCTGAAATTTTAAAATTTTGAGTATTATTGATAATATATCATTTTTTTCTTAATCGAATTATCTGGAAGCATACGTGAAAATCAAAATATCCATCGTTAAAATTTCGAAAAAAAATTATAAATTTTACCGAATCACAAATGGCCATGAAACTAAAGTAAATTAAAAAAAAAACAAAAAAGCCCTGTGAAGGACACACGTGTAAAACTTATTTTGGTCGCACACGCCGACATTTATTAGTCGTCATGACATATTGAGAAAACGAGTGTAAAATACCGAAAACGTTGAAAATCCTTATTGGGGTAAGTAGTGTAGGAGTTGGCGGCCAACCTCCACACGGTGCAGGCTGCGGACTGCCATTCCCAAAGGGAAAACCTCGCTTTCTACGAACCTCCAATTCCCCCCTTCCCTTTGCTCTTCTGCTATATATATGCTCTTCTTCTTCTTCTTCAGACGTATATTTCCTCCTATAGATATTAACTTCTTCTCAGTTCTTGAAACCATATCTTTATTTCCTGCTTATTCAAATCAAATTCAAAGATGAGCCAAAACCGGCAGCAGCAGATCAATCAACCATCAGGTTTGTACTCTTCTTCACGTTGATCCTTTTTTATTTTAATTTTTATCCATACTACTAATTATTTTAGCCTCCCCCATCTAAGGAGATTGAAAGTTTTCATTATGGTTTCTCAATTATGTAAAAAACCAGCAATTAAAATGGTTGACTTGTTGAATGGTTCAGTTTTATACCCACCACCATCCAAGGCACCAGGACCCTATGTGGCTCCACCGCCAGCTGGTTACCCGATGAGCAAAGACGACGGTCAGCAGTATTCCCAGAACCCTGTTGCAGTCGAAACCAAGTCCAGAGGCGATGGATTCTGGAAGGGATGGTAAGTCATCCTAATTAGTACATACTCAAATCTTTTTTTTTTTTTCTCTCTTTGTGAAATTGTGACTAATTATTAAGAGGAAATACTGATCAAATCTTTTGCATTTGTTTGCCTTTTGCAGTTGTGCTGCCCTGTGCTGCTGTTGTCTTCTGGATGCATGCTTTTGAAGATTTACACTGTTTCATTCGTTAGAATTTATTATTCCATTGTTTATACATACATTTAGTTTGATTGTTTGATGAATTATCGGCATTCTTTTTGATTATTTGTATAAATGGGGATGATCAGACTTTTAGGTTTATGATCTCCACACGTACTTATGTTTGAATAAATTATTATTCATTTTTCTCTAAGACGGTTTTTTGCTTCGATGTTTGATTTTTTTAGATAATTTTATATTCTCAGGCTGTTTTTTTACCATAATGTATTCCACATGTCTATATCTATTTCAACAAATCTCTGCAATAATTAAAGGCATGAATACTAGCAAGCACTATATATTATTACTATTCCTTAAATATTAAAAAAAAACCCCTGAGTTTTTTATTTTTTGAGATAAATTTTTATGTTTTAATTTATTTAACTAAATTCTATTTTTTTATAAATAAATTTTTATTTCAAACAAAATGTTGAATGTTAGAGTCTTCTTGTAGGAAATTGATGTACCATGATGATGTGGCGAATGATATTAAAAAGTTAGAAAAATTTTCTTTTATTTTAAGAAAAAATATCTATTTTAATTTTTTTCAAAAGGTTTTTTTTTTTTCAATTTGGACCACATCATCAAGTCTTGTCAGTTTTCATAGAGACAAAAAAAAAAAAGTTGGCATTAACTATAACATAAATTAAATTTTTATTTAAAATAAAATTTTATTTAATACAAATTAAAGAATAAAATTATCCCGCATGCACGATCTGTAATCATCTGTCCTAAGCTGTTAGGTACAATATATCTTATCCTAACTTGAAGGATTGAAAAATCTATCTACTCCAGATTCTTTCTTCCCAAATATATATATATATATATATAAATTTTCAATATAGCATATTTTAGGGGCAAATTTACCTTTCAAAATAAGGTGTTTATGGACATCTCTAAATATTAAAAAAAAAAATTTAAAAAAAAATTCATTAACACCCTCAAAAAAAAATTTTTGAATTTTTTTATTGATAAAATTAATAAATTTATAAACAATTTTATTATATACTATAAGTGTAACACCCTAGAAAAATTTTGGATTAGTGATTGATATATATATATATATATATATATATATATACCATTGATTCTACCACACTTCATCCTAATTTAAAGCATTTGGTGTTTATGGATAATTTTTTGTTATTAAGGTCTTTATGGATAATAATTTCTATTATCTATTTATATAAAAAAAATTTTATAATACTATGTGATTAAAATCATATACTACAAGGTAATTAAAAAATTAAGAATGGATTGTAAAATATTTCAAAAGCCCACTAATGTTTAAAATTAAGGCCCAAATTTATGATAAAAAAGCCCAGTAATGCCCATCAATATTCCAAAAGCTAAAGGGTTTCACTTAGTCATACTTTATATCCCCTCTTTCTGAGTTTGCTTTATTTCTGGACCTAGGGTTTTTGCGAGGAGAGAATCAGAAACGCTGTAGCCGCCGTCGACATGGTGAAGTTTCTAAAACCCAACAAGGCCGTGATCGTCCTCCAAGGTCGATACGCCGGACGCAAAGCCGTGATTGTGAGATCCTTCGACGAAGGCACACGTGACCGGCCCTATGGCCACTGTTTGGTTGCAGGGATAAAGAAGTATCCAAGCAAGGTTATCCGCAAGGACTCCGCCAAGAAAACAGCCAAAAAATCACGCGTCAAGTGCTTCGTTAAACTCGTGAATTACCAGCACCTGATGCCCACGCGCTATACCCTCGACGTGGACTTAAAAGACGTGGTTACCGTCGATGTTCTTCAGACAAAGGACAAGAAAGTGGCTGCTTGTAAGGCCACCAAGGGGAGGTTTGAAGAGAGGTTCAATACTGGGAAGAACAGGTGGTTCTTTACCAAGCTTAGGTTTTGAGCGGTTTGTTGGACTGGTCGTTTTTTGAAAAAAAAAAAAAACTAGGTTTGAGCTTTATGCAATTTCTTAAACATTTGTGGATTGTAAGGATGGATTTGAATCTGTTTCGATGAGATATTTCTGGGTTCTTATGGTTGTTACATGATGGTAAGTTATTTGCTCATTGTCCGTTATAAATTTATGCGTTTTGAACTTTTCTGATTTCTTTATGATTTACCATCTTGTTTTACCGTATAGCTGCAGATCGTTGGAAGATGAGAATTAATAATTTAATATTAGAACATATTTCAATGATTGGGTATTTTTGTATTATCATTGCTGCTTGATTTGCTCGTGACATGTGATACTAAACTGGAATTTATTTTTTTGATAACTCGAGAAATGGTATGCTTCATCTTGAGGTGCATTTTGTTATTCCTGTTGCATTTTTGGATCTGGTTGGATGTGATTTTTCTTGGATGTTAAATGCAATTTAGTTCTTCAATCCTTCACCTGTAATGTCGTGGTGACTATTGATCAGTCTGTTAGTTTTCTGGCTTGGCACTACGCTTGCACTTGTAATTTGCCTTGGTCAAGAAATTAAGCTTGTAGGAATAAGTTGTACAAACCATTAGATTCTTATTTTTGAAGTCTACAGCGGAACATGCTGGTGTCCGAATTTAGAGTTTAACTCAATAATTTAATCAAATATTGTTGTATATTCTAGTTTAGAAGCTAGGATTTATTTGGATTAGTTTATCCTGGCTTGTTGCTTTAGTTTGAAAGTAACCTTTGATTTCTTGTGCTGGTTTTGTTATTCATTTTGTTGTTTTATATTTTATTTCTATCATTCTCTCATGGCAAAGTTGGATTCTTGACTGATGTTCTGAAGGCAATGGCTTTACACGATTGTGGGATTGCTATGCTTGTTTGAAATTGCTAGCTTGAGTTGGAAGCAAAAGACTATTTTAGGGTTTCTCATTTCTGGAAATGAGTTTGTTGTTTTTCTAGTTCTGGACTGCATTAGTTTCTTAAGCAACAGTATGTCTTGGTGGGCTGGCTAAGACTGTTTTGGTATTGATGATGCATTTCTGGGATTTAAAAAGTCCTTTCAAACTGAAGTTGCATTGGTGCCTTGTTAATGATGGTCACTTTTTTATTTTTAATGCGATTGGCTTATGCTTATGCACCTGGGTCCTTCATACTTTTCTGCATAGATTGTAGCATTTGGGGTATTATTATAGTCTACAAGCTTTCAATACTTGAAAATTAGCCTTCTTGTTTATTCATTATTAAGGGCTCATTTTGTGCTCCTGGGAGCCCCGGTGCAACGGGATTGGAGCCTCCTAGCACGCCACACCCTTCTGGCCTCTTGCCTATTGGGTTGAGTGAAGAATCCCCCCTCTCAATCTGAAATCACCTTCCCCTTCCATTTTTGCCCCTTTGTTTTTTTTTTTTTTTAATTTCTTGGCCTTGAAACAAGTCTCAACACTTTTTTTTTTTCATTTTGTTAATTTGTTTTTATGCTTAAAAGTTTTCAAATTATTTATTCATGTTAGTTTTCCCACCTTTCTTTTTTATTTTCATTTTGTTAGTTTAGGATTAATTCCTTTATCTTTTGGTTTATTTAATATTATAATCATTTGATTAAGGACCCAATATATATTGGCATTTTGTTTGTAATATTTTTGAGTCCATTTTATTTTATTTTCTTTTCTCCTCGGTCATTGAAGAACATCCACAATAGACAATTGGATGTTTTGATTGCTTTGTCTATGCTTGCAAGTGCAATAATTTACAAATTAAGCTCATATTTTCATGCTCACTTGTTACAAGCTTAACTCAAGTTATCGAGCCTAACACCTTTAAGGTTAACGACTTGGGTTAATGCTTGTCTTCAAATTCAAGCTCTAAGCTCAGATTATCTAGCTTGGTAATTTGCAAACTTAGTGATTTGATTATCTAGTTGGCATCTTGCAAGTTAAATATTTCAAGTGAGTCTTCATGTAAATTCGGTATAATCTAGACTCAGCTTAGCAACTTCTGGTTTTAGTGACTATTTGGATTTACCGCAGCAACAAAGCCGTGGGATTTGCCATCTTTTAGTAATTTTTAATTATTTATTAATTTTTTAAGTGTTAAATAATTTTAATAAATTTTAATTATCTATTAATTTCATAAATGTCAAATAGATTAATTTTTTATTATGTATAAAATTTAATTTATTACTTTTAATTTTTTTCTTCTCACTATAATTAATCTTATTATTATTGTAATATTTATATTTTAATAAATATTTTATCGTTGATTTTAATTTTACCACAAAATAACTAATTTTACTTTATCATTGTTTTTAATATCACTAAAATAAGTTTCATCATTTATTCAAATGAAGCTTTAATGACGGTAAAATCTATGCTCTCAGAGTAACTTAAAAGTTTTGGTCACGCTTAGGGTGCCTTTCGGATTTCATCGGATCCTCTGATACGAAGCAGTTGCTGTAAAAAATTGCGTCACCCGCGGCATTGTAATTCAAACAATCTACCAATGCATTGCAATTTTCATTTATTGGAGCTTAGGGTTCCAATCTACCATCGTCCTTTTCTTCATTTTGTTTGTTTTCTTTTTTATCCTTTAACACGCTAAACAGTGAACTTTTTTTTTTAGTTTTTATTTAAAATTTATAAAGTAATTTTTGTTAATTTAATATAAGAATAAAATTTATTATTATATAATAAATCAATAAATAAATAAAATTTTTATTATACAATAAGCTAATAAATAAATTTTATTGTTTATTAACAAAATTATAATTTGACATAAAATAATTTAATAATTTTTTTAAAATAATTTATTAATTTTATAAATATTAAATAATTTAAAATTTGTATTACATATAAGTTTTAGTTTAGTATTTTTAATTTTTTTATTACAATTTATTTAACTATTAATTATATAAAAAAAATGAAGAGAGTTTTGTGTACATGATCATGCTTCCTTTTTATATATCTTATGAATGATAACATGATTGGTTGTATAAGTAGTATGTACATTCCTAAGACAATGTGTAAACCATGCATGAGTACCGATGACGTACCAAACGAAGTGGCAACCAAGGTGCAACATCAAGAAAGATGATTAAATGGGTTTTTGGAATATTATAGATCATAGATAGGTTTCTTGAGACTGGCCGCAATAATCTTTTGTAATTTGCATTTTTCCTATATTGGGCGAAGAAAAAGTAAGAAACACTGAACGTTGTTTCTGGAAGAAATGTGAAGCAAGTTGTTCTGTTGCTCCAATGTGAATTTCCAAAACTGGATCAGTTAAAAACAAAGTTCTTTAGGAATAGCTCCAAACGCTTCTTCGCCGAAAAAAGAAAGGTGTGGATCTGTATTAAAAGGACTACATGCAAAGAGTTGAGAAGCCTCAGGAACCATTTTCCTCGAGTATGAAAGCCGGAGATCTGGACTACTTAAAATAGATTGCCAGAAACATGAGCAGTCAAATCAATTTATTCCATACATAAAGCAGCTGTTTTTGACCAACAGGCAAGGGGAGGAGTGAAACCAAGTTCCCCAACCAGCCTCAAAATCTGAGCAAGAAAGCATACACAAAAATAAAGCTTTCCATTCTGCGGTGCATAACTTGCATGAAAAAGGAAAATTCAAACGAAAATCAACGAAGGGGGCAAAAACACAAAAAACCCTAACTAATAACGCTTGCCCAGAATCACACCAATGATCACGGACACAAAGGCTACTCCCATGATGAACTTTAAGCTTGTCAAAGCAGAAGCCTCAGTGTGGGTAACTGATGAGGAAGAGGAGGCAGCTGCTTCTGACTTTCTCTTACTCTTACGTTTTGATGGTGCTGAAAAAGTTAATCCATCAATATCCCTGGATTTCACCTCTACGCCACCCTTCATTTCGGCTGCACTGCTATCACCCTGCAACGCATAATTCAGAGTAAGCAACTCTTAAATTTCAATAAAATGTAGCCAAAAAGATCTTGAATATAGTATCTTTTTGAGGACTAAAACTATCAAGGGGTGACCAATCTACATTTCTTGCTTTTCCCCACTAATCTATTAGCATAACAAGAAGATTTAAACAAAATAAACCTGATAAAGTTGGAAGATAAGCAGACCATTGGCCTTGTTTTTCAGTTGCAAAAAATTAACAATATAAGAATGTTTTAATATGACAGGATATTTTCGTCTTCCTGTTTCATTCATGGGAAGCACAAATCAGAGCAAGAAGAGAAGGGAAGTAAGGAAAGTGGGAGGGCTGAGGCTGGGAAAGGTAACTGCAGGATAGGTAGGAGACTTGGTTCTTTTGATTTTATCCTTCCTTGTAAAATATATTTATTCATAACCTCAAGAATGGCATACTTCCTAAATCTATTAAAACATGTTTGTCTCCTGTTCCCATAAGCTCCAAAGCTTTTCCGAGTGAAAACAATAAAAGATAGACTCCTCTCAGAAGCAAATACATCTAGTTATCAATATTTGTACCCTTTTATTTCATGGCTTCCTCTGCCCACTTGAGGAACCTTTTCTTACCTACTTCGAATATGTGAAGTGTAAGTGAAAGGATTGTAAGTGGAGATTAAACTATGAACTGACCTTCACTTTAGCTTCAGCCACTTGCAATTTATCCTTTAACTCTTTGACCTGCTTCTCGCGAAGTAATGCTTCTTTCCTTTTGGCGTCAAGCTCTTCAAGTGAATGCTTTAAAGCTGCTTCTCGTTCCAACTCTTTCTGAGAATCTGCCTCTTTCTGTTTGTTTTACATTTTTAACAAAGAATAACAACAAATGGTTACTTCCTATTCTTTAGTACTGATAATTTCAAACATGACAAGTATAAGAAATCTTTATTGAAATTTCATTATTAAGTTTGATATCAAAAAATATTTATCAGTTTAAACTTGATGTAATGGTAGGTGTCAGAACTTGTATCAATTATCAATTCATCCTACCAAAAAAGCATTGCAAAGATGCCTAATCTTTAATAAATATAGTGTCTAACCTGTTGAGCAATGGTTGTTTGAGCGAGGTCTAAATCTCTTTGAAGTTGAAGCACCTGTTCATTGATAACATCTCTATCACTGATTTTTTGTGCATGATCCTCTAATTTTGAAGTTAATTCAGCCACTCTTACAGAGGCAGCTGTCTTAACACTTTCAACCTACAAGCAATAAACCAAATAATCAGAACTGATCATTGGTATTTAATTTGGAAAAAGTAGACAGTCAGTTTCCTTCTTTATTAACAGAATATAATACCTCTTCTTTCAATTGAGTTTCAACTGTCACCAACTGTTCTTCAAGTTCTTTGACACGAATTTGCACCAAGGAACTCTCCGCAATCTCGACCTTGAGATTTCTAATCTCCAATTTTAGAGATTCCTCATTTTCTTTTTCATCTTTCAATTGCTCTTCTAGCTGTGATAGTAGAGACTGAAGTTCCATCTTTGTATTCTGATGTGTTTCATTGAGCAGGTTATTCTCTTCCATTAGTGAAGAAATCTGTAACATCAAAAAATATTTTTAAAGGAACTTATATTAGAAAATGGAAAATCATCACACTGTTGTTTATTAAGATACTTGTAAAATTTTCAACAAACCTGAGATTGCAATCTCTGTCCTTCAGAAGTAATCTGCTGTGTTAAATCTTCTATAGCCTTCTTTGAAGTGTGAAGTTGTTCAGATGTTTCATCTTTCTCTGTCAGGGCTGCAGCCAGTTTTCCCTCCAAATCACTAAGTTTTGACTCATAAGTGGCAAGTTCCTCAGTCAGCTTCAAATTCGCCTCAGCTAGTCCTCCACTCTCCTTTTCAAAGTGAGCTGACTTGGTTTGCAGTTCCTCAACAAAGCTTTCCAGCTGCTTTAATTTTTGAAGAGTCTCTTCCACCTCAACTTTTCGAGATACAGCAATTGTGGAAGCTTCATGAGCTTGTTTTTCATATGTTTTAATTTGGCCTTCAAGCACATTCAACTTTTCAATCAGGTCATTAGCTTCTAATTCCTTTTTAGTGTATTTCTCAACAGCTTCATGTAATCGTGCTTCTGCTTCAACAATTCGGGCTTCAGCTTCAGCTCTAAGTTCTGAGGCCCTTGTATGCTGATCAGATAATTCTCTAATTGTGTACAGATGAGAAGCAATCTCTTGAGCAGTTACTTCCTTCTCAGAAACAGCTGAATTAAGCAATTCTTGAAGTTCATCAACTCTGCTCTCGAGCTGAATGTTTGTCTGAACTACAATTTCATTCTCTGATGAAGACTGAAGAGCTTTATTTTCTACTTCCAGTATCTCTTTTCTCAGCTGTTCATTTGTGCTTTCTATCGAAGCCAGTTTCATTAAACTCTGATCCAGTTCTTCTTTTAGAGCTGCAGACTCTCCAGCTGCTCGAGCAACCTGTTCTTCATAGACCTTTATCTGATCTTCAAACAATTTAAGTTTCTCAAACAGAGATTTCGTCTCTGAATCCTTGTTGGTCAAGTTTTCCATCAGTTCTTGGAGCTTAAGCTCTGAATCCCTTGTTAGAGATTCATGTAATGACTCAAGCTCTGAGTTTCTTGCACTAGTTTGCTCTAATACTCTTACATGTTGCTCTAGTTGCTCTTCAGCAGATTTGAGCTTTTCCATTACCTCACTTTCTCTCAAACCAGCAGCCTTAAGATCATTTTCAATGCTTTCTAACTTCTGTTGTGTCAGATTTAAATCGCTCCTCAAGATTTCCACCAGATTTTCTGCTTCAGCAAGCTTTTCACTGGAGTATTGGGATGTCTCTTCTAACTTTTTCTTCTCATCTGTTGCTAAATTTAAGCACCCTGTCAATTCCTTTTCCTTCTCATTCGCTATTTGCAATGCAATATCAAGGCTGGATGTTCTAGCTTGGAATGCCTCAAGTTTGGATGCAAGTTCAGTTACCTTTTCAGAGTACCTAGTGGACTCAGCTTCTGCCTCCCCACACTTCTTTTCTAATTTACTTATCTGTTCTTCAAGTTCCTGAATCCTGTACTTCTCTGCTTCAAGCAACAACTCCAACTCATTGACCTTCTTGTCGGCACCCTCTAATTTGGAATGAGAGATCTGGAACAGATCCTCTAGCTCAAGGCTGCGCTGATGACTCATATTAGCTCGGTCCTCATGTTGAGCACTTTTCTCCACCGCAATCTTCAACTCCTGTGCAAGCTCTGAGTTTTGCATTGCTGACTGATCTAGTGTTGATTCTAGCTGCTTTACCTTCTCCTCATATTCCTGCATTTGATCGTTCAGTAGCTTCTTTTCTTCTTCAACTGCTCCCAGCTTGATGGTAAGTTCAGATATTTTCCCAGAGAATTCCTTCACTTCTTTCTCAGCTTCAAAGCCTTTTAGTTCTACCAAATTTAACTGTTGTTCAAGCTCCACATTCCTCTGCTCAGCTGCTATAAACCGTGCCTCAAGCTCCCTCAGTTTCACTTTTGCGTCTTCTGCTGCTTCATTTGAAGCCCGAAGCACATTCTCCAGCTCAATATTCTTTTGAGTAACAGTTGCTGCAATGGCTCCAGATTCACTACGGAGCGCCTCCAGAGATTTCAATTTCTTTTCAAGCTCCTCATTATTAGACAGAGCCTGAGACAAAAGAGAATCAGTTTTACAGAAATTCTCATCTGAAAGCTTCAATTTTTCTTCAAGTTCGCTGCACAACTCTTTCATCTGTGCTGCATTACTGTTGAGATCTGCCAAGGCTGTTTCTAGAGCTTCTTTTTCTTTTAGTACTTCACTTAATTCTTCCTGTACGATGGAGACCTGTTCTTGTTGGGCCTTCAACCCAGCTTCAACCAATTCCCTTGCTTTCACTTCCTCGTCCAGTTTCAGCTTCATATCTACCAACTCAGAAACCTTTGCTTGAAGATCTTCTTTAGTTGCAGTAAAAATATTCTCAAGAGTTGAGATATCTTCCTTCACCTTGGATTCTGAAGCCTTTTTCAGGTCCAACTCTTCAGTCAGTTCATTAATACGAGCTTCCTTTGAATTAAGTCTTTGCTCCAAATTCAGTACTAGTGATTTAGAAAGTGCCAACTCCTCCTGAGCTGCAGAAAGTTCAGCTATTCTGCTTTGAAGTGCTTCATTGACCTTCTGATTTTCAGCAACCTTCTCATACAGGCCCTTCACTTCTTCCTTCAGGGAGGCCATCCGATCTTCTTTTTCTTTTAGTACTTTACTTGATTCTTCCCGTACAATCGAGACCTGTTCTTGTTGGGCCTTCAGCCCAGCTTCAACCAATTCCCTTGCTTTCACTTCCTCGTCTAGTTTATGCTTGATAACTTCCAACTCAGAAACCTTTGCTTGAAGATCTTCTTTAGTTGCAGTAAAAATATTCTCAAGAGTTGAGATATCTTCCTTCACCTTGGATTCTGAAGCCTTTTTCAGGTCCAACTCTTCAGTCAGTTCATTAACAAGAGCTTCCTTTGAATTAAGTCTTTCCTCCAAATTCAGTACTAGTGATTTAGAAAGTGCTAACTCCTCCTGAGCTGCAGAAAGTTCAGCTATTCTGCTTTGAAGTGCTTCATTGACCTTCTGATTTTCAGCAACCTTCTCATACAGGCCCTTCACTTCTTCCTTCAGGGAGGCCATTCGATCTTCTTTTTCTTTTAGTACTTTACTTGATTCTTCCCGTACAATCGAGACCTGTTCTTGTTGGGCCTTCAGCCCAGCTTCAACCAATTCCCTTGCTTTCGCTTCCTCGTCTAGTTTATGCTTGATAACTTCCAACTCAGAAACCTTTGCTTGAAGATCTTCTTTAGTTGCAGTAAAAATATTCTCAAGAGTTGAGATATCTTCCTTCACCTTGGATTCTGAAGCCTTTTTCAGGTCCAACTCTTCAGTCAGTTCATTAACAAGAGCTTCCTTTGAATTAAGTCTTTCCTCCAAATTCAGTACTAGTGATTTAGAAAGTGCCAACTCCTCCTGAGCTGCAGAAAGTTCAGCTATTCTGCTTTGAAGTGCTTCATTGACCTTCTGATTTTCAGCAACCTTCTCATACAGGCCCTTCACTTCTTCCTTCAGGGAGGCCATCCGATCTTCTTTTTCTTTTAGTACTTTACTTGATTCTTCCCGTACAATCGAGACCTGTTCTTGTTGGGCCTTCAGCCCAGCTTCAACCAATTCCCTTGCTTTCACTTCCTCGTCTAGTTTATGCTTGATAACTTCCAACTCAGAAACCTTTGCTTGAAGATCTTCTTTAGTTGCAGTAAAAATATTCTCAAGAGTTGAGATATCTTCCTTCACCTTGGATTCTGAAGCCTTTTTCAGGTCCAACTCTTCAGTCAGTTCATTAATAAGAGCTCCTTTTGAATTTAGTCTTTTCTCCAAATTCAGTACTAGTGATTTAGAAAGTGCCAACTCCTCCCGAGCAGCAGAAAGTTCAGCTATTGTGCTTTGAAGTGCTTCATCGACCTTCTGACTTTCAGCAACCTTCTCATTCAGGCCCTTCACTTCTTCCTTCAGGGAGGCCATCTGATCTTCTTTTTCCTTTAGTACTTTACTTGATTCTTCCTGTACAATCGAGACCTGTTCTTGTTGGGCCTTCAGCCCAGCTTCAACCAATTCCCTTGCTTTCACTTCCTCGTCCAGTTTCAGCTTCATATCTTCCAACTCAGAAACCTTTGCTTGAAGATCTTCTTTAGTTGCAGTAAAAATATTCTCGAGAGTTGAGATATCTTCCTTCACCTTGGATTCTGAAGCCCTTTTTAGGTCCAACTCTTCAGTCAGTTCATTAATAAGAGCTTCTTTTGAATTAAGCCTTTGCTCCCAATCCAATACTAGTGATTTAGAAAGTGCCAACTCCTCCCGAGCAGCAGAAAGTTCAGCTATTGTGCTTTGAAGTACTTCATCGACCTTCTGATTTTCAGCAACCTTCTCATTCAGGCCCTTCACTTCTTCCTTCAGGGAGGCCATCTGATCTTCTTTTTCCTTTAGTACTTTACTTAATTCTTCCTGTACAATCGAGACCTGTTCTTGTTGGGCCTTCAGCCCAGCTTCAACCAATTCCCTTGCTTTCACTTGCTCGTCCAGTTTCAGCTTCATATCTTCCAACTCAGAAACCTTTGCTTGAAGATCTTCTTTAGTTGCAGTAAAAATATTCTCAAGAGTTGAGATATCTTCCTTCACCTTGGATTCTGAAGCCTTTTGCAGGTTCAACTCTTCAGTCAGTTCATTAATAAGAGCTTCTTTTGAATTAAGCCTTTGCTCCGAATCCAACACTAGTGACTTAGAAAGTGCCAACTCCTCTTGAGCAGCAGAAAGTTCAGCTACTGTGCTTCGAAGTGCTTCATCGAGCTTCTGATTTTCAGCAACCTTCTCATACAGGCCCTTGAGTTCTTCTTTCAGGGAGGCCATCTGATCTTCTTTATCTTTTAGTACTTTACTTAATTCTTCCTGTACAATCGAGAGTTGTTCTTGTTGGGCCTTCAGCCCAGCTTCAACCAATTCCCTTGCTTTCACTTCCTCGTCCAGTTTCAGCTTCATATCTTCCAACTCAGAAACCTTTGCTTGAAGATCTTCTTTAGTTGCAGTGAAAATATTCTCAAGAGTTGAGAAATCTTCCTTCACCTTGGATTCTGAAGCCCCTTTCAGGTCCAACTTTTCAGTCAGTCCATTAATAAGAGCTTCTTTTGAACTAAGTCTTAGCTCCAAATCCAACACTAGTGATTTAGAAAGTGCCAACTCCTCCCGAGCAGCAGAAAGTTCAGTTATTGTGCTTTGAAGTGCTTCATTGACCTTCTGATTTTCAGCAACGTTCTCATGCAGGCCCTTGACTTCTTCCTTCAGGGAGGCCATCTGATCTTCCATTTCTCTTGCACTAAGTTTTGCAGTTTCAAGCAATCTCTCAAACTCCAGAGCCCTCTGTGCCTCAGACTCAGCATGTGAACCACTTTTTTTGTGCAGTTCTTCAAACTTCCGTGCCTCTTCTGCAGAACTGTGCAGATCCTTTTCCAACTCTTGCATCCTCTTTCTTGAGTTTTCAATCTCAATGTTGAGACCATCAAATGCTTCCTTTAGTTCAGTGAGTTCCTTCTGTTTTGCCTCTTGAGTTTGCAGAGCCTCTTGCATATGGGTTAGCTGTAAATTGTATCTCTGCTCAGCTTCAATGATCTGCTCTTGCAATTTCTTGTGATTGAGATCAAGTTCATCATACTTCTTTCCCCCTTCATCCAACTTCTCCTTTGCAAGCAAAACTTCGTCCTTCAATCTGCTATTTTCTGATTCAGAGTGCTTTAATGCTCCAGTCACTTTTTCCAATTCAAGCTCGAGTTCTTTCAACTTTTCTTGGGCTTCAAGCAGTTCTCTACTTGAATTGCTTAAGCTTCTTTCCATGAAGGTTGATTCATTATCCCGCACGGATGTGGGATTAGCCACATTAGAACCATCCTTCACATCTAATGCTTCCTTTTCTACTTTAATGAACTCCCCATCCAAGGTGGTTTCTTCTTCTTCTTCTACTTTCTTTCCTTCCTTTTCTACTTGCGGCAAGTCTCCATTTGAGGCCTGTAAATGCATCATGCCATCAACATTAAAAACAATTTATAAACCTCAAACACTAAAGAGTATATTAAAGTTTATTACAACAGAATTTGAGTAAAAAATTCAAGTACTCCTAATTTTGTGAAG
This sequence comes from Durio zibethinus, assembly GCF_002303985.1. Next base: position 9,822,704 of record NW_019167938.1, on the reverse strand, counting down.
TAGTGTAAAAGTTCAACTAAGAAACTAAATTGCTATCAGTCAAATGGGAAATAAATTAGCATGGGGATTCAACAGAGAATGAACTGAACTATTTATGGAAATACACAGGAAAAGTGAAGAGAATTTAAAGAAAGATAAATCCTCACTTATTTGGAAAATCCTTGTAAAGCTTGGAATAAATGAACCAGAAATCACTATTTCAAAGTTAGTATGCAAGGGAAATGAGTTGAAATAACTTAAAAGGTCAACAAGTTATATTTGCAAATAAAAGACCAACTGATAAAAATTGCAGAAAATAGAGATATGCTATTTACCTTAACAGGCTTGGCAACAGTTTCAGTGTCCCCAACAGCTTCCTTCACTGGGATTTCAGTACTTACTACTACTAGGTTCTCCCCTTCCATGTTTAAATTAATGCTGCTCTTAACACTTGTTCACCTGTGATTGTTGAAGTTCACAGTTCAGAATTAAATGAAACAAAAGAGAAAACATGTACTCATTAAAAATGAGTTACTGTGACATGGTACTCAGTTTAGATAAAATTATACTAGCAACAAAGATAGTTCTAATCCATTCCACAGAAGAATAAGGAACAAATAAACAGTTCCAGAATCTAGTCTTCTCAGAAATTATATCCTTTGATGTTGAAGGCAGTAACAGCATGTCCCTTACAATTTACAACACATCATAACATCTTATATGCATATGCACTCAAACATTTCGCTCAACGATAGGTGCATGTATCTCTTGCTTAAAGAGGCGAGTTTCATTTTTTTTTTCAAATAAAAAGTATTAATAGCAGCAATTAACCCATTTTTTCTATGAGGAGGTATTCTTATAGAATACACAACGAGGTATTCCTAAATATTGAAAGTTCATTTGCTTAACTTCTTTTTAAGCCTCCTCTTTGTGAACCAATATGAATATCCAATGTTTGCAAATTCCAAAGTTTGCAGTAATTATTAACTTGAGAGGAAAAACAGCTTAACATCCAATTCTTGATTTATGCATAAAATTGGGAAAAAGGTTTATCAATTTCGTAAAATAAATTATGCTAGAATTCTAAGCAGCGGACACTTGCTGTAAGACGAGGCAGTATTGCAGTGGACTCTGAATTAATAAGAGAAATTGGCGTGGGCTAGATTAGGAATCAAATGTATTTGTATTTCAAAGACAGATATAAGCCAAGTTAATTTTATTTCTTTTCTAGTGCTTTATTTGGATGGGCAGTCAGAGGGAAGGGTCCAATAATAAAACAACATTTCGATCCAGTAAGAACTCCTCTCATCACCCATAAGGAAGCATAAAAGAGTCATGTTAATTGAAATGAGTTGCCAATGCCGTGAGCAAGATGGCTATGGCTATGTGCCGGTTAATTACCTACTTAAAAACTACAAAATTTTATCCTTTTCTCTTTATTGCCTGTCTTATAAAAATATACTACGTTTCCAAATTTTTTATTATATCTATTATATTTAGAAATATATTGTGATTTTGCTTTATTGTATCCAATTGCACCTTTCCAACCCATAACCACATGATTGTAAATCACCAAAAATGGACCTCCCGATCAATCATGCGAGATCAATAACTTGTGGAACCCTCACTAAGTTTCCATTTCTGAAATTGAGTCATTCGTACATCACACGCATATATCGTAAGAAAAAAAAAATAAAGAAAAAATTGAAGCAAAAATTTCAAACAAAACGAAAATACCTAAAAAAGGAAAATGATAAAAAAAAAAAAGAAAAAGATAGGAGGCATGGGGAGGGGGTCCCATCAAAGTAGGCACCCCATCACTTTAGCTTAATTTTTGTTCTATAGCATACATAAACTGGTCAAGTTTTTTCTTTTTATAAATTTTGATCAACTCGTGACAGCTAAATTTCTAATTCAAAGAATTAAGGCCCCTCACTACCGCCTTTGTTTTCATCTTTCCAACTTTTTTTATAGTAAATCTTAATTACCATCACTTCCTATTATAATTACGTAAAAGGACAAATGCTTAAAGAGAATTGCTTTATTAATATGCATAGTTTAGTTAAATTATTTCATGTAATCATTTTAAAAAATATATTTAATGAATATAAGTTAAACCTGATATTTATAATTTTTTTTATCTAATATATGATTTGAAATTTTGATAAAAATATATATAAATTTAATAAAAATTTAAAAAATATTTTTCAATTTAACATGTTACACTATACTTTTTATATTTTATATATATTTAACACAAAAATAAATACGATAAATTTCAAGAGTTATCAATTTTACATATTGTGACCTTTTTATAAAAAAAAAAATGTTTTATTAAATCAAATCTTACAATATTAAAAACAGTAATCATCCCTTAGATTCGACGTTTACTCTCTTTCGCTCCATAGTATTAAAATCTAGACCGATAATGATATAACTTGTTCAGAAAAATTAGTAAATATATGCGACAATTTATCAAAAATATTAGTAAAATTCACCCCCATTTTATGTTTATATTTTTGCAACCTGTCAAATATTGTTTGCAAATAGCCAATTTTATTAATTACTAATAATATTATTTTTATTAAATTAAAATTAGGAAGGAATTCTGTACGGTATAGGTTCCTCTGAGATCTAAAAGACTTTTAAACCAATTAAAGACTACCTATCACCCCACACTAGAAAATGAGGAAAAAAAAAAGTTAGAACAGTGTACAATTTTTGAAAGAATTCTATTCTATAAATATAAATATTAGTTTGCTGAGAAAATTAATTGATTAATTTAATTTCCTGCAACAAACAAAAAGAATGATCAAAGGAAGGAATTGGCGATATGATCAAGAGGATCATCTTGTGATGATCAAAATCAACAGTCCAAACAAGTGATGAAAGAGTTGCTATTTTCTTCAACTCTCTAGAGAGAAAGTGGAAAATCATCCATAAAAGAATACAATCTAAGCTATATCTGATCATGATGATCATTGATGAGTTTCTATATCAGTTAGTTCGTCAAAAGCAAATGAAAACCATCAACAGAACAAGAAACTTAGTATCAGCCGATCTTAAAGAAGAAAAAAATAAAACAAGCACAAAATAAAAAAATATATAATAGAAACAGATCGAAGACTACAGGAATACTAGCAGAGAATATCTAAAATTATTCACATGCAACACAGGTGATGATAGATTGAAAAGAGATGAAAGGAGATTCTTGCCTGATGAAAAAAGTTAGGTTGATTTGCTTTGGTTTTGGCTTCGCTTACTATTTGTTTAATGGTTGGGAAGCTAAGCAGAAAAAATGGTGAAATCTTGAGAAATGGGAAACAGAAGGGTGAAAGAGTGAAGAATGATGGTGGTGATGAAAAAAATGAGAAAGACAGAGAGAATCTTTAGTATATAAGCAAAGGGAGTAGGAGTGGGCCTCACTTTAACAGTCAAAACCAGATCAACTGGGTCGGAACGCTCCCAATTTTGCTTTGTCCCTAATACATTTGCCCACTGATTTCTCCCAAACTACATTCATACCAATGTCTTTTTTTTAATTTTATTTTTTTTCAATTTACTAAATTTACCATTATTTTTATTTCGGCTTTTTTTTTTTCTAATTTATGGGCTTATCACCCTTTTTCTGATAAATTATGCGTTTAGCCGTTTATCATATGAATATCATATAATTCATGAATAAATTAAGTAATTAATTTAAAAATCAAATCAATAATTTACATTTCATATAAAAAATAAATATTTAACATAAAAGTGGTCGAATAAATAGTATTTTCTTATCAAATCGTTCATCAGTTTTTTAGTTACAAATTTATGAATATATTTTTTTTATGAATAATCAATTTCTCTGGCACACTTTAACAAATTTCTTTTCTTCAATACGTTACAATGTGCAGGATTATTAGTATTATTCAAAGTTTATTTTCCCATAGATTGCCCTAAAACAACAGGCGAAATATTTGGAAAGTAAAAAGACTAATTTAGAAAGAATATCTTGATTTTACCTGAGTAAATATCAGATTTTGTAGATCTAACAAATCTAATTACATAATCATGTATATTTAAGCTGAGAATCCATAACAGTCTTATATAGGCATATAATCGTTCGAATTTAAGTCGATATAGTATTAAGTTTGAATTCGAATTCGACTTCAAATTTGAGGCTCGAAATTTAATTCGAACTTGATCAAATTTTATTTTTTTAACTCGAGTTTGACTCGATATAAAAATTGAACTACACAAACTCACTTAATTAAGTTTAATTAATATGTAAAAATAAACTTAATATAAATAATAGATAAAAGTTTAATTATTTGTACTAAAATTCAAACTCAAATTCAAGATATTTTATCAATTAAAATAATTAAAATATATTAAAATATAAATATTCGATTAGATTCACGAGTTATTCAAATCGAATATAAGAATATTCGAATTTGGTTGATTAATAAGTCAAACTACTGGAGTTCGAATTTGACTTAATAATAATTGAATCGAATTCAAATTTTATTTGAGTCGAATCTAAATAACTTACAAATATTAATATATCATCTATATCTCTAACCCTATTATTGGCTAATGCATGGTGTAAGTGACACATTTAGAATTTTTGTGCCCATTTATAATATATATATATATATATAATTAATGATAGATTTATTAATTTTATTAAGAAAAAGTCTAAAGAAATTTTCGAGGATGTCTTAAAATTTTTCTTTTTTAACTTTTTGTTTTTTAATTTTTAAGAGTATTCATGAATAGACTACTTTTGCTACTAAATCCGCTATTACTCAATCAAGCATTTTTAAAAATATATATATTTTCCATGCCCAACAAAGCATGCATTTAATAATATATTTTGCAGTGCAAAATATTTGGTCATTTAGGTTATTAGAAGAACGTAAGATTAAATAGAATAAAATATATTAACTTTTAATCAAAGAGATAATCTCATTAATTACTCAAAAGAATACATATATATATATTTATATATATATTATATTTATATGTTTTGTGGATGTACATGTACTCGAATCATCTCAAAGAATTTCAAGCATGAATTATTACTTTCTTTATTTCTTAAATATTGTTCTAATTTGACTTTTTAGTAATCAATTTTTTTAATTTTGATTTGATTTTATTTTAGATATATTATTAATTAAAAGTATGAAAAAATATTTTTCAAAATTTTTGAGTGAAACAATTTTTAAATATATTTTTTAAAAATTAATTTAATAAAATATTTAAAATAACAATGATCAAAATTAAAAAATTTAATTATAAAAAATAAATATTATTTATGAGACAAAATAAGTATTTATTTCTATATATGTATAATATAGTTCAAATTTCAACCATAAAGCTCTACTTCAAAAAACTTATAAAAAAACATACATGCAATTAAAAAGCATAATACCTTGTAAGCAACAGTTGCACTAACTTTACGAAATGAGGTTTTATATATGGCTTTGGCTCCCTCGTTACTTCCATCAATATTTCATTTTTCATTTTTAAAGGATATCGTAATTTGAGATAGAAAAAATAAAACAAATGTTAAACTTTTAAAATTTTAAATATTAATTAAATTAAGATTTAAATTTTTTCTTAATTAATATTTATTTAATACAACAATTATTACCTTTTATATATATATATATATATGTGTGTGTATATCCTATCTGTCAATATAGATAATCATTTATTGTTTTAAAAAATGTTTCTCTCAATCTAGCAGCATTTGTTTCTAGCATATTTCTTACTTCATAATGACTACTAATTAATGAAATTTAAGTGTTCTAACTACAAATGTGTTGCTAATTAATAACTGCTAATAGACTATTTAGCTTTTTAGTGATAAAAATTAGGTAGCATGTGCAACACTTTTGTATGGGGCGTTAGGTCAGTATAAGGGCTCACATTCTTGGGATCTATTACCTATCTATCTATTTATATAATTAATTTTAATAATTTTTATTAAAATTCATATATTTCTTAAGGGTGGAAAGTGGCACTCATTTATTTTATTTATTTATTATTTTTAAATTAATAAATTTTTTTAAAGATGAAGCTTACTTAATACCAAAAATTTGTCTTTTTTTATCATTTTCTTTTTTTTGAAAAATTTTAATTAATATTTTAAAAAATTATTTTTACTAAGATTCACTTATATTAAGAGTATGTCACGTGTTTGATTTTTTTTTTTTAGCTAGTACGTATGGCAAAATAATTAGAATCCAATAAGTTTTTATCCCTTCCAATTTGATATAAATATTTTTGTAAAAAATTGATATTAGATCAATTCAAGTTCAGTTTTTATAAAAATTGAAGACAAATTAAAAGTGAATTTATGATACTCTACCTAGGGATGGCAATGGGTCGGATCAGGTGAGTTTTTGCTTATTCCGAATCTGACTCGACTTTAAACATACAAAACTCGAATCCGACTTGACCTGATAATTTTTTAAATTATTTTTATATTCGAACTCAAAATTAATAAAATATTATTTTTAATATAAATATAAAATTAAATATATATAAAATATATACAAATAATTAAAAAATTAAATAAATAATTAAAATATTATTTATATATATATATATCAGGTCGGGTAGGGTTGAGTTTGTCTAAAACCCGACCTCGATTTTTTTTATATCACCTGATCGGATCCGATATTCAATTTTTCAAAAAAAAAAATTGATTTTAAAAGATCAAATCGAATCGAAACCAATCAATTTCAGATTTTTTTTATCTTCTTTAACTCTATCCCAAGTCACCTTATGATATATATATATATATATATATATAATATTTTATTATCTATTTAATTATATATATTTATTGAGTTTTTTGAAAACTTAATATTAAGTCGATGCTACACACAAAAAAATAAAATAAAGCAATTTTATTTTTTATAAAATATATTTCGTGAGAATAAGAGATCAATTTATGCATGTGTTACTTTCATTTAGATTTTTTTTTTTGTCTTTTGTCTTTTTTTATTTATTTAAATGGCATAAAAATTTAAAAAAAAATCGATGAATAGAATTGATAATACAAAAAAATTTAACGTGCGACAATACACAGTGACCAATCTAGCTTTATTTAATATTACTGAGTTAAATGCTTTGATGTACTATTATCTAAATATTTTGTATGATACAATGGTGTAAAAAGGCCAATAATTATATGATTTATTAGTAAAATATTAAATTCTTAATTTTAATCATTAATGTTCAAATTTAATCGTCTCTGTTATTAAAAAAATAAAAATAAAAGAATGGTTTTTAGGAGGTTCAGGACAAGATGGAGGTTTGATTGGTCATTGGACGCTATAAAGAATTGTTGGGCTTCCTTTTTGGGTTTCAAAGTGGCGGCCTTCCTCGGCCGACCAAACCGCCCTTCTATGTTCTTTGTATCTAAAGGTAAAGGACGACTCTGTCTCTCTTTGGATGACAAAGACATTTGCTCTTTTCTTTTTATTTGCAATCTCTATATTATAAATACACAACATACAAATAATCTTACTGTATCCTTAAACCGGTTCAATGTTTCTTAATTTATAGGATAACATTTTTTTATTTTTCTATAAAAATTATTAATTACAAATAAAAAATTACAAATTTTAAAATTAAAATTTTAAATTTTTTTCACATTATTTTTTAAAAATAATTACATAAATCATAAAATTAATCTTAAGATTCTAATATTTGTTATTTGGTGAAATTTCGAGAAATATTCGCACCATATTACTATGATTCTGAGCTGGCAACATTGGACCATACCACCAATTATAGTATTGAAAATTTGCGAGGTGAGTCAGCTTGGAGTTATAAATTTGTCCTACTCAGCTGGCTTTATATAATTCCAATAGAAATGCATTATCAGAATAATCAATCTTTGGAGTCGAAGTTTTCCTTATATAATTTTGAAAAAGAAGAAAAGAAGTTTGTTGAAAACCAAACCAAAGAGTCAAGTCTAGACAGCTTCCTTCCATTCCACCATTTGAATGATCATCAGCTGACTTGAATTAATTAGTGTGGCATTGGCAACGCACGTATATAAAGCCAATTTGTTTATTTTTTTATAAAAAAATATTTTGAAGATAAAAAATAATTTTTAAGTATTGAAATTTAAAATTATTAAATATCATATTTTAAATGTAAGTGTGTGAATCAATTAAATAAAATCTTGAATTTTTAACTCATTTGTTAAGAAAATTTATTAATAAAAATTTTGAAAATTTTATGATTCAATCAAAATTTTAAAATTGACATGTCTATAACTATGAATGGTAATGGGTCAGATTAAGATAAATTTTTGTTCATCCCAAACCCAACCTGATTATATATATAATATCCGAAATTGACTTGATTCAGCTTTTAAAAATTTATTTCATATTTAAATTTGATCCGATCAGATATTATATAAAATTATATTCGATTCGAAATTAATAAAATATTATTTTTAAAATATAAAATATTATTTTGAATATAAAAATAAAATTAATTAATTAAAATATAATTATTTTATATATATCGTATAAGGTATGGTCAAATTTATTTACAACCTGACTTTAATTTTTTTTTTATCACTTAATTTGACCCGATCATATATTCAATTTTCAAAAAATAAAAAATCAATCCTAAAACATTGAATTAGATCGAAATTTATTGAATACAAATCAAACGTCTTCTCTATCTATAACATATTTTGCGTCTTCCTGAATTCATTAGGAATTTTTTTAGAAGAATTCATTGGGAATCTTATTTTACAAGTTGAAGATATAAATAAGACTTTCAACTATGGAAGTTAGGACATAAATTCTTAAATAAAAAAGTTAAAATATTTATAATATCATTATTGAGTAGTAGTGAATGCTTTATTAATTATACAAAAATTAAATATGTAGTAGCTATTTCCTCGTTTTGTACTTCTCTCTATATCTTATTTTTTTTCCCTTATAGATTTAGGAATAATAACATGATTTGCTTTCTCTTTATATAAGTGATTTATTTTTAGATTAAATTAAAGTTTTAATTATATACACGTATCGTTGAATGAAATATTCATACGCCAATCAGCGATTTTATTATTTTGGGAACTCTCATCTAGGTCATGGCCGGCCGAACAGCAGCTGACCTTGTGACCACTAGTTTTAGTTTTACGATGCTGAAAATTCCAAGCCAGCGGCACTTCAAAACGGTCCATGAAAGGGCTAATCCTCTGGCAATTTGGGGTCGTCTCAAAATTTCATTATGTTCTTTGTTATTTATTTTTATTTTCTTTTTTGCATTTCCAAATTTTGTTTATAAGGTAAAAGTAAAGGATAAAAACAAAAAATTATAATTAATTAAATATGACCAAATAGTTAAAATATTTATAACACAAACTATTATACAGTCAATTTATATGAAAGAAAATTCACATATATTATCATTTAAATTAAAGAATTATATACTTTATGTGTAATTCTTCAAAAATATTACTTGTTTCTTTTTATTCAAACATACTTTTAATATTTTTTTCATTTGTAAAAATAAAATTAAATAGTAAAATTCATTTGTTAAAAAAATGGAGGATGTAGGACGTGACAGTGTATTTTTCACTATGTGTTAAAAAAACAAAAAAAAAATGTGTTAACTTTGCCATGTGATAGATAAACTGTATTTTTTTTTTTTTACCTCTATTCTTTCATTTTTTTCCCCTCTTTTCTCATTTGTTATTCCTTACTTGGTGATGAAGATATGCTAGATTCGAGCCATTTCAACATTTGCTTTGACACGAAGATGTCAGCTCATGTCAATTCTTTGCCAGTGCATGAATCGACAAAAGGAGATATTTATTTGTCCAATCAAATTGAAATGAATTTGATTTTGATTGAAATGTTAAAATTTTATGTTCAGTTCGTTTGATTATTTAATTTTTATTTATTTATTATTAAATATTTATATTTTATTTTAATATTTTTAATAAAAATCTTTTTGAGATTAAAGTAAAACTTTGATCCCATCTAGGATTATTTATTTTGTAACACATATGTAGCAAATAGAAAGGACTTGTTTGAATATGAGAGTAATTGGATTATAACTATTTTTTTTTAAAGACGACTTGTCCGATACAAAAGGGAGAGTTCAATAGCATAATCGCATAATCTCTTGTTAGAGGTGCGTACATTGTAGGGTCCAAATTGGAAAATTGAACTAAACTAATGATATCATAGTGTGATAAAATTTAAATAGAGATTTTAAATTTAATCGTAGTGTTTCCCTCTTACATCAAATAAAGAAGTATAAAACAAAATAAACCAAAACATTTGCTTTGATTTGGGTTAAATTTCGAACTAATTTTTTTTAATTTTGATTTCACAATATTGAAAATAAAAATTTTGATTCCAGTAATAAAAATATTATCTTACCCAAACATGGTAAAAATGGTGCATGCTTTATCGTTAGGTTTGATGGTTTTAAATATAATAAAATAATTTCACATAAAAATAATATGATTTAAAATTTTAATAAAAATTATATGAATTTGATAAGAATAAAATTATATATTTTATATTTGATGTGTTAATAAAAAATTCAAAACGATAATTTTTATATTTTATATATATTTAATATAAAACAAATTTGACAAGTATACATTAATTACGAAATCTATCCCTAACCCCTTCTTAAGCCTTTGGTTGGATGGGCTGGCAAGCATAAATTGAGTCAGCCCAAATGATATGTATCTAGCAAATTAAAGAAAAACATTATCTCCAGGCAGTGGTAGCAAGGAAACTAAAGTGCGAAAGCAAAAACAAAGAAAGAAATGGATGGGGTGACGCAATTGGCACTTCCAGTGCTGGGAATTGTAGCAGCAGCAGCTGTTACCTTTTATGCAGTTAGCTTTGCTGAGCTAAGAGAGGTACCTTTACCTTTACCTTATTCTTTTGTTCTTTCTTCCTCAGCTGTTAGTTTCACCTGGATTGATTCTTGTTTGATGCATAGTTTTTATCTTTGTTGCAACTTTTTTTTACTATATGTTGTCAGTGTGCAGAAATCTTTAAGAGATTTAGAAGATTCAGAGAATGAAAATGGAGGATTTGATTCTTCTCTAAGCTCTAGGAAAAGGCGTGCAAGAAGAAAAGCAGAGAAAGACGCCAAAAGTTGACTGTAGTTTCACTCATGCAAAAATGCTTTTGCTTTTACTTGGTTGATTTTACAATTACTTATGGAATTCGAATAAACATGCCCTTCTTTTGCATCAAAACAAATTCCCTTTGGTTACTGTAAGTTGTATAATTCTGAGCATATGCTGACATTATAAGCTTAAATCCTGTTACATTAGAAAACAAGGCCTTTTTGGCTAACAAATGTAATTTGCAACCCATCCTTAAATCCCACTAGATGAGATGCTTCTGTGTATCTCAGGACTGTAATTTCTAGAAAACTAGCTGTTGCAGCTGCAATTTAATAGGAACTGGATTTATTTTTTTGATCATAGATTCATGACAAGCTAATAACCTGTTGGATTCTAAGAATTTATTGTAATTTTCCATGTCTTATTCCTATATGAATTTTTTCCCTTTCCCCTCCATTTGACTATGGTTAGTTCCTAGAAAACTGTATACATCATAATTGATACCAACCAAACTCAAAAAAGAAAAAAAAAAAAAAGAGTCGTGAAGGGGAAAGATATAACCTTTCTGATCGTTCTTTCATAGATTTAACCTTTCTCGTCACTGTCCAAATTCCACAATTAATCTACGAATTTCCTATAAGCTAGGGTATATTCCTTTTTTGGTCATTTAGACTACGACTGAGATTCAAGATAGCTCATTGGTTAGGAAGGATATAATACTCGAGCGAAATCCTGAAAAGAATGCTAGAAGTCTGGAAAAACAATGAAGATCCTTGATTTAGATGCTACTAGGTTAAATGAAAAGGTCTTCTCTTAAGGATTGCAAATATAATTCAACCTACAAACAATAACGTTTACTTGGGCAGCCTCTCATGCAGTTTTTCACCACTCCTCTCCCTTTTTTTCACATTGGTTTAGTACCCTAACCTGAAACACACACACACACACACACATAGGAGCAAGCACCTGTGTTGTGTCTATAAAATAGTGGAAAAACAAGAAACAAAGTGAACAAGACAATACCACACAACGTATAACAAAAAAAAAAGATTATTTTATTAAGGCAGCATCTGAGATCTCACAACCGGAGATCTCACAAATAACATGTCATGAGTAAGAACTGTGAATATAGCTTTCGTTTCACATGAAGCATACATAATTTTCACCATCATCAACAAAAACGGTTCACTGTTTTTTCTGCTGGGACTTGAGCTCCTTCACCCTCTCCTCTGTAGCCTTCAATGCTTTCCCATATATGCTTATTAACTGCAGAAAGTAATGAGTTCAGGCTTATATGATAAAAACTCTGTTTAAAAGCATCTAGAATTGCTATTTCCATATGTCGACCAATAGAAACAAAGGACTAGAAATTGTTGACAGGACTTATTTGCTGCAACTTCGATTACACTGTGTAGTATTAGGTTTAAAGGCTAGTCATATTGAAGTAGAAAAAATATTATAAGTGATATGAAAACTTGAGAAAGAAAACAAAGTGGATGCAAGTCCAGAAATGGATATACAAGGTAAAAATACACCATCTTGCATGCCTAAATGCACCTGCTCTTCATGGAGGTTACCAACATTATGTCTGAATTGAGAGATATAGACAGAAGTTGTTAAAATTCTCCCATTTGAATGTCAAAATTAAGAGAGAAGTGAAAAGAAGGGAAACTATCCCTTAAAAACTATGTTTCTTTCTCTCCTACCTACTTTTCAAATCTTTCCAACAGTCAAATATTAGAAGAAAAATATGACCAATGAAAACAACATTTTATAAATATATGCCTTAATAACATGAACTGATAGATAAAAGGTTCTATTTGCATAAAATAACCTCATTTCACTTCAAACCAATTCTCTAATGCAAAAACTACCAAGAAATTCAATTGCACTTTAAATTGATTTTTGTAACTTCTTGCTCATCATTTCACTCCTCTCCCTCAAATCCAACTACATTCTAATCTATGACATAGTATTGGACCTCCACAGCAGGAACTTGGTTTTCATTCATCAATGGCTAAAGCCAAAACCTTCCAGTTGTCATGGGAAACTAAAATCTAATGGTCACATGAAGTCATTTTGCATCAGAAACCCCCCAAATAACTGCTATGATTTGGCCAAAAAAAAAAAAAAACTGCTAAGAAATCATTTTCAAGGAAAATTGCGAAAAATACACTCTACAATTTCTAGGCAATTCAGCAGATTGAAGTAAGGTCCTTAAAACCTACCTCATCAACCTCTTTAGGAGTAATAACTAAAGGTGGAGACATCAATATGTTATCACCCGCAACACGTACTAGCATCCCATGCTTCTCACATTGTGCTCCAAAATATGCACCAATCCCTACAGAGGAAACCATCAATAATTTGTTGATAGGGACACCAACATAAAAATCCATCAAGATTCACATTTACTTGCCTCTATATTAAAGCAGCAAATCAAATCTTTAAACATGCAGATAAGATAATTAAGCATCTTTCTCAGGAAGAGTAAATAATAAGAGAAAGCAGAACTTACCCCATTCAGGAGGAAACGGATCATTAGGTGACTTGTTGTCCGTAAACTCTGTACCAAGAATCAAGCCAGTACCTCGTATCTGCAGAATTGAAGAAGGATTACAATTTAAAGTCTCATGGTTACAAAATATCAACTGTATAAATTGGATGCTGCAATTTGCAGAATGTACCTCTCCAACAATAGGGCTGTCAGAAAAGGATTTTACACCATCTTGAAACCTTGGAGAAATGCTCTGCACTTTCTCAACAATATTTCTCTCCCTGCAACGATGTGAAATATACTTCACTAAGTATTATAAGCAATATGAAAACTAACTTGGGTTAGAAAACCTCTAACAATTTTTTGCAGGTTAATTGACTGAATAGTGAATGTATGGTTGAAAAATGAGCCATGAAATAGATTTATGTAGATGACCTTTTAACCAGTATAAAACCTGAAGAAATAAGGTTGGTAAACTTTTTTATTATGGTATTCTTTGGTTATTATTTGGGATATCCATGTACCTTCAAGATAACATGAAGATTTGACCTATTATTATTCCTAGGGTGAGCCAAGTGTCTTCTAAGTTCTAAGATAACTTGAGGTTTCAACCCAAAACTTACTCCAAGATACTTGGCATGAAATTAAACTACTCCACAGATTACAAAATGTAAAGAAACTTTTGTGCTTGCAATCTAGACATTTAGAAATTATTTTTTATTTTTTATTTAGAGGCAGGATGGAACCCACTTGTAGAGCTTGAGTGCTTCAATTGCAACAGCACAGGATACAGGGTGCCCGGAGTAGGTGAATCCATGAGAGAAAGAACCTGAAATGAGGGAAATTAGACAAGAAACTTAAAAAATGAATATTCGTACATGCCCTTTAATGAGTGGTATTAACATACCAAGTTTGTTGCTTTGAGAATATATGACTTCTGAAACTTCAGGGCTCACCATGACTGCTCCGATGGGCACATATGCTGAAGAAAGGGCCTGTGACACAAATGCAGAAAGAAAGAATTATCTCAGGGTCCAAGCCTATTTTATACCTGAATATTTTGTTAGAGCTTCACCTTTGCTACTGAAACAAGATCTGGTTTAATATTGTACTTGTCACATCCAAACATTGTCCCAAGCCTTCCAAATCCACAAATAACCTAAAGCAAGCACAAAAAGCATTCTTAAGAACCAACAACAGAAAGGTTTCTTAAAACAATGATGCTAATAAGGACACAGAAATAGCCAAATACCTCATCTGCAATAAAAAGTATGTCGTATTTTTTCACAACAGCTTGTATCTGCATGATATTTGAAATGCTACGTTAGTAAAAAAAAAAAAAGGCAGAAAAGTTTTCTAAGACATTGCATCTAAAATAACAGAAAGCAACAGAAATATGTATGATATTTCAAATGCAACATTACCACAACTTGGCCTATTTTCCAACATAGAAGCTCCCTAATCAAGAAACTGACTGAATCCAAAGCATATATCAACTTTAATGCTATTTCAAAAATGCCCACTTAAACTGGTTTATTATTGTTAAAGAGAAAGGGCTGTAGAGTATAGAAAGCTTGAAGTACCATTAAGCAAAACCTCGAAGTTTTTCATCATATGGGTAGGTCTAGCAATATTTTAGGCCATGAAAGGTGCTTTGTGATTAAAGTAGAACTGTTAAAAACAAAATTATATTTAAAAGTTACGGCAAGTTCAATCAATTTGACATGTTATATTGTAGAATCTTAGACCTGAAACTAATAGAATCACTGTGAAGTAATTATGCAGGTTGGCCAAGGACTGACATGCATGGGTGGAAAAATTATAGCTATCTAAAGGTTGCAGGTAATAATCCTATCAGACAAAATGAAAGAAACCATGGTAGAAAAAATGAAAATTCACAGTAAACTATTATGCTTTTGGATGAATCATACTAAGTTGTGCCAGCATGCCAATTTGCATATCTATACCAATAAATGAGGAGAAATATGTTTAATTGATCGTGAGATCGGAAAGCAAAAGAAGTAGTTATTCCAAGTGTATAATAATAATAATAATAATAATAATTCAATATTAAAAAGTCACCTTCTCAAAATAAGTAGCAGGAGGAGGTATAACACCTCCAGCTCCCATCACAGGCTCAGCAATAAATGCAGCAATCTGAGATGAACAAACCTGCTGGGTCAGCTACACAAACAAGCCCCTTCTTGTTGCAGAAGGATTCCAATTTAAATACAAAACATGTTAGATAGCATTACCGTCTCTGGACCCTCTTTCACAATAAGATTCTCCAAATTGTTTGCTAATCGGGTTGAGAACTCCTCCTCCGTCTCACCTGAGACATGGATAAAGATGCTATCATTTTAAATGTTCAAAAGAATATCTCAGAAAGATTGGTAAAATTGAAAACCTGGTAAATGATAGCGCCAATAATGAGGGCAGTCCGTATGCAACACAAATGGAGCTGGTAGGTCAAATTTTTGATGTAGCGCAGGAAGCCTGTAAGGGTAATCTAATTTGTTAAGAACTCAAGGATTTCACAAGAAGTAAAAACATTTTTACGAGTAAAGGAACTTTTACCCAGTAAGACTTGCTGATATCAAAGTTGAACCATGGTACCTAGAGAAATTTAAAGGAAGAGAAAAGATGATAAGTATTCAAGAAATCACACAAAGAGAGGCACTGAAGATCAGTATTGATTGAGTAGTTGATTTTACGATTTTGCTCGAGCAATAAATTTCTTCTTATTTGGCCTTCCAAGTGCATTATTATAATACCAAACGAGCTTCACCTACATAAAAACAATTCAGAAAGTCAAACATCAGCAAGCACTACCCTCACCACTATCTCAGTTTATATCAATCATCTAATTATACCCATTACTGATTCAAATGCTTGTAAAGACTAAAACTTTAAAATACAATTGATATATAAAAAAAACCTGAGTATCATTTGCTTCAGATCCACTGTTTGTAAAGAAGACTTTTGCCATTTTGCTTGCAGTAAAAGTTTCAAGAAGTTCCTTTGCAAGATCCTGTAAGATCAATATTTTTAGACAATAAATCCTCGTTATTTTGTAATAACAGACACAGACATAATGGCTATTCTAGAAAAGTGGAACTGAAAAATAATATGTATAATGCAGAACTAAACAACTTAACGAGAGAACAATTCAAAGAAAAAATTGTATTGGATGGATAAAACCATGCGATTAAAAACATTGATGAATACCAATGATGGTTTTGTAGTACGATTCCAAAATGAATGGTAAAATGGCAATTTATTCAATTGAGCAGTTGCAGCAGCCACAAGTCGAGGCTCATTTCCTCCTGCAAGAATTTAGCATTCATAAGGGACTGAATAAAATACATCTGTTCGAAAATCATAGCAATAGGTTCAATTCCTTCTGGTGCTTAAAAATGCATAAGGTACACATGAAGTGGATGATGTGTAGAACAGGCATAGAACTGATCATATCCTGGAACAGAAACTCAACTGAGAAGTTACAAGGTCTAACTCTACTTCTGGTACATTTTCACCATTTTGGTATGCACAAATAATAAAGCATGCTTGATCCAGATACTTCACCTTCTAAATGTTGCAAGTAAACCCATATGCATATACACATCGTGCAGGCATATATGATATGCATATATCCCTGAAAGGTCATACAGGTTATAGAATAGACCAACTGCAACTGCATTGGAGAGAATAAATTTTTATAGCAATAATTTGATAAAAAAAAAGCAGGGATGGTAATAAGGGTATCATTAGTAATCTACTTGAACTTACATGCAGCCATAGAGTGGAGTTAAATATCATCATCATTAAATCAAACCCATAAATATGATAAGTCAAGATGAGCAAAAATACATTGATAGAGAATATTCAATCAGGGGGAGAAGGAGAAGAAGAAAAAGCCAGGGGAAGAGAGGCAAGAGTTGATTCTGAAATTACAAGATATCATCGATACCTAATGCTGTACACCATAGACCAGCAAGAGATTCGAGATACTTTTTCCCATTGATATCATAAACGTAGCTTCCCTGCGCAAGATCAAAATTGAATTACTTATATGACAGAGGGAACAAAAAGGAGCTTTTAAAAAAAAAAAAACATACATTGAGGAGAGTTCATTTGCCTAAACAATTTCAGACAAGTAAAAGAAAGACATCTTGAAACATACCTCAGACTTTTCAATAACCAGAGGATGCAAGTCAGTGGTCTGCCACCCAGCTGTGAATGGAGCCAGCATATCATGCCCCTTAAACCTGAGATAAAGGAGATACATTAATACATAGTATATATGTATCAATAAAACATGCATCTTCAAGAACAAAAAAGTACGACATTAAATCGAAAACTTTTAAAAAAATAATCAAGATGTCTCTCCACATTTATTTTCTATATACACAAACTATGGTATCCACAATCAACAAAACAGCACAGACAAGGAACACACATACATAGACTGAGACAAACATGAACAAAGGTAAAAGTACTGACACATAAAACTCAGTAACGCACATACCCATCACTATCCTTCAAATCTGAATCTTCATTCTGGAAAGATGGTTCTGTACTGTATAATCTGGCCAGTAATGGACACTTAAGTGGGTGTTCCGCCAAACTTCTGTATGCAGCAGCATTTTTTATATATGAACCAAACTGCAAATAGGAATGGAGAAACAAATATGATGGTTAAGAAATCAATACAAAAAACAAAGGACAAAAAGAAAATATACTGGGTGTTTAACAAAGTTTTGTTTATGATTATATCTTACATGACCCAAATCAGACCTAAACCTCATTCTGTTAGCAGTTCCTGCTACTTTCAATAATGGTAGCAACTGGACCACACCTTACATTCAAAAATGATATCCCAAGTTCACCCCTCTCCCCAACTTTTAACAATGAATTTTTATATTCTCCTTCAGTATAAAGATCAGTAACGACATAAAAATTTTAGAAAACATACAACTCTTCAGAAATTGTATTACAAATTGTTTTCCTATTCTTTGCCGTAGTTTTACGTATGTGAGAACATTCAAGGGATGGAAGGGAGTTCCACATTTTTCCAGAGGAATAATTACCCCAGCAACAAAAACATTCTATTATAGGAAATAAAATAAATTTATAATAACTGGATGGAGCAAAAAGTTGAAGGTTTCACTTTTTTTTCTTCTTTTGAAGGATACTGATAAATTCATCCAGTTTTCTCTAAAATGGATTCTTTTACAGTATAACCTCAAGATTCAGTTATCCCTTATTTGGTTTCCAAGGAATGCAAGATTTTAGGAGAAAGCTGTCCTTCAGGCGCACATTTTTTATGAATCCTACTAAAACTAAAAGAATAGACCCCACCATGCAAAATAAGTTAATTACATTTACTAAACTGAATTATAGTTTCATCTAGAAATATTAAAGAATGGAAAATGCAATTTGGTTTCCATCTTTCACTCCATAAAGCCCCAACACTGCAACATGCTGAAGAAAATGGATGCAGCAGAACAATGCAATTTGATTAAACAAAATTAACATCCTAATGAACTCACAAGAACAAGACATGAAGGCAATAAATGATCCAGAATCATAGATTTAGAGTATGAAATGACTATGTTAACCAGAAATAACACGGATGTTTCTCGTAAGCCAAGCAGAAACTAAAATTACAGCCAATGGAGTTAAAATCTAGAAAAAGAGAGTAGATTCAGTAAAGCAACACATTTGTCAACATTGAGGATTCCATTCCATAATTTCTTGAATACATCTGATCAGATTGCCTTTAGCATTTTTTACCAACAGATGCTAATTAAAGTGAAACTAATCATAAAAGTGGATCCAAAAGACACAAAAAAGATATATATATATTTTAATTCTAAATAGTTTAAAAGATGATATTTAAAAACTCTACAACAACCTTAACTGGTCCAATAAATGGGGGGTCCAACAAAACAGACAAATCATGACAATGACATAAAGCAAGAAAGAGACAAAATAAAATAAAAGCTTGTTCTTTCTAACAACATTTCGCAGCAACAAAAACAAAAACTTCAGATACGAGAATAGAAAAAGCATGAAAATTTGGTTAAATCAGAAGACGAGAAAAATGAGTTCTCTGATCATGATCCAAATATGTAAGAAAAAACATGAAAACTGTTTTTTTATTTGAAAACAAAAGGGTTGATCAAAGAGTAGACAAGAAAATGAAGGTATGAGTATTGAAAATTTCGGAACCTGGGTTTTGAAAGTTGATCGAAGAAGGCTGTTGGGCACCATTTTTTTTGTCTGGAACTAAGAAAACGCATGCAAAGAAGAAAAGGCCAAAGGAGAGAGTGTTGAGAGAATGAAACACTTCAACGACTCTTTTAGGCTATTTTATTTATGGTTTGATTTGATTTGGTATCTGAATATATAATGCAAGTGGAACCACCTGGGCCAACATGTCAAATTAAGATAAGATTCTTTTTAATTCTTCACGAATAATTTCCTCACGCAAATGCAGATTGATAGTCATCATCAACATTTTTGTCAAAAACTGAGAGGCTGACAGGTTTTTCCTGTTCAGGATTAGGACAGATCCTAAATTTTAAATAAGATTTATCAACTATCACAAAAAAAAATAATAATAATGATAATGAAATTCAAATTTAAATTCTACGTATTTCAAATTTACCAACTCAATCAATTTGTATTGACCTTTCCAAAGCTCCATTTACAATAAAAGTTTATTAAGCTCATTAAATTTTTCAATAAAATCACATTATATATATGTTTATTTTTTTAAATAAAAAAGTCTTTACTTGTATAAAAAAAATTATAGGTATTAAAATTTGAATATTTAAATTATTGAATTTTTATTATATTATAAATATTTTTATATATTATAGTTCAATTTAAGATAATCTTAAATATAAAAAGAAATTCTTTCTAAAAAAATATTCAACCAAAAGTCAATGCAAAATTAATGTTAAATGCAAGCAATTTGGATGCGTCACATAAATATATCCAAGAATATAAGGAGCTTTACAGGAGAAACTCATGTATAAATCTTACCATTTTTTCCTAATTTCCTTAAATATTATTTTTCCCCAAAATTAGTAATTTGTTATCAACCAAATTTGCTGAATTAGTAAGATTTGGTCAAATTTTTTTATATATTTAGGAATGCAAGAAAGTTTCCTTCTTTGGTGTTCAGGAGACCAGGACGCAACTGTTACCATATTTTGAAATGCAAGAAAATTTTTTGTAGGTGCCACTGCCGCATACTAATTGACTCACTTCTTAAAATAAAATTAAAAAAAAAAAAAAACTCTCAATCAAGGTTTCTTTTGGATTAGCAAAATAAGATTAGGGTAATTAATAAAAATATTGAAATTCACTTCATTTTTAACATTACAAAAACAAGACCAATTAAAAATATTATTAGAAACGTCTAATTAAAAAATAAAATTGTTTTCTTATATTAAACGTCGTCGTTTTCTAGTATTAAAAATTTCACAATCTAATCCTGAATAGAGAGTTTTCAAATTGGAATTGGTTTCTTATGTATAAAAGAGATAAAATTATTAGAAAGAAGAGAAACTGGCACATCAATTACCAATTTTGAATCGTCTCCTTCAAAATTAAAGTGCGTCATTTTCGTTAATGAAATTGCTCAAACTTGAGCTTGAGCTCCATTTCACAATGAACAAATTCAACAGAGCTTGTAATTTAATGCCTCTGGTCATAGTTGAGTGGCATTGTTAGTAACTGACTACTACTCAGACAATTTACATCAGATCTGTAACTTTTTCACCAAAACTGCCGGCTTGTTGGTAGCGGATCTCTTGCCCAAATGCTGTCTCTTACTTGGCGTGTACAAAAAAGGCCAACGATCAAATTTTCTATATTTGTTTTTTAACTTACTTCCTTTTCAGTCCAATATAAGGTGGCTTTAGATTTGAAGTCCATTTAGACGGCGGATGGAATTAATTTAAGTGAAATTAAAAATAACAATAATAGTGAAATTAAATATTTTTTTTTTAAAAATAATTATTTTTATTTATTTTTTGTCAAAATAATTTTATTTTGACAGTATTTTTTGAAATATAATATTAAATTAAAATTTTAAAAAACTACGTTTTAAAAAATTTTACACTCAAAGTTTACGAATTTTATTTTTAAAATTTTATTAATTTACTAAAAATAATGATCTAAATTGAGTTAATTTGACTAAAAAAATCAATAAAAGACAATAGTTTTGGGATAAAAAATATTATGATGATGAAATTAAAATCAATAATAAAATATATATTTGAACGCAACGTAACAGTGAAAAAAGATGAAAATAAAAATTGATCATTAAAAATATTATATTAAAATTATATATTTTGTAATTTAATAATTTATTAATATATTTGATATCTACAACACTTATTAAAATATTTTTTCCAAAATAATAAAATTTTTAAAAAGTTAATAATAGTATTATTTTTACGGATATTAAAAATAAAAATTTTATTTAATATATGTTCAAATATGTTTTTATTTTACCAACAAAAAATTACACTATATGTGACCTAATTATTATTGTATATTTCTTTAAAAATTCAAAAATGCATATTATATATTTTTTAATATTCACTTGGCGTATTTTTGTAATTAAAAAAACGTATGAGGGCGATTAAGACTTTTAATCTTCCATTTTAGTGCGGTAGACTCAATTAAACCCCTAAAAGTCCAGTGACATTTGAGATCTCAACTGGTTGCGTGGTGCAGTTGAAATTGTTCTACCATTTTGCCGAACACCATAAATTAAAGTGCGAATGACTCCACCGCCCCTCACCTGAGCCAATTGCCAATCCAAACGAGGCCTTAGTCAACAGCTGAAACACTCATCAACGTTTCTCTGATTTATTTTGATAAAGTGAAGAGGAAAAAACATTTGGCACTGAATGAGTCTAGTTTCCGTGCCACAAAACCATGACCGCCGCTGCTAAGCATGAAAAAGACTCTGATCAATGGCTATGACAGCTGTCCCATAATATTCAGGATGAATTTTTACATGGAAATCACGAAAGCCTAAATCCTCCCATTGGTCCTCAACTCCTTGTTTAGGAGCAATACATATGAAACTCATGTCTTATGAAGTTCAATGACTTAATCTGGGTTTGATTCTTTTAACGAATAAGAAGAATCAATTATTGAGATTTCTTTTCCTTCTGACTACTTTATTTGAAGCAAAGAATAACAACCCTTTACATCTAAAGTGCTCTCCAGAGGAAGGGTTGGAACCAACTAGATTTCAGTAATTAATTATATTGTGCTTGGCATACTCAGAATCAAATTGTAGTACCCTAAACCAAGGTGCTCAACTTAGTATACAAACTAACAACTCCTTGTAGGCAACATAAACCGAGTAAATTAAAGTTTGGCAAATAAATTATGAGGCATCAATAAAGCTTGGTGAAAAAAAAAAAAAAGCTAAAATGTAACTGGAATTTAGAAAAGCTTTTACCTAGTTTCAACAGAGAGAGAGAGAGAGAGAGACACTCACCTCTTGACATCACCTCACTTTACAAATTTCACCACAAGCCGAAGTGTTTAAATCATATAATTTCATTTGAGAAGAGACCACTTAAACCCATGCAAAATAATCAAGTTTGCATCAGCCCAAAATTGCCTAGTTCCAATGCCCAGGAGCTCATCGAAAGGTTTCTTCAATTTCCGTTACCCTTCGTCATTAATCTTAATGATTTGAGGAAGAATTGTACAGAAACTTTTTGTTAGGAGTTAAACTGAAATCTACCTTGAACCAGAAGGTGCAGAGATGTTTTCAAAACCTCCAGGGACAAACACGGGAAGTTGGTTTGAGACAGAATCCCTTTTGAATCTAGACTCTCGAGGCAAGTTCAGACCCACTCTTTCTTGAACCTCACTTGAACCCAAACCCCTGTCATTTCTCGAACTATCTCTAACTGGAACACTCAAAAGTGGGCCACCAAAGAAAATAGAGTCTCCTGTATACAATAGCTTCTCCGCCTGTTGCACTGGAGCCTTTGCTGCCAAAGAAAACTCCTGCGGGGGAAAAACCACCCTTCTACACTGTGTGCTAGATTCTCCACTAGAATTTGGCAAACCTATTTGCATGGATGATCTATTCCGAGCTTCTGTTGCAGAAACGGGGATTGATACATATCTCCCAGCTTCTTGATCCCAGACAACAGATGTCCTTTTGACATCTCTAAGAAGGGAAGAAGCAGGAGCTGAAAGCAACAATGGATCACTGGTGCCACCCTTATGCATTACCTTTTCATCAGATCCTGGTGGGGCAAGTGTGATGGGATTGCTGATAGCAGGAAAAGATGTCTTAGACATAAAGGTACGATCAGGAATGCCAGGAACTGAGGCAGCTGTATTAAAACGAGCACCTTGAATTTGAGGTAGTGGGCTAAGTGTGACTGACTCATGAATGTGGCTTGGACTGCTGAAGCTACTTACACTTTGAGTTCCTGTTTCATACTCATCATGGCTACCTTGACTTGGAGCAAAAGAGTTTCCTACGGGTGATAACCTCTGGTCTTTTTTTATCTCTTTACTTGCACCTGCATCTGTCCTAACACTACTTCTAAAGCTCATGTTGCCACTGGAACTAAGTTCAGGATCTGGTAAATGACGGTTCTCAACAGGCTGTAGAACAGAGGAAGATGCTCTTGCTCTGGCCGCTGCTCTCATGGCATCATTAGAATCTAACTTTGCAAGCTTCCACGCACTAATACGAACAGCTCTTTTGGGTCCCTTGTTCCCTCTGTCTGCAAAACCAGCTGCATCTGGGTCGACAGTAGATGGGACCATTCCAGGCTCCAAATGAGGCACAACTTCATCCTGATGTAGCCATGTCCGACAGAAGTTTTAAGTCATCAGTCTTACAGCAAACATACATCAATTGTAGAACATAGACGCAAAAGGTAACCCAAGTCCTGGAGTCAAACCAGAGACTTAGGATTAATCTACTCCCAAGAAGATAGGTTCAAATTAATTATTGTGAAAAGTGATAGAAAAAACTTGTCATATGAATGAAAAAATTTATGCAAATATTTTTCAAACTTGGGTGCTAAAGAACCTTCCTAGCAGTATGGAAGAATAAGTAGAATTTAAGGTTGAGTTGATAGATATATTTAACGGGGCAATGCAATTCCATGCATAAGACAAGAAAACTGAATGAGCCTCGGTTAAAATTTCAAATTCATCTACTACTATTGGAGATTAAAATATGGAAGTGCACACTTGACACCCATAAGGAGATTATGGTGAAGGAAGAAAAAAATCAAAAGGATTATGGTGATTAAGAAACAAGGGAGGCTATCCAAGCCATCGAAGGGAATTGAGTGAAATAGGAGAGGCAGGGAGGGAAGAAAGGTAACTAAGTTTGATCATCCTCCTGCAATTTTGTGGTAGGGCTCACAAACAATTTAATGATCACAAAAGAAAAAATTGTTAGATAAAGCATTCATGAAAATGAACTCAGAAGGGTAGGAAGAAATAAATGAAAGGAAAAAAGAGTAAGGAATTATCAATATTGAGCATATCTAGGTCCAGTTACTCCCAGTTGCTCCTTCTCTACTTATAGCATCAAAAAAGATAACCTTAAGGTAATACAAGAAAAGGAAGAGCATGTAGAAGTGATAGATATGCTGACAAAGACACTTTAAGCCAGCCACTATTTTCCATATGAAGCGAAGACACAAATTTCTTATGTGCACCTTATTATGCTCCTCAGAAAGGGAGATCAAAACATTATCGTGAAAACAAGTAGTAAACTCCTGTAAAAGTTTGAAACAAGTACTTAGAGAGAGGGCAAGAGAAGCTGATAATTGAAGCATGAAGGGATTAGTCCTTTTCCTAAAAGAAAATCATTAATGAATAGGGAAAGAAACTCAGGCACGTTAGGATATTTTTCTTTCTACTTCTAGGAAGCATCTTAAAAGAAGATTGACGTTAAAGGGAGTAGCCACCACAGTATATGAGAGATGGCTTCATTTGATAACTCTTTCTTCCTATAATTTCATATGCATTCTTATATACTGATAAGCAGGGCCAAACATCCTAGCCTTCAACTCATAAATACTCAACATCTAAAATATTTCAAATTTCAGTAAAGGATCTATTTTTGAACCATGTTCTGTAATCTTAGAGGAACCCTTAAATGTTCTGTAATCTAAGTTGGATCACTTACAGTTTCATATAAACAAAATGAATAAAGAAGAGATTTAAATGAAAGTACCTGATAATCCACAAAAACTCTAGGAGGAGTACACCATGCCCCTTTGTACTGCAGGCCAAGAGAACTTCCACCACTCATGCCAGTTGTAGCTGATCCAGTTGGAGAATACATCACATTCAGCAGTTCCTCATCCACTGATGCTCCAGCAGGTGCTTCACTCATTGCTCTCATTGCCACAACATACTCATAGGTTGTAATACCCTGATCCCATATAAAAGTCAAAAGGGTTGCTGCAGAAATCTCCTTAGTGCCTCCCCTATAAGTCAACTCTATTTACCTTTTCCATTATATCCAGTTGCCAAATTGTTGGAAATTTAAAAACTACTGCAAACCTAACTTTAACTATGAATATCTTCAAATTTTGTCATCTTTTAACCAGAAACTGGAGCACCATAAAAATAACAGTAATGCTTAATTTGTTGGTAACTAACCTTTCTGATAAGTATCATGTGGAAGAAGAAAAGTTCACCCAGAGGTATGCAAGCCAGGATAGAAACTGCAGTACATACAGCCTACAAAATTTTTGGATCCAACTTAAGTACTTATGATAGTACAAAATCACAAAGTTACACATCAGCTTCACAGCATAAGGTCAGGGATGTACCACAACTGTTGCAAATGGAGCGCGAGAAAAACCATTTCCAAGCCTATCAATAATCTCAGTTTCCATGCCCTCCTTGTTAACAAAGCAACGAACTAGGACAGCAATACCAACACCAGCTTCCATAACTAGCTGAACCATGGGAAGAGAGAGAGAGCGAGAGGCATCATTTGGGAAGTATAATTTTTAAATAACAAACAATTGACTAAAAACATACCCAAACAAAAGTGATGGCCATGAGAGAGGTGAATGTGACATAATTTTTGTGTCCTACACAATTGTTTAGCCACTGCAGCCACATATGATATGAACATTAATTTCCACAAACAAATAACTGGATTATACCAATACCAAACAAGTAAAAAGATATTCTTCCACAAATATGACTGTAAAGAACACTCGAAGCAACATGAAAATATTTACCCGGCAGTGATGATCAAAACCATCTACACATTTATCACAACTTCTACAATGTTTACTAAACTTGCGCACCTACACCATTGAAATCATTCACAGGTGAGAAAGAAAACCATACTAAGATATTGCCAACCTTTTAGATCAGCAAAATTTTTGGATATACCATTCAAGTGCCCCTTTAAAACTAGATCACATAAAAATTCTTTATCCAGGCTAAAAGGATTATTTGTTAAACAGACAACTAGATATTCTAATCAATGTAAAAGAACAAAAACTGAGTCTCTAGAAAGACCAATATTGTTCCCATATATTTTATTGGTTTTAATTGTTGGAATATATAAATTTGGTTTAAGGCATTAAATTTTCCGCAATCTGCTTTACTAGTCACCATTGCCTTATAATTCATCCAGCAGTAGCATTGACATTGACAGAGGACAACATAAGTAATAGCCTGTAATCACATGGATTTGTAAAGGTTTATAAGATTGATGCTAAGCATGTGATATGAAAATCTTGGGAGTAGTGAAGAAAACATTGTAAAGAGTAGCGGACTCATGGAGCTGCTGGCTTGGACAAAATACACATCATCTATCACGAATGCAACTGAGGCAGCACAAAGTGATGGGAAAGGATATCTTAAATAGGTATGACAACACTAACTACGAACATGCTAATATAAAAAATAGTTTACTTTTTCCCCTTATTTGATCTCAGCAAACTTAATTCTGACTCAAAAGTGTTACCAAGATGAGAAAATTTGATGTGTGAAACTATTAGAATTTAGAAATAAATTTCCTAAAGTTCTGTTTCTTTTTAATTTAAGCTAACATATACAGCTAGAATTAAAGATATTAAAGAGATAGAATTAAATGCTATCAATGTTTCATAGTTTTATCTTGTAATAGAAAGGGATTGAGTTCCCTCTATTACTTTTTTGTACATTACTTTCTAGTACATCCATCATCACCATTCAAATGTGTAGGACCCAAGCATAAATTGTTGGCTACACATGTGAATGGTGAATAAAGATATATTTGAAAGTACTGGAAGGGAAATGGACCTTGAAAATAGAGGATCAAGAACTTTTTAATAAATTTTATCTTGTTAACTACAATAAGGTGAACCATAGACTTCTCAAGTTCTTTTGAGAATTTGTGTTTCACAACCTTGACACCCAAAAATGAATTTTTATTGTCATTATTTCCCTTGCATTTTTATAGGCTTAATGGCAAATCAAAGTAATAGATATCTTAGTACATGTCCAATTGTGCCATTAAAAGGACACAATCATTAATACCACCTGTTCCAGCTAGAAGCTTTCATTAGATTTACAATTTCCCCAACGGCATAATTCATTAAGATCAAGATAAAAGCAAGTTTTCAAATTTGATGGGGGGAAAGAGTGTTAAGGGAGGCCATGGACAGATAAAATTACTAGAAATGATGAAAATTAAAGCTGATCTAATATAATAAAAAGGGTAAGTCAAAATGGGCTCCAAAATACCTCAGCATTGCACAATGTGCAGAACAAAGCATCTTCACTGCCTTGCTCAGCGGCCCCTTCCTGCTTGCGACAATCTTCATGAACAAATAAGGCACAAAAGATTCCTCCAATAAAACAAGATTTCCTGGTTGCAGATTGTGCTGGAGCATTTAGCGCTCCATTATCTCCCACCGAACCTTTCTTGCTTGAGTTTGGTGCTCCTATGGAACTTCTTGAAACTGTTGATGGGCATGAATGCAGCCCACTGCCAAATTCATCAGATTTTCTGGGTAAATCCTTCACTGATAACCCATGGTCTATATCAAATTTGTTAGTTCCACCATTAAATTTGGACATGATGCCAGGATCAGAAGGGTTAATTGCAGTACACCGAACATAAAGAATAAAAACAAGGAGTGCCTGCATTGCCATCACGAGAATAATGGGAGTGACATAAGATTCAATGGTTATGTTTGAAAACTGCTTTATGCAGAATGAGAAATGAAATCACTTTTTTTCACCAAAAAAATTTGCAGACAGACCAAGCACCATATAGCCTTCATTCCAGTAACTTGTATCATAACATGGATCAAAACTTTGGTGCAATACATACTCCAGTGTTACATAATAGCAGGCCCTTAAAAATGTTCTGAATTTGCAATCCCCTTAGGACTTTCATGCAAAATTTAAGGCAATAAAGAATTTTTGTAGTCCTAATAAAAAGAAAACAAATGAATTCACATACCACTAGCGAGTAAGTTGCAACCAAAGCATATTCCCAGATGCGCCCTCCAAGGAAAGGAGCGAAGAAAGCATAAAATGCAACCACTAACAAGCAGAACACAGTAATTGCGACAACCTATAAAAACAAGAAGTTAAGATCAATTTCAAGGAAATGAAATAAAACATAAGTAATCCGAAAGAGTGATAACACATCAAACAGAGAGCCTATTCAAAATGTAAAAATTGAGAATTAACATGTCAAATAGATAGGTACCATTTACATGTGACTGCACCAGAAGATTGTCGTACAAATGACACTAACAGCACTGAAGAAAAACTTTGAAATATCATGTGACTGCACCAGAAGATTGCCGTACAAATGACACTAACAGCACTGAAGAAAAACTTTGAAATATCATGTGACTGCACCAGAAGATTTTCGTACAAATGACACTGACAGCACTGAAGAAAAACTTTGAAATATTTTTACTATTTTCATACAAAATGACACAGACAGCACTGAAGAAAAATTTTGAAATATTTTTACTATTTCCAGCTTCTAAATCTTACTTGATTTATTCCCCTTAATGAAGGGGAAAAAGAAAGAAAGGGGGAGGGGAGTTTGAGGGAGGAGATCTCTAGCCTAAGTTTTAGTTGAATTGATATTTAAGAATACAAGTCATTATAAAGCAGAACATATTTAACATCTTTATCCTACAAAATTTCACAAGTTAATATCAAAATACAACACTCTAAAGATTTGAATGTCTAATGGAAGTTAAACGTATGGGGGCCATCTCAAAGCAATGCCTCCCAGGCCTTTCCAGCTATCAATTTACAGTTCTCAAGTGACACTCCTCTAAATAGGAGAATGACCTAGCTCTGAAATTTAGGATTAACCTTCAGCTAGAGTGTAAATCAGATATATGGTTGAAAACACATATGAATGAATTCAGTCTAGAAGCATGTTAGTCATCAAGTATCATACCATTTGAACCCATGGATCAAGATAAGACAAATAGCTGACTAGCCCCAAAGGATGAATCTTATATGCTCATGAAGCCTCCCTCAAACAGTCACCTATTTTAAAACTGAGATACATATCGACCTCTAGACCTCTTGAATACTGACCCTTGGCGTACTTAGCATGTGCCTTGGTTTGTCTTCTTCTTCCCCTGCCATCAGGGTGCTTGGATAAAACTATTGAAGTGCACAAGACTCCTTTGAGGAAAACGTGGTCCAAGTTGAAAGAAACTGGAAGAAAGTGGGACTAGTTTGAGAATCAAACATGGATTGAACCTCATTTTCATCCTTCCAGATTAGGCTCAGAGGTAATGTTCACAATAAGCTACCGTAGGAAGGCAAGGAAACCTTCTAAAGAACCTCAAGATAGATCCAACTCTCCAAAATGGAGATACCCCAACAATCATGCTCCAGGTGTAGGATAAAGCTTCCTCCCCTCAAGTTTCCTAATCCATTAAATCGAAGTATGCCTAAATCAGAGATGGCCCCTTTCATCAAGGTGACATATGGAGAGAGACCTCTTTGCAGGTTTAAAGGAGCTGCAATAAGTGAGATGAGTTTGGGAACCGTTTGTGGGTCCAACATCATTTTAGTCCTTCCACAATCTGCTTAAAGATAATGTTCTTAGTAAGCCACTGTAAGAAAACACAGAAAACTTGTAAACATCCTCAGACAGACATCCTCAGACAGATCAACTGTTATTATAGATCACACTTTGATAATCGTGCCGAAAACATGAGTATACTGCCCTCTGGCTAGCACCAACATTCAGTGGTACAAACGGCTTCTCTGTTATGAAGCAAGAAAATAAGATCCTCTTCCCCCTTTTCTTAAGCATGACTCTCTAATTCAAGACCACAGGCAATTCTATGGAAGAAGCCAGAACTGCAGAATCCAGCATGTTTCGCTATGAGTATTTAATGAGAGTTCTTTTATTCTTTCCCCATCCATACATTTATCAAATGGAACATTACTAAAATCAACTGCTACCCTACTGAGTTACAAGAACCCAGAACTAATACATAAAAATCTGACCCCCGCAGAATCAATCCAATGGTTCAAAACTACGCAGGGCTAAGATAGAAATACAACAGAAGCCATACAATGAGCCATGCTAACCCAACAAGTTGAAGAAAGGCAGTGCTATGAATTCCAACAAACTAAAACATACAAGGAACGAAAAAAAAATTAAATATTTTCAGCAATAAATGTTGCCACTAACTTGGAGGAAATGATTAAATTAGGGGCAATTCATATAAAATTAAGCAGTAACGGCCTAAGAAATAAAAACACAGACAGAAAATATGGATCAAAAAGAATTTTGGAGCATTTTTGGAGGAACATGCATAAAAAAAAGAAAGGTCCATTACCTGAAAGGTGTGAGCAGGTAGTTGCCATCCATGTTTCCTCACCATAACTGCCCCTTAAAATTCACACTCCCCCTACCCTGAAAACCCAAAACCCTAACTACAAAAAAAAAAAAAAAAAACCCAGAAAGAGACTCATAAAAAAATACAGAAAGAGAAAGAGAATGAGTTTCCTCTTTGTAACGAAATATCAAATTAATAACCCAACAAAAAAAAAAAAAGAAAAGAGAGAGAGAGAATGTTAATAATTGGTTAGTAGTGGGAAGTCAGAGGCAGTACATGAAAAAGAAAATGAAAGCAATAAAGTGAAGGAATGCAAAAGAAAGAAGCGGGCAGCTTTACAGAGAAGGTTGAGAGAGGAGAAGAGTGAAGTAAAGAATAGCATGTGAAAAACTGTTGAAAAAGAAGAATAAAAACAGAAATTGACAAAAGAGAAAATCGTTGACAGAGAAAACAGAGAAGCGTAAATTGCGCCTGTTAAGGTGATTTGTGTTGTGTTTACTTCTGAGGCAATACATATTTTATCTTTCTATTTTAAGAAAATATTTTTCTAATGTGGTGTTGTTATTTTTAAAATGTGTTACGTGATATTTGTATTATACTTTGCAATATCAATTTAGTAATAGTTTAACGATGTGTTTGGATTTAGAGGAGAGGAAAGAAAGAAAAATAAAGTAAAAAAAAATAAAAGAAATAATTTTTTTTGCTTGAATAAATATTTAATTTAAAAAAATGTGAAAAGCAAATAATTTTTAATTTTTTTTTGTAAATTTAATTTTTTTAATACTCTAATTTAAAGAAAAAGTTAGGGAAAAGAAAGTTAAATTTTTTTATATATAAAAAAATTATTATGTCTATCTTTTTATTAATACTAAAAATTTAATAAAAAAATTAAGTAAATTATAATCATCTTGTAATTTTTTTAAAATCCTCTCTTTTTGTAAAATAAGTTTCATATATATCTTCTAATATAAAAATTTTTTATAATTTTTTAGTGATTTAATTTTGATAAATGATTGAATATAAATAGATATTTTTTTTTGTTTATGATATATCAAATTAACTCAAAATTCATTAATGCATATTTGTAAAATATCTTTCTGTTTCATTTGATTAAAAACTATTGATATAGTTGTAATTATGAGATTAAAAAAAAAAACAAATATATCATGATCTAAAAGTGTTTTAAAATTACAAACAATGAAAGGTTATAATTAAAAAAAATTATTATAATAAATTATTTCCTTTCTTTTTTACTTTCTATCCAAATAATGGTTATTAAAATTCTTTTCATTTCATTTCTTTTATTAATTTTAATTATCCAAACAAAGGTTATATATATATATTTTTTTTCTTTTAAAACATTTTATTTTCTTTTATTTTTATTTCCTTTATTAATATTTATCCAAACATTACATAAATGTTAAATGAGATGAATAATTTGATTGCCATCAAATCGATATATTTTATTAAATTATATTTTTTTCATCTCATATCATTTGAGTATTATTAATTTTTAAAAAATTTAAAAAATATTAAATTTAATAAATTTAATATTTAATTTTAAATCCTTTGTAAAAATAAAGTTTAATTATTTTTAATATCAAAAAATAAAAAAATATTTAAAAAATAATTTTAAAATATAACAAAATAAAAATTTTAAATGTTTAAAAAAAGACATAATTTTAAAATATCTCAAAAAAGAGAGATTGGTAAAAAACAACTGAGATGAAATGTATAATTATTTTTAATTTATTCATTTATATGTTTGTGTCAACCACGTGTTATAATTTAAAAAAAATAAATCTTAATAGAAAATATCAAAAATAGAATTTGTTTTAAAAAATCTTAATTTTCTTTTCTTCTTTAATCCACTCACCCGATCTCCTTCTAGTGACTAAATCCAACGAACACAGAATATGTTCAATTAACCCCACTCAATTTTTAAAATTAAATAATATATATAATTAGCATAAAAGTTAGTGTTGTTTCTATTTTAACACCACTAAATTTTGTTAAGAAATAAATAAAAAATAAATTTTATCTTCACATTTACATTTTATTTAATCTGAGAATTCTAATACTATTTTTCTTTCGCTATAACTCGTGAATTTTGCTTTAAAAAAAGCGTGTATCTCTACGGATATTTAGTTAATCACATTTTTAATTTTATTTTAATTTTGATTGTTACTTGTTTCTTGTTCAAATTCTTTTATATTTCATTTTCTTATCATCACACTTATCAGCTATAATTTTTTTTCTTTGATTATATTTCTATAATACATATTATATTAATTTGATAAGATTTTGATTGGCAGTTAAAAAATAATATGTAGCATAACTAATGAAATCATTGACATAAATTAGGAACAATTCAAGGTAAGCTTTTTCAATGCCTCCTTTACTCAGACAAACGAAACTGTCTGTGGTGGTCGGTAAGGCTTTGTGAGAATTTCAGCTAAGTATTAGTTCGTAGGATGAGAACGTTAATTCTTGTATTCTGTTGTGTTGCAAGGGCTGTTAGGATTAGACAGGATTGTGTATATAATTCTGTATAAGTTAGTACTGCGATGCTGAAGCTCAATTCCTGTTGAAGGAAAAAAATATGAATGCCCATTAGACCTCGTCTTTAGCTTGCAACACGTACCATTGCTGGTGTGAATTGTTGTTGCTCCTGTCAGTGGCTCCACAGATTCCAACGATCATTGCAACTCCACATCAAACTTTTGCAACTGCATGGCCAATGCTACAGTTGATTCCATGAGTGCAAATTGATCTCCAACACACTTTCTCGGTCCGTCGCCCAAGGGTGAGAAAGCAAAATCTGATATACTCTGGTAATTCAAATGACAAACTTGATTTAAGAAGCCTAAATTAGAGCATGGTGTTCTGATTGAAACATAAAGACTATGATAACAAACCTCGATAGGGTATAATGCTCCAGGGCTCCGAGATGGATCAAAACCCGACCATCCTTTGATGCCATCACTCTTCTTTTGTACAAGAAACCTCTCTGGAACAAAATCATGGGGCCAGTCTCAAAATTATGGAGATCTATGAAAGATTATACACCTGAAAGAATTAAATTTTGTGAAAATGATGACAATGAAAACATGATAGCACTCAAAACAAACAAAGAAACTTGCTAAGGGTTTATGAAGAAGCAAATAGTAGTTTAACTCACAGAAAGGAAGATATCAGTCCCAGCAGGAATGGTATAACCATCTTTGTCACCTTTCTAACCTCCTGTCAATAAAAAAAAAACTTGGCCTTTAAACCCAAAATTATAGTAATTTCTTATGTGTGCATATTGTAAAAGATCCAGTTACACCTATTTGAAACCACAGAATGTGAATGTGCTATAGTTCACATGAACATAAATTTCCTACGCTTTATCTTACCTCCCCTAAAACACCATATACTCTTCCTCGTATGATCACACGACCATTAACTGTCATTTATTTCCAGCTCTCTTATGGCCCTTCCATTATTTATTTTAAGCTATTTAATCCTGAAATGTTAACACTTAGAATCGCCTTCTCCTATATAAATGACCTATATGCTGACAATTTATATTACCCTAGATGCTGACAATTTATATTACCCTAGATGT
Organism: Durio zibethinus; assembly: GCF_002303985.1. The sequence goes on along the minus strand of NW_019167938.1, from coordinate 9,787,611 downwards.
GATATTATATGGCATTAAATGCACATGCTAAACAAATCAGCTCCAAAGAATAACACCAATCTTCAACATACCGTTGCTTGTTAAAACCAGTGTTGTCCGATTCATAAAATTTATAAAACATGATGCATATCAATTTAACTGGACCGCTTTAACTGGATTTGACCAGTTTTTATCAATTTTTATTATTAAAGTATTAATTATTCTTTAAAAATACTTTGTAAGAGGTAGGATTTGAATCTTACCACTTTAGAGTTTCATTAATGTACTAACCATCAAGTCAAATGCATTATGCAACAATTATAAAAAGTCACTGCAAATATACCAATATTTCGCAACTTTATTTTCAGTCGTTGCAAAATAGGGTTGCTAACTCTCCATTTTCTTGTAGTGAACCTCTGTCCTACTATTAAAACAGTGGTTAAAACCAAATCCAAGAGTTTGCAACCCACAGGGGGGGGGGGGGAGAGAGAGAGAGGGAGAGAGAGGCGCAGATAAAGAAGATAGTCTAAATGAGATGTACCTGGTAAAACATTTGCCTTAAGAGCACATCTGATAAGCAGCGGAGGCTAAGGATATAAATGAAGAGCCTCTACAACAATAAGTCTTATGCACCTAAAGGGTAGAGCAGAATCTAAAATATCATTATACTTTCATACGGTCCATTGTATTAGTAACCAGAAATACATGATGCATCCTCTTGTTCAAATGGAAAATTAATGGCTGTGTGTTAAGCAGCATAAAATCAATTTCTCATGTAATAAGTCTACATGTTCCATTACTATAATAACCATATGATAATAGGACATTTATTGTGAAACATGAATATGAACTTAAGACTCGATGGTATATATTAACATCTATTGAAGCTCTACTCAACTTTGGACGTCAAATGTGGTCAAAAAAATCTTTGGACATCAAAGAAAGAAACAAAGAAGATAGAAGAGAGTAAGTTTGAACATGAAAACTGTGCATAATAATAATGCTCCATTCTAATTAGCATGTTTTAGCCTATTTTCAGCATGCTATTTATCATGTCACAGACTGCACTAGTAAACTTTTAGAAGCTAATTATGACAAAGTGAACAAGGAGCAGAAAATTTTCATCAGAGCAATGACTTGGAGACTTACTCCAACTTTTTAAATGATTCAAAAGTTGGTCTCCCTGGCCCAGAACTGAATCAATCTCTGCTTGAGCTTTTCTAATTTTAGATGGGTTCTGCATTTTATCCAAAATAATATACATCAGTATGGCTCAAACGCAAGATGAGGAATGAGCTTGTTGAATGCTGTGTCCAAAAGTTGGTAGAAAGAACCACACTTGTGCAAGAAGGAAAACAGCCCAAGTAAGAACAGTTGCTTTCGTTTCATGGCTGGCAAAAAGCATCATCATTCGATCATCTCTCTGCTGTTAAACAAACCACAGGGTTGAATAAAGCCCAATGTTAAATACCAGTTTCGCTCATAATTGAAAAATGTCAAAAGAGATTCTTGGCCGTGGGCCTGTTCAACCTGCCCAATGGTGTGTTTCTATACCTGCATGGAATAAGAAAAGGCATTTATGCTGCATAAAATAGCAGGAACCGCTAGGAGATGGCTGCATTAACCCATGAAGGTAGACATGAGAACAGACCAAGAGAGAAAGGAGGAAGAAAGACCTATTTTCTAATAAACTACAGTATCAACAATAATAAGAGACGCCCTATGATACTAAGTTAATCCTATTCTTTGAAGCACAAATCAGCAGAAGATAATTTACCCGACCATCATCAACATCTGCTTCCCTCATATCCACCAAAAAACACAAAAGACTTGCATCCTGCAACCATTATAGTTATGATGTCTAAATTTCAAAAGGCTTTCCAAAACATTATGACCGCCTTTCTACAGAATGAACAAAAAATTTAGTGGAAAGACACTTCAATGAGGATGTAACTGCACCTTAATATTCAGGTAGTCCCTTTGCTGCAGTTTTTCAGAATCTGCTTCCTGCCATCAAATATGAGCAATATTCCTTATTTAGTTTATACGGGGCATGCTACAAGAAATCTCATACATTTATACCAATCTAATTAGCAAAGCAAAACGCTGCATGATACCATTCAAGATATTGTAGAAATGTACCCATATGTTGCAGTATCGGGCTTCAATTTTGATAAGATGACAACTTATCAAAATAATATATAATGTACTCCACTTCTCCAAAGCCATTAATTGTTTTATTTCTTTAAGTCAGGTTAACAAGGATTATTCCTGAGACCCAAAATTGCCTTAGGTTTTGAGTGGAATTAAAGCTTTCTCAGTTGTTGGTGTCACATTGATCTGTAAGAAGCCGAAATAATGGCAAGAACCTTAAAGCATAGTATCTTTCACTCCCACAACCCAAGCTGAGGATGACCAATGGGTTCACCCATCAAACTTAAATTACATGAAACAAAGTTGTCTACGGTTAATTTTCGAATTTCTTCACTGTAGACATAACAGATATGATTTTTGCCTAGCATGATGAATATTCCGAGTTTCCGATCCCAACCAGCTTAACTATAAAATTTGAGTCCTTACAAGTTCTAAAAGACCCATTGCATTAGACCCATGTAAGAATGTTGTTTTATGAGTGTTACTTTTCAATACTTGAGCCATCAAGAAAATTAATCAACTATTGATATTTGAACTTGTAAAGGAAAACTGTTTTCCTGAAAACTCCTGCCATAATTTTGTGATCAATCCCACCTTTCTCATACTCATGGCACTAGAGAGATTAATCAACACTCATTATATGCTCCACATAATTGTTCTTTGATAACAAATAAAGAAGTCAAACTTATAGAGACAAAAACATGGTTTTCATTCACTAAAATCAATAAAGAATAAGAAACTGAATGAAAATGAAGTCAGGGGAAAAGATTATAAAAGAAAAAAATAAAAAGAATTAGTATGTGTTATGCTTAGTTATGGATAAGATTCGAACCTCTCTGCTCTCTTTTGCATTTCTAATAAGTCCATCAAGACAGTCATTGATGATCTTCAGGTCGTAGTGGAACTTCCATTGCCTAGGGACCACCCACCATGCCAGAGGAATTTTCCAGTATGGGATGCAGAAAGTGGATCTATGCTCAGCATCAAAAAGAGTACCATACACTGCCTGCAACGTATGTTTAAAAGGGTGATTATGAAATTAGAGCATAAAAGTGGCTTAACATGAAATGCTTTCATAATGTAACCTGGATATAGGAGGCTACAGTAACAGTTTAAGCTAAATACCCAAGATAAAGAATTATTCAAACGAAAAACTTGGAAGATCATTTTGCTGCAAACTTCAGTTTACTAAAGCATTAAACAATTGGACATTAAAATGGAGAAAAACTCTGTTTGATCCAGCCAAAGGGCAAGTGGAAAGAGGGAAACAGGTTGCTTTCTATCTCCTAGGGCAACATAAACAAAAATTTTTGGAATTCTTAGCAATTGTTGGTCTATGCACAAGACTGAAACCTTTCCAGAGTACCTATGGCAGAAAAAGACTGTATACAGACACATTGGAAACTTATACCTTCATGTCTCAGAAACACAATCATGCCCACACTTATGAAAAGGCCATCGTAAATCCCTCTATATCCTTGCAAGGTTCAGTATAAACCTTTACATTACAAGAGCGATGAACAGACTGAACCACTTAACAATTTGGCCAGTTTTTACCAAGAAGCCTGTGATTATTGATCTTTTCTTCTTTCACTCAACTAAATTATAGCTTTACTCATTATCTGTACCAAAAAATAAAGCAAGGTAAGAGAACAGATTACTGGACCGAATCACAGAAGAGCAGGACTTTACTCAACAAAGCCTCACTTCAGAGTCAACCAACATCAAGTGATAGTTCCCTTCTTCTAAAAAGCCACTTTTTTTATAAAGTCATAATTTAGCCACTGTTGCCTCAAAACTTCAGTCCAAACTCTTTTGTAGTTTTTGCTAGTCATAATTAGCACCTATGCCACAATGCCACCAGCATCTAGAAACCGTATGCCTAGCTATGCCACCTGCATCCTGCATCCTTTCTCAGGCCTGGAATGGATAGGTTAAATGCGAACTATTAAGGAGGAAAGAATGCATACAATTTAGGTAGCACATGGGACAGGATAATAACAAGAAAATCTCAAATTTGCTTATCAGATAATGATGAGAAAAGTTGAAGACAGCATAAAAAAATTGTCATCTCTGGAGAGGGTTGAGCAAGCAACTAAATTTGAGCAACTCGTGATGGTAAGAATGATCATATAGTTCTTCACATGACTATTTGAATTGAGTAGGAGGCACAGGTATGACACAGGCATAGCAAGTAATAGCTAAGAAGATATGCCAACTACATGAACACGAAATAAAACTGAGAAGCAGGATAGCACACATTTTAATTTCATACACGTTAGTGTTTATTATTTTACTCAGCTAAAAGTGATCCATTAGTTAAAAGAAAAAGAGTACCATGCCGAGGTGCTCTGCAAGCGAAAAATACATTAGAATTGCAGATTTACAGAAAGTATCATCGCACTTTAATCAGAGGAGAATCTTTTGTAATAGAACCAAAGTTATAGTTGAAAACACCAAGTCCAATAATATCCAGAGCTAAGCTTGAAAACTCTGCCTCAAGGTCCAACTCAATTGCATCTCCTCCACATGAATGCTCTCCATCTAGAAGCTTTTCAAATTTTTGTGTTGTTCTTTCTGAACAATCAGTGAATACTTTGACCATAGCTTTCAAGTATAACGCAAGGAACCCAGGGGCAATAACTGCGTGTTTTTTAAACATATTAAACCTTACCAAAAATATTATCTGCAAGAAATTTTTTTTCACCTCAATATAAATGATAATGATAAATTTAAAAACCCAAGAATATGTGCAGAAACAACAATAGTTAAGAGTAAATATAAATTTTATATTTAGCACAAGTCCACTAGGTTAGAACATAGGTGTTGACAATACAAATCATGCTCTCAGACTAGTCTACTCAAACGCGTATTTAAGGAACTTACTCCTTTCTTTTTCTCTTTATAATGATGTATAAGCCAGATGAGACTCTAAGATCATTCTACTTAACTTCTCGGTCTTGGTATCCTTCAGAAAATGGGTGACGGAAGTTGGATCAATAATCAAACTAGCAATTAAAAAACGTAAAGTTTATTCGTAATCATCCAAAAGAAAGGATTTAGAGAAGATATGCATGTTGACCAAATATGATGGGACAAAATATGTGATGCATTAAAACAAAATTCTACAGACATCCACAAAAATACCTCTAATTGAGAATGAGCTTCAAAAAAATAGCAAATCTTACATATTTATATATTGTATTGCAAGAAAAATTCTGAACCAATCAAATTTATATACCTCACTCTGAATGAAAAGAGCAAGCATTGCCTTTTTAATTTAAATTCTGAACCAATCAATTTTATAAACCTCAGTCTGTATGAAATGAGCAGGCGTTCAAGATCACAAGTGAGTGCTCAAAATAAAAATCATAATGTCACAGATAGCTATCATCAGAGAACAAAATACGTGCCTTCTGTCCTCATGAAATGCATATAAAAATTCAACATCAAAAAACATAAATTTCATACGTCTTCTCCTTTGTTTCCCTGCGTCAAGGTCAGCAGGTACAAGTCCTTTGCCCATTATTGGTGCTAGCATATCTGCAAGAACTCCTTTGTTAAAAAATGAAAATTTAGGTAACTGAATTCAAAATTTTAATCAAGAAATAAGACATGATTAAAATGAAGGATGCTAAATTCTAGAGTGGATGACAGTGCAGCCAAACTAAACATATTCTAGCTATGTGATTGCTTAGCTGATTCTTTTCGAATGATATTTATTTAGAAAGTATTTATTTGTCTTTCAATGTCAAAGAGTTTGGAACACTATTCAACAGGAAAATGTGGCAGAAAACAAATCTTAAAAAGGCCTCATTTCCTTTCATTAGTCCACATCTAAAATCACAGTTGATAATCAATTACAGAATGAGAAAATGAAAATGAAGTCATTCAATGCATACACCTTAACATGAAAATTTAAAGTTTTTTTTTTTTTTTTGGCCGAGGAAATAAGAATTTTTACACATCAAGTTAGCATGTAAAAAAGTAATGGATAACAAATTAACATTACACAGACAATGTACTAACATAATACACTTGTCAAAGGAAAATGCATTTTCTCAAAGAATATGCCTTGCAGTAATAGGATCCGATGCAACAACAAAAGCTTTTGGCCCAAAAGCAAGTTTATACATGGAGCCATGCTGCTACATAAATTAAGATATCAAACAAAAGAAAAAAAAAACAGTAAGAATCGGGATCTGCAGTTCATCAACAATGATAAGCAACAAAGGACTATACCACATGATAAAGGGAAAACAAAACTGAACCACAAGGTTTAATAGCATAATCACTTTTATGATTCAAATATGTGTTACCAACTCAAATTTCTGGAACAGGACAACTAAACATTTAAGACTTGGAACTTTCAATCACAGTCTCAAGTCCAAATCTTGGAAAAGGGTTTTAAGTGATGGTAGAAGTCACCTTTGTAGTCCAAGTCCAATACACTTTCACGTGTACCAAAAAAAAAAAAGGGGTATTGGTAACTCCTAAAGTTCAATTGAGCCTCTACCCACTATCTATCACCTAAAATGGTAGAAGTTGCATGGGGCAGATGTGGTCAAAGTATCATAAACTCAAGACAGATCAGTAGCATCCACATTAAAAATTTGCAACAAAAGAGAAAGATAGTAGTTAAGTGCCTCTAAAAACCAATTACACAAAGAGAAGAAGGGAGGTCGACCAAACAAATAAGAAACAGCACCTTCAGCTACACGCATAGAACTAAGACTTTCCCCACTTAGGAAATTGGTAAGAAGGTTGCTTGCATTACCCAAAAGATTCCTTTTAGCTTTTGGTTCGTCGGTATCTGAGGATTGACATCTGCGAAAGTTTACCATAAATACAATCAATAAAACAAATCCTAAACCAACCCATTTTTACTCCAAACTTCACTTACATGAAAATGTTAAAAAAAAAGAGTTCCCACTTCCCACTTTCCAGTTACCTGATGGCAGCAGAGGATTTTAGTTTTGGTTTGGGAAATGAAGGAGGTTTGAGACACCCATAAAAGTGAAATCACTGGTTTGGAAACTGCCATAAACTGCAGTTGAGGAGAGCTGAAGGGATGAAGCGTTTGCAGTTACAGCTACTACTGCTGCTTCCATTGCAAATAGGCAACTTTTGTTGGGTTTTGGTTCGTGTCAGTGGAGAAGTTGAGATTGGTGGGATGTGCCTAACATCTTCCACCATCACTACTCACTGGTACTAAAAAAATGTGAGAAAGTACTAAAAGATAACGCACACCGTCCCACTCTGCGTGCTATCAGCTATCTGACTGATGACATCGGTGACCCACCCAGGCACCATCTGTGGAATGTCAACCCGTATTATACCACTTGGACACTAGGCTTAGAAGTGATTATACGTAAAATTGACTTTTAACTTTAATTTAATTGATATTTTTAAAATAATTTAATTTGATTTAATTAATTCATATAAGCATTTTTTAAAAATATTATTTAATAAATTTAATTCAAATTTTAATATATACAACTTAGTTTTTCAATCATCAAACTATGATCTCTTTTAATAAATCAAAATTTATAAGAAAAATAAGAGAATAATGCTAGGTGTGGTAGCAAGAAAAAAAAAATAAAAGATGAAAAAGAAGAAAAATATTAAAATTAAGGGAGACAGAAAAAGAAAAAGAAATTAGGGAAGGTGAATTTTAAAAATGACATAATAAATTATTAAAATAAAAAACTAATAATTAAGTTTTATAACAAAATGATTTTGCTAAAACTTACTTAAACATTTACCTTAATTAATAATTAAGTTTTATAACCTTAAATATTTACCTTAAATATAAACCAAATATTTGGAAAAGAAGTTAAATATATTAAATAGTTATAATTTAACATACTATCAATGTAAATTTTTAATTTCAAGTGGTGTCAAGGAATTGATACATCTTATATTATGTTTTAAATTTTTTTATTTTTTAAATATATCTTAAAAAATATACGTTCACTTTTTTAATTTCTCTTGTAAAATTAAAAATTTTACTGTCTATATATATTTGATAATTTTGTATATTAAAATATAAAAATTTTAATATATTTATGAAAAATCATTACAATATAAGTTAGCAAAATAAAATTTTATGCTTAGATTATTTTGATATTTTAATTAAATGAAAAGTTTATTAAATTTTAAATTTTAATTTTTATCAAGTGGTGAAGACATTTATTAACTTTTTAATTTCTAATGAAATAATATTACTAAAATTGATTAATTTTTTATTAACTTTTCTTTATTTTTTATTTAGAAAATGAGGAATTCGAACCCGGTTCAAAAGATATTGAAATCATCTATCAATAATAATTCAATAAACACCAGTCAATATACGTTTGCCGCAAATTGCGCAAAGAAGATATGAGTGAGAATTGAGAAGAACACATTCTCTAAAAAATGCCGGTCAAAACAACTTAGATATGGCAAAAAAAAAAAAAAAACTTAGGTAACATTGCATTTTACTTAATTTTGTTTTTTTTTTTTTGAAATAATAATTTTGTATATTCTTGATTGTATGATTAGCATCTTTTTCTCAAGCCTGTTTCTCAACCCAAAAATAATAAAAAATGGAAATCAAATTATTCTTCATATTTTTATGCTACATTATGCTGTTTTTTTTTTATATATATTTATAAGTGAACAATATTTTATGAAGAGAATAAAAAAAATTTGTGTTTGCATAAAATATAATTGTATTTAAATTGGTATTACTCCTTTTTGTCCATAAATGTAGTCCTAAATTGATTTTATTTAAATTTAAACCTTTTTAATTGAATTTACTATTGTTAAAATTTGAAAAATAAAATAAAAATTAAAAACTATAATGGTTTTCCCAAATATATATTTATAAAATTTTAATTTAATAAAGACTATTAGAATTTATGGTCATTAAAAAAAATTGATAATAAAATGAAACTACGACAAATATTAATTTATGGGATGGGATATATGGTAGTTTGTAGTCACTTACTCATTTTTAATTGGATGTAATTTTTTTTCTTTATAACTTTAAAAAATTAAAAAAAAAAAAGTAAAATAATAGACCAAAAAATAATATATAAAGTGGATTTCACAAGAAATAATTTTTTTAATTTGAGTTTCTTAAAATGAATATATATCATTAAATCGAATGGTGAAGTACCCAAAGAACAAATTTCGATTTTAAAATTTTAATTTTAACCCATAATTAATTAAAAGGATATAATAATCAGAAAAATTGTTAATTAAACTCGATTTTAAGATTGGGAAAAGTGGCATTGGCATCAAATTGAAGACTTTATAGCTAACATGATTATAAAATTGAAGAGGAAGATTAAAACCCACAATCATCGCAATTGGGAAGCAAAAACATAATGGAAACGTGATAAAAGTTAGCATTGTTATTGCAGAAAAAATGTGTTTAAAAAAAAAGTATGGTAAAAAATTTAAATGTTTAATATTACTGTGAATAATTGAAATATTAAAAAAATACACATAAAATAATAAAATAAATATAACATAATATAATAAATTTTTATCCCAAATATATTTTTTATTGCAAAAACATTATTTAAGACTTAGTTTAGTATTATTGTTGAACGTGATTTGGAGAAAAAATCCATCATATAAACTAAAAAGCCTGAAGGACAGTGAACCCAAAAAATTATTGTTGTGCCTTGATAAATATTATTAATTAGTTTATGGGTTTCAAATTATTCCGATCATCATATATCTTTGTAATTTTATTATTATTATTTTAATTTGTAACATTATAAAAATGAGAAGGATCGAGGATGTTTCTACGGGTTATTACATCTGTGAAAGACTGCAAAGTCATCAATGTCCACCTACCATAAAACAAGTCATTGCTGACGTGGCTATTGCGTGGATGACGTCATCCCGATAAGCAATTGCTGCTTCTTTGAAACAATCTCTTTTGCTCAACTCCTCATCGACTTCCAGAACCCCACATACATCTTGCCAACCATGTAACTTTTTTTTTTTTTTGTTTCTTTTCTTTTCCGCCAAACACCACGTGCTGTTGCTTTCAGGAATCTGACTTTAGCCAAAATCAGTGGCCATGATTTTCCCAATATTCTTCCTTTGACCGCGTTGAAGCCACCATAAATACCCCCTTACGCTCTCTTCTTTCCCTTCTCTTAAAAACAAAAGCTGCTAACTGTTCGTTTCTTTTTACCAGTTCTGTTTGCCCCCCAGGGCATCAGTGAAACCATGTCTAGTCCTACCGATTGGCCACAATTTTACCAACAAAATCTTTCTAATCAGGAAACTGAAGCCACTGCTGTTAGCACTACAATCACCTCCAGCAGCGCACCAAGTCCATTAGGCTCAGGCCCGGCTAGTTCAAGTGGTGGTCATTTGAGTCCCGAAGGCCGCGTTGGGAAGCCAGTTCGAAGACGATCAAGGGCTTCAAGGCGAACCCCTACTACCTTGCTCAACACAGATACTACAAATTTCCGAGCCATGGTTCAACAATTCACTGGTGGTCCTAGTGCACCTTTTGCCCCAGGAGGTCACCCTGGCGGACCAAATTTTGTCTTCAGTTTGGGAGGACGTCAACCCCATGTTAACCCTAGTTCCCTCATGGTTCCTCCTGCTGGATTTCAGCTGCAATATCATCAACAACAACAACAACAGCAGCAGCCTCAGCAACACCATCATTTAATCCAGCACCAAAACCAGCCATACATGTTTTCATTGAACAGCAATAATAATCCAGGGGCAGGGGACCTTTTCCTTCGAAGACTTGGGGGGAACCCTAGGCCAAACACGGAAGCTGGGTCCGAAGGGTTTCTTGTGGAGGGTGCTTCCTCTCAGGTTCCCCCTTCTAGAACAACCTCCTCCAATGAGAACAGGAGTAACTCTACATTCATGTTTTGAGAGGGACATGAAGGAAGAAAGTTAGGTACTGACTTGTATTAGGGACATACATTAAGTCATTGACCAATGTAAATATTTTGTTTCAATTATACCCTTTTTTTTTTTTCTCTTTTTGACGCCAATGGCAATGTTTGTTACTAATACACTCCAACGTTTGTAGCTGGGAGTCTTTTTTTTTTTTTTTTAGTTATTAATTAAAAGAGGTGGGGGATTCTTGTTTCCAAAAACCATGGGCTGACTGTGGGAATTGTTGAAATTTGGATCATCTTTCTAATTTCAACAAAAAAAAATGATATTGCTATAATTTCTTTTATTTTCTTTTTCCTTTGAAAAGAAAATTCAGTATCTTTAATCTGCAATTCAGCTGTGCTTCTACATGTAAGCTTTTGGGTTAGAATACACTTTCTTTAATTAGATTATATACCGAACGGAATAATAATTTTCAAAACCGATGTCACTCAAAAGAAAAAGTGACCAACTTATGCAGAAAAACATAATCTAGAATCCATATATAGATTGAAAAGTCATATTTTTTTTAGATCATCGTTAATTTTAAAATTTTTTATTTGATCAATTACAATATGGAACAAAGATACATGCATATATTATCGTATCAAATATTTTTACATTTTTTTATATGCTATTTAGCTCATAATCTAAAACTTAGATAATGAAATCAATTTTTAAAAATATTATTTAATAAATTTAAATTTTAAATTTCATACAAATAATTTTTTTACCAAAAAAAAAAAATGGAAGGATAAACATTTGAATCCAAAATTGCAGGAATTTAGCGCAAAAATTAAGGCATGCTGGTAAATAGGAGAAATTCTTTCAGCACATTTATAGATGCAAATAAAAAAAAAGAAAATAAAATAGAAAAGATACATTGGAATTCAAAAATGATAGAAAAAGACAAATGGTTGGAAAGAGGGGGTGAATCTGAGGTGTAATGGGACCCAATTGGCATCAAAATCAGAAAATGGAATTCACAAAGTCAAATTTAGGCTGATCATCTTTGCAATTTTGAAATTAAAACAAGAGGGCTATGCTAAGCATATTTCTTACTATTATTATTATAATGTAATTATTTAAATTTTAAAATTATGTAAAATTTTTTAAAATTTTGTTAAAATTTTATATTTTACAAATGATAAATTTTTACATAATTTTTTATTATGATTAAATAGATATAAATTTATAATAAAAATAATTATATGTAAAATATTGTCAACTTATTCTGTAATATTACATCAATATTTAATAGGAAAAACGTGCACCTTAATTTCAACATTATTACAGCGATTAGATCATGTCATGCACGTCAATTTGTGTATAGAAAATTAGAATATGCTCCGTGGGCCGCTTGTTCAAAGATTGGTTGATCATCTTTCACCATCTGATGTTAATAATTTTAGTAATTATATAAACTTGAACTTGATTAATCAAAACCAATCCTTGTTAGTATTAAAATTTTTTTTATTAATTTAATTAATAAAATATATTTTTGTTTGAATTTAATTTTAAAATATAGTAAAGTTATTAATATATTAATATAAAAATAATTTTAAAAAAATAGATTTTTTAAATTAAAAAGAAAATCAAAGATTCGATTGGGAAAGACGAGAGAGCCGAAAGCTATTCTAAAAAAAAAAGGGTTGATACTGTGAGAGCCCAAAATTTTCGGGCATTGTATTTAGCCTTTCGGGGATGCTGTTTCGCTTCATTTTCGCAAGGGATGTGTCTTCCTTTACCAGAACAAACTTTTTTCATTTCATACTTTTTTTTTTAAATTTTTTTTGTGAATTTCTTTCGTGAAAAAGAACATTCTAAAAGCAATTGATAATTTGTTTAAAATGGTATTTTAAATTTTAATACAACATAAAAAAAATCATTACATTAACTATCAACCATTGCTTTTTATGTTGAAAGCTTTTGATAATAAAATTTTGATACGATTTCAAGGCAAAATCTTTACATGAAGATTTTGTTACAAATTTTCCTTTTCACTATGAAAAAAAATAATTCTTTTGATTGGTCCAATTACAAGCCCCAAATCCCAGCATTATTGGTCCAATTACAAGCCCAAAAGCCAAGAAAACCATTAGATCCTTGGTCCATTTCGATTATATACCTCCTCTTCCCTCATTCAATGAGAAAATGAGTCTCCCAACTTCATTTCTTTCACTTCTTTCTTTCTTGCCCATTTTTTCCCCTTTTCGCTTAAAAAGTTCTTCAATTGTAGAAATTAGTTTGGATTCTCATGCATATCACCATTAATGACCAAAATTAATGTTGATGGAAAGGATCATGAGATCATCTTTCCCTAAATTAACTCTATTTCCTCCGATTGCAAACCATCCATTTTTGGATAAGATGTTACTATCCTAGCCAATCATGAATCAACCAAAAGGATAGATTTCATGTATTCAAGACATTTCCAACTTGACAAAGCTCGGTCGACTATAATCGGAAAATTCCGTTAAAAAACAAAAAAGGGTTCATGCTGACTTTCAAGTTTCAAACTTGGCAAAAGATAATGATTCCTCACCGACGCTCAAGCGTTGTGCGGCCACGGCCTTCATAGTCACAATTTAAGATTCATTCAGATAGACGATGAAATTAAAATTAACGAAAAAAATAAAAATAAAATTAATGATAATATATGTATTTAGATATAAAAATAATAATAACAGTAAAATAAATTATAATAAGAAATAAAATAATTATTAATGATATTAAATTAAAATTTATATATAATAAAATTTTAAATTATTTAATTTTTATAAAATTAATAAATAATTAAATTATTTATTAAATTATTTATATGTTAAATAATAATTTATTAATAAATAATTTTATCTTGAAAGAAATCATTTCTTAACTTTTAAATAAAAATAAAATAAAATAAACAAAAAAAAGGTTAAAATTTGAAAAAACTTAACAACTGAGTTCTACAATTTTTTACTGGAACTATAAAGGTCTAGCGTGTAACTGGTGCTGTAGTGCGATGAAGCATTGAAAAGTTATCATCCAATCACAATAATGGTGCGATTTGCGGCTGTAATCGTGCTTCACTGAAACTGTTTCTAAATCCAAATGAAGCCTTAGTTTTAGAGATCATAGCCAATAAATGAAAATGTATTTAATAATTGAAAATAAAAAATGAATGAAAAAATGAAAAAAAAATTTATTAATTGTGAAAATAAAAATATATATTTTTTATATTTTACAAGTTATTATATTTAAATATTTTTAATATCATTAATTAATAAATATATATTATTATATTTATAATAAGATATCATTAATAGTAATATCATTGAGTATTTTATTTATTTTGCATTAAAAATATAATTTTTATTTTCGTTTATCAAATCCATATTTAAAAAATAAAAAATAGAAAATAAAACTATTTTCTTAAAAATGAAAATAGAAAATATAAATATAAAACATTTTTTCAAACCAAACATTTTTTAGAATACTTACAGTTATTCTCAAAAAAAAAAAAAATTAATACTTACCGTTACAGTCGTGCAATTATAAAATATTAAACTTTTAATTTTATTAATTGAAATTTAAATTTTAATAATTTTAAACATAAAAACACTTAATACTTATAAGTATAAAATTATAGTAATCATACAATAATTAAAAATAAAAAAAAATCTATCAACTGAATTTTGGATTAACTAACAAATTATTAGAGTCACACTCAAATATTATGAATTTAAAAAAAATTTATTCACATAATTTTTTTTCAACCAAAATAAGTATTAATATAAAAAATTTAAAAATAAATTAAAATTTTCAAATAAAAAAACAAAATAAAACGAAAAACACAGCCAAAACCTATCAAAAGAAGTAATGCATCCAAATTAATCCTATGCGCCTAAATTTTACTTCTTTTAAAGTTTAAATTTAGTTAATAATATTTTAGTCAATGTAATTTGAAAGCAAAAAAATTTAGTCAAGTTAAAGTTTATATTTGTCTTAATTTTTCCCTTATATCTTTCTATATTTTTTTTGGCCAAGTCTATCCTCTTATTTTAACGATTTTTACGTCAATATAAATTATCTAAATTATAATCTTACCGTATCAGTAATTTTTTTTTTCCTAGAGTAGGGACCAATTAATTTTTTTTTATTAAAAAGCCTTTTCTTCTATAGGAGAAAAAAATCTTTTTCTTTTTTTGAAGTGACTGAGTGTGACATAGGTAACGTGACAACACAAATACGCAGCGTTTAAAAAAAAGGAAAAAAAAAAAAAAAGGTTGATACTACAAAGATAGACGCGGAAGAAACGCATATACGAAGGTATTAGACGCGGTGAGGGCTGTTGGAAGGCCCTTTCTTTTGGTTTCAGAGAAAAAGCAGTCATCAAAGCTATAATGAGACTGAAGAAGTAAAAGTGTAATTTTTTTTTCTTCTAAATTCCAAAATCTCCACCATGAACAACAACGAAAACAAAAGCAACAATCCCGACCTCGATCGCCCTGTCCGTGTCTACGCCGATGGGATCTACGATCTCTTCCATTTCGGCCACGCTCGCTCCCTTGAACAAGCCAAGAAATCGTACGTTTTCCTCCCTTCTCTCCATTTGTTTCTTTTTCCCCTATCTTTGATCTGCATGCTTTTCTGGGTATCTTTGGAAATTCCCGGTGATTAATTGGTTTCTTTCAAAATTCTTTTGTGTGGGTTATTTTTTGATCTGTCTAATTTTTCTGCGTTTTTGATATTTGAAGTTGTTGTGAATTTTATTTCATGTGTGAGATATTTGTTTGTTTGTATCCGAAATATTTTACTTGATGTTGCTTACACGAAACTGCTTCCTTGGACTTTTTTGATTATATATGTGATTGAAATTTGTAAAATTGTAGGTTTCCCAATACGTATTTGCTGGTTGGATGTTGCAATGATGAAATAACCCACAAGTACAAGGGCAAAACTGTTATGACCGAAGCAGAGCGTTATGAATCCCTTCGCCACTGCAAGTATTACTTCTTTCTATAACCTATTCAAGTTATTGTCCTATGAGAATATTGAAGGGAAAAAAAATTCACTTGGGATGCTCATTTGAGGTATAGTTTGGTTGTTACTTTTGCTATTTGGCGTTTGCTTTTGAAAGTGGAAAGCAAAATGTGCATTTGGAAGCAAAAGGAAATAGTAAATTTGAAGAATTAAGAATTGATAAATTTTTTTGGATAATGCATAGCTTTACTTTTGTATAGAATAATTAGGTTAGAACTGATGTTTTGTTATTTTTTCATTTTTAATCAATTATAAATTTGATTTTTAGGAAGTAAATCTAAGTAGTAAAAAGCAAGTAGCAAAAGCCGCAACCAAATGGAACCTCAGTTATAAATCTAATTGATTTTTTCTTTCTTTGAAGGAAACAGCCGTCACATCTTTTTACAAGATCTTTCATTTTTAATTATAAATTTGAGTGAATTAACTTAACTTTATCCCTATTAAGAGGTCTTTGTTATTCATTTGTTACAGGTGGGTTGATGAAGTCATTCCTGATGCACCATGGGTGATCAATCAAGAATTTCTAGATAAACACAAAATTGACTTTGTGGCTCATGATTCACTTCCGTAAGGATAGACAATTCTTGCTCTGATACTAATTTATTAATGGTGAATGCTGCATTATTAAGAAAGATAAATATATAAATAGAAGACTAATGTATTTGTTTTACTTTTCCCATTTCTTTTTAGTCCTTGCTCCTGTAAAAATTATAGCCCCTTATAAATATATAAATGCCTGTCATTCAGCTATTCATGTAGTCTTTGAACTTTTTACAGCTATGCTGATGCCAGTGGAGCTGGGAAAGATGTGTATGAGTTTGTAAGTTTATTAAGGCAGTAGTTCACAGTTATTGCATTTGGTGATTTTTTCAATTTTGTTTTATATTAAGCAAGCTCTTGTTATCAGGTTAAAGCTGCAGGGAAGTTCAAGGAAACAAAACGAACTGAAGGGATTTCTACATCGGATATCATAATGAGAATTGTTAAAGATTATAACCAGTATGTGATGCGTAACTTGGACCGTGGATATTCAAGGAAAGAACTTGGAGTTAGCTATGTAAAGGTATGATCTCTGTCTTGAATGTCTTGTTTTCATTAATAATGCGTCTTTGTTGATATTCCCATTAATATCAACAGGAGAAGAGATTGAGAGTGAACATGAGACTGAAGAAACTACATGAAAAAGTAAAGGAACACCAAGAAAAAGTGGGAGAAAAGGTATGTCCACTCTATGCCTTGACTATCTATTTTAACGATCTGTCCCTCCTCTGTTCAGCTCACATCTCTAATGCTTTATGATTGGGATCTAGTATGTTATTGGAAGGTAATATGCACACCTTTTAGCTTTTTGTAGGGTGATGAAAGTATTTGAAGTTCTTTTTGTCTCAGTTCTTCTGGACTTTTCTCTTACCATGAAGCTTTCAGCATATTTATCACACATTTCTTTTTAAATTGCCTAGTTATGTGGAGCATGTGCATAAATAATATGATGACTTGAAGTTATAAACATTTCTTGGAGAAATAACCGAGGAGTAGCAAAATTAGCTTGGTCCTAGTGTTGTCAACTTGTCATTGATGTTATCATGCAAAATTTGATTTGTGGATGTGTGGTATGTGTTTGTATGACGAAAGTCTAAACTCCATGAATTTACTCTAGTAAAACTTTGAAGGAGCTGTATTTAGGAAAGTCTCCTACTGAAATTGAGGAATAATTTGTTTGAGGGGTTTCATGAGTTTGATTCAGCTTGATTCATTGCAGTATTATAAGATCATATTATCCTTAGATACATTGCTCTTCTTGTAACATCAGTATGTAGATTGAAGTACCTCCATAGCTAAGTAATCTAATATTGACTTTATTTGTGCTTTTCTTTAGCCTTTTACATTTCCATTAATTAGACTGTGCAGACTCCTTGCATGTTTATGTTAACTTGAAGAGCCTTGTGACCCTTCAGTAGACATCTGTATGTCACATACCATCCCCTTCCACCACCTTGTCACCACACCCAATCCTTCCCCAACTCATCAACCCACATTTTCCCTAAACCTTGCCCTGCTTCCAAAAGTTAATAACTAATTACATAAACCCACACACACGTACACATACATGATTACAAACACCCAAAAACCAGTCATTTACCTTAGAAAAAACTGGGTCTAGTTGGAAGCCAGCTTTAGAACTGTTCAAATCCAGGTTCTGTGGTAGGTTAGTACAATGGTCGGCAGTGTTGAAATTCTAAAAGCTGGATTACCTTATGATTTTATTTGGTCAATTCTGCATGACTGTGTGGTTGAAGAACATAGCTGTAAGACCCAAAATATAAGGAGATCTAGTGCCTTTAGATGATAGTATGACATATTAATGACAGGGTTATGTTCTGCAGTTTAAATCCAATTTCTTCACTTTCATTGGTTGATCATATTGGTCTACATTTAAATCCTAGTATTTTATCTGCCAATATACCTTGGGTTTATAGTGATAGATGGTTACCTTTTGTTCAAGCCAATGGGCTTTTCATATGTACCAAAAATAAATAACATATATCTGAATAAGGAACTTAGAGTTTGATACCAACTCCCAGTTCCACCTCCATCCCCTGGATCTATTTCCCCAGAAAGGGTCACTAAAGTTATGGAATATGAGATTAACTTTTTCCAGCAATAAGATTATATCGCAGTTGTATGATTTTGTGAGTAATAAGAACCAAATGGGCTCCATTCGGTGAGATTCATAATTTAGGTTTTGTTTTACCTAGTGCTTCAGTTTGTTAACTTTATATGTTTTATTTTGTGTATATATGTTTATATTTATGCATGCTGCATGCATATATGTGTATACTATGTACATACTTAGGTTGCCAATTGCCAGTTACTATCTGCCCTGGATCTGGAGTGCTTTTTCAGTTCACGGTTATTTGTTTATTGTTAACATCCGCTTTTCTGTTATTCGTACCTTTATCAGAAGCTTATTGTAATTCACTAATCTTACCCGAATATACTTGCAGATACAAACTGTTGCTATGCATCGTGATGAGTGGGTGGAAAATGCTGACCGCTGGGTAGCCGGATTTCTTGAGATGTTTGAGGAAGGTTTTCACAAAATGGTGAGCAAATCTAATAATGTATGCATATTGAAATTACAAGTGCATGCATGTAAAAATTTCATGAATATAATTGACAACCATGTTGCCCTCACTTGAGAACTTTGGTTGCCGTTCAGGGCACTGCAATCAGAGATCGAATCCAGGAGCGGTTGAGGGGCCAGCAATCAGGGGATTCCACATATCTTTTGCAAAATTGCAAGAGTGATGAAGATGAAGAATATTATTATGATGAAGAAGAATATTATTATGATGACGATGATTATGATGATGATGAAGAATACTACGATGATGACGGATATTATGATGAGAAAGACGAGAAAAATGGAAAAGAAAAGAAAGCTGAGAAAGAAAAGAAATAAATTTGCTTCTGCATGCTTTCAGGTTCTGGTTTACTACTTATGGGGTACCTTAAAGTGCTACATAGTTGCTGTGGAATGTGTGAATTGTTGATGCTATAAGTAAATCGAGCCAGGCTTTGAGCAGAAAGCTTTTTCTTTTGTAATTTGTTTATCCAGTCTCTGTGTTAGGCAGAATACATGTCTCCAAGTCATACCTGAAAATGCTGTTCCCGTTGGTGGTTCTGTTTGCTAAAATTTTCGCCCTTATTATTTTAAGTTTGGTAAGATGCAAGGGCTTGTACAACTTTTCACATGTAGGATATATATAAGGGTTCTTTTTTTTTTAAATTACATCTAGAACTAAGCCATATACAGACATATTTTACTTCATTGAGATGTTATCATCTCTTTATTTTAGGTATTGTATGTCATGTTTGGTTGGGTGGAATAGTCGTTGCATTACAGCCATATTTTGTCGGGTGGTTATTCTACCGTTTGGTTTACCTTTTAGCAAAAAAATAGTGATTCCATGGAATGATCTATTCTTTGAGAATAGGGAATAGTCATTTCCGACCGTATGTGAATGGCAATTCTTTTGCTTCATTAGGAATAGAGAACAGTGTTTGTTGGACAATTTACCCTCCTCCCGCTAGATTTCTCTCGTGTTTCACAGTTCCTCGCGAAGGCAAAGTATTGGCCGCTCTGCCATAAATATTGTGAAATTATATTAGTATAATCGGTTTTCTTCTAGGAAATTGCCAGTTATTCCAGAGTAACGTCTGGCCCGGACTTGAGCATTTGTGACTTGTCAATTGGTTTTTTTTTTTTTTAATAAAGATTGTTAGGGTTTGATTTTTAATCATTGAAATTTAACATTTTATCAATAATTGTTAGTATTGGTTTCTTTCTTTCAAGTAATTTTCTTATATATTACAATATTCATGTAAAATATATGGTTCTATTTTTAAATAAATAAGAGACTTCAGTTTGAAGTTCCCTTCATTAGAAATTAAAAGTTAGGAAGATCCCACTAGAAAAAATAAAGGATGGCTGGAATCTACAAATGGATTTTTTTTTTTTTTTTTGCAATTGTGTTAAACTGTTTACATGAAAAACTGCCTGTACCACTATTATGGGATATAATTTTATCCTAATCAACCGACTTTATCGAAAAACATTACTTTTTTGGGGCCAAGAGATTGATAGCGTGATCTTGAATCAACCTATTGTTCTTCTGGCATGTCTCAGCATAAAGAATGCTACCAAAGATCTGTATTTGTTTATAAACTCTCCCGGGCAGATGGGGAATACCGGGAGTAGCAATTTATGATACTATGCAACTTGTGCAATCAGATGTGCATACAATATGCATGGGATTGGCCACTTCAATGGGATCTTTTCTCCTGACTAGAGGAGAAATTATCAAGCATTCCCTCACGTTTGGCGCTAATGAGTTTTTTTTTTTTTTAATGAAAAGAAAAAAAAATATCTTCACATAAAATTTTAATTAGTAAGTAACAGTAAAATAACACTTTGTACTTGATATGAAATTTTTTTGTTTTTTAAATAAAAATTAAATTATATATCGAAAGAGTAATATGAGAGAGAGGCATTTTTAATTTTATCTTTGCTGTCGTGGGCCCATCTCAGCTCCACAAATTATTATTTTTTATCTAAGTTTTAATATTTTAGAAATAAGAGATGAATTTTATAAGATGAAATAATAACATAGCCTAAGATCCCATAACCTCCGCATGTTGCAATATATATATTAATTAGAACATTATCCCTTTATTAAAAAAATCAGCTTATAATATCCATTTTTTTACTTAAAAAATATAATAATTATTATTTATGAAAAAGTGATAAAATAATGAAATGGAAAATAAAAAAATAGTAAAAATAACAATAAAATGAAACGTTAAATGATGTCTAGCTAGGTAGTATGTAAATAAACCTACTCTTTAGTTACCTAGATTTGACTTGTCCACTAGCTCAAGTTCAAACATATATTTTTTTTGAAACAACTCAATTTCAAACTCTTGAATGCTTAGGCTCCTGCACTTCTAACTTTTTGAATTAATTTAATGGAAATATATAATATATAATCGAGGAATGTAAACTTATATTAGTATAAGTTTTATATTTTTTAAAATTTTTAGAATAAAATTATTAAATTTTAAAATATTATTTTAATTCAAATAAATTTTAATTTTAATTTTAATTCAAAATTTTTTTTAAAATAAAAATTATAAAAAAATGACTTATTATTTTTTTTGAACTTTTAGTTTATAGGATTTTGTGTATTAGCAATAGGGTAGGGTCTAACCCGTCTCCGACGGGTTTCGACTTGACTTGACCTTATGAGGTCGGAGTTTTTTTTTAAATTCAAGTTTTTGATCGGGTCGAAACGGGTAAGGTTATGAAATAATCGAGATTCGGTTTTAAGCAAACTCAATCTGACCTGATATCATATAAAAAATATTTTTTAATTAATTAATTATTTATATTTATATAATGATATTTTTAAATATTTATATTTAAAAAATAATATTTTATATTTTTAAAAAATATATTTTATTAATTTTACGATCGAATCAAATCGAATATGATTTATATAATATCAAATCGAGATCATATTCAAATATAAAAAAATAAAAAAAATTTCAAATAAAATTAAATTTAAATTTAATAACATATAAAATTAAATCAAATTAAAAATAAATAAAATTCACCTCAAACTTGATCGATGTCAACCCAATATGTAGAGAAAAGAAGAGCAAGGAGAGTGGGTTTAACGGAATGATGTTATGGCAGCAGAACGATGAAATGCCGGCAGATTCGTTAAAAAAAGCAAAGATCATTTTGCACAGCTTGAAAGAAATGAACAACTTCCGACCAACGCATGATAAAATATTTTTATATTATTTTTGAGCGTTAAATAGAATTGACATATGATTTGATTTTGTTCAAGTGAACCAAAGCTTTTTCTTCGTCAATGTAACATCAATCAATAACTTTTTGAGAATCATGTTTTGATTTTTTTGGGAAAAAAAATTTATTTTTAATAAATAAAAAATAAAAAAAAATTTTAATCATCAAAAATCTGGTTTCAAGTAGAGCTCTCATTCTCTTTATTTATATTAAAATTTTATTCTCATGATATAATAAAAAATATATATTTTAAAAAATTTAAATTTGAATTTAAAAAAAAAAGAATTGTATTCGATAAAAAGAATAAAAATTTTAAATCATTAATTACAATAGAGGAAGATAAAGAAAAAAAGAAAAAAAATGGATGGGCTAATTTTTTTGTGTACTATAAGTGTAGAAAAGGAAAAATAGGATGAAAAAATTTTACCTTTTTCTAGAAGGAAATGAAGAGATAGATGCCTTAGAAGGAATGCTATATTAGGCGTTTACTTTTGCAAATTAGAATACCATCTTCTTGCCACAATTTTTTTTAAGAAAATCTCAAAAAGAATATCAACATTTTGTTTGGTTTAACCAATTGAAGCTTGGCGTGGACAATGGGAAAGCTTTAAACTTTCTTTTTAATGATAGTTATGTCGACATTCTTTCGACACCTCTAAGCTGTTCTCACTGTCTTAACGATTATCTATAAAATTTGCAAATATTAACAATTTAGGAAATCCTTAAAAATAATTACAACTAATGTAATGACAATTGACAGATGCAATGCCACAACGTGTATAATCCATGCCCAAGTCATCATATTCCTTTTTAATTTAAAATTATTAAAATTAAACTTTTAATTTCTGTGTAATACGAATCATGGGGCCAGATTCATTTCCGAACGCTTTAGGTAGTTTCCCCTATATAAACAACACTTTCTTACTCTCTCTTCTAGACTTTTTTTTTCTTTACTTCTGATCAATTGGATTCAGTTTTCTGTTCCAGCCATGGTCAACTTTAAACAAGCTCAGCTCTTGACATTTCTTGTCTGCTTTTTCATCCTACTTCCTTCACTAGTACGAGGAGAATGCAAGTGTGAACCTGAAGATGAAGAACGGAATAAGCCTTTGGCGCTCAGATACAAGATGGCTGCTATAGCTTCGATTCTTGTTGCTGGAGCTATTGGGGTTTGCTTTCCCATGCTTGGGAAAACTATCGAGGCTTTACGTCCTGAAAAGAATGTTTTCTTCATGATCAAAGCCTTTGCAGCCGGTGTGATATTGTCGACAGGGTTTATCCATGTTCTTCCCGATGCTACTGACAACTTGACATCTCCTTGCCTCAATGAAAACCCTTGGGGGAAGTTTCCTTTCGCTGGATTGGTGGCGATGGCCTCTGCGATTGCTACATTGATGGTTGATGCGTTTGCCACTTCTCATTACACCAAGTCCCACTTCAATAAGTCCCAACCAAGTGACCGTATTGATGAAGAGAAAACCGGGGAACATGAACATCACGTACATGTTCATACTCATGCTACTCATGGCCATGCTCATGGTTCGGTTTCTATGCTTGAGCATTCAGCTTCAACTGAACTTCTCCGACATCGAGTAGTGTCTCAGGTAAATTTTATCAGAATTAAACATGTTTAAACTGTAAACCCTTTATTGGGGGCAACTGGTGGAAGTAAAATTTGAAAATCCTTTATCTTTGGCTTAAGATTTAAAATTGGTTTGATCAAATTTCAATATCATGAAAAATAATCTGATGTTATACATGTTTTGAAGGTTTTGGAGTTGGGAATAGTGGTGCACTCGGTGATAATAGGGATATCTTTGGGTGCTTCGGAAAGTCCAAAGACTATAAGGCCACTGGTGGCTGCACTCACCTTTCATCAGTTTTTTGAGGGCATGGGACTTGGTGGATGCATTTCACAGGTAATATATATTAATCCGATCTCTTTTTTTTTTTTTTAACAATTTACGTGCTTATGAATCTCCCCTGAATCTCCAAGAATGTTACTTCCTGTCTTCTTCCTCTGAGCCTGAGGTATTTTCAATGAGTAATAACTGATAATAAAAAAAAAGTCTTTTTTTTTTGGAGTGGTGAAGGATTATTGAACTTCGCCCGGTACATCCTTTCCAAACCAGTCCAAGAAAACTTATCCAAAGAAAAGAAAACTTAAGTCTTTCCTCGACTAGCAGTATTATTTAGTAAAGCAGACAAAAAAAAGGGTGGGCGTATGGTTGGAGTTTGTTTTAATTAGCATTTTCAATGTTTTTGCAGGCAAAATTCAAGTTTCGAGCTGTTGCAATAATGGCGCTGTTTTTCTCTCTGACAACCCCAGTAGGAATTGCTATTGGAATAGGAATATCGAATACATACAATGAGAATAGCCCAACTGCTCTTATTGTTGAAGGGATATTCAACGCAGCATCAGCTGGGATCTTAATATATATGGCGCTCGTCGATCTTCTTGCAGCTGATTTCATGAACCCAAAGTTGCAAAACAATGGAATACTTCAAGTGGGAGCCAGTGTTTCTCTTCTTCTTGGGGCTGCTCTGATGTCTCTACTGGCTATTTGGGCTTAAATTTTTTTTTTTTTTTGACCTCTTTAGTTTTGCCTTGTGGAAGTTTAGATTCCATATCAAGTCATATTCTCTCTTGGTCTCAAATTATTTGGGTGTTATAGATTTTTATGAAATAAAAAAAAATTAATATATTTAATATTAATTTTTAATTTTTTTATAAAATTAAAGTTTTATGATTTTTATATCAAAAAATAAAAAAAATTTAAATATAAAATAAGAGTTTTAAATATTTAAAAAATAACATAATTTTGAGATATTTAAAAAAAAAAGACAAAATAAAAAAAAGACGGAAGTATGAATTAGATGCACCAATTGCTTGAGATGGTCAACTTTTTCCTGGCAGTTGCTTCACCATGCGAAAGTTCTCATCAATATCTACCTCACTTGATAGCTTGAAACGTATGGAGGCTGGCAATCCTTAAAATTCTCGATGAATTGACACTAGTAATGGAAATTTCAAACCGTGTTGTTATTTTCCACATTACGACACCTACGCAATTCCAATTATTCAAATAGAGGAAAAATACCCAAAATCTCTTTGATCACACCATCTCTAATTTCGATTTTTGAAATGCAATTCCTTAAGCAAAATCCTAAATATCCGTGCATATGTCTTAGTAGATGATCATAGCATTTTATATGCAATTTTGTAAAAAAAAAAAAAAAGTTTTACTGAATAATTTATATCGTTATTTTTAAAAAAATAATATTTAATAAATTTAAAATTTAAATATCAATATCTGTAATTTTTTTTCAAATTATAATTTTTTTTATAAAAAAGAACAATGAAAATAAAATATCAATTATTGATTCATTATTATGGGTCTCATAAAAATTATAATCAATAAAAATAAAAAAATTTTAATGATAATAAGATATTTTTATTTAAATAAAATAGTAGATACTATTAAATCAATCATTTTCATATGAAAGATATTTTTATATAAATTATATGATTTTCCAATTTAAGCTTGGTGTGGACGTAAAGAAAGCTTAATTTGAACGCTCTAATTGTTAGTTGTTTTCATGTCGACATTCTTTCAACATTCTAACTCAACAAAGACTTTCATACAAAAAAAATATATATATATATATATATTATTAATGATGTCTAAAATTAAAAAATTGTTTTTAATTCCTAAATCTAGAGGTCTTTTTAAATGAGAGAAATAATCAAACAAACTAATAATAAAAATTTTAAATTTTATAAGTAAGATTAAGACAATAACATATATCTTTTTGGTTACGTTTAGAGAATAAAATGATGGATATAATAAAATGATAATTATTTTATATTATATTTGATTTATATCTAAAAAAAGGAATAAGATTATAAAGAAGATTAATCATTATTTTGATATAAAATAATTCAATTCTCTTAAAGTAAAGAAGATTATTTTTAATTTATGGAATTAAACTTATATATTATATTATATTTTTAAAAATTATATAAATAATTTAAATTGTATAAGTTTTGAGAAAAAATAATTTTGACCAATAAATAAATTATCTTATTTTAATATTTGTATATCAAATATAAGATAAAATGATATTATTTAATTTAATCATAACTATAATATTATTTAATCCTATTTTATCATAATTTTATATACCAAACATATCTTTAATGTATATTTAAAAAAATAAAAAATTTAATTTAAAAAAAGTAAAATATATATCATCATTTTCACCCTACTTATGAAATTAAAAAATTTTATAACCAATATATCAAATAATTTTTATTTAAAATTATATGAAATTAATTAAATTTTATATAAAATTCACACTTATAAATGATGAATTTTTATATAAATTTTTAATTATAATTAAATAATCATAAAATTATAATAAAAAACTACAAGTAATGCATTGGGTGGAGAGGCAGTGCTCTTTCATAATTTCTTTGAAGGCGTGGGACTTGGGATGCATTCCTAAGGTAATTTGCTAATCCCATGCTTTGCAAAATTTAGATAACATGAATTTAAAGGCAAAATTTTCCACTCTATCCTATGATTGACATCCATGTAAAATATCATTTTCAAACAATTATTAGTGACAAGAAATCAAATCCAAAACAACTTTGTTGTACATAACCTAAAGCAGTACTAGCTAGTTTATAGTTCTGAAGCTGTCAAATTGACATTCCTACGGGTTTTTGAGTGTTCCAATGTGGCTTGCCCTTTGAGAAAGGGGAAGTCATCATGCATGCATGGCATTCATGAATCATGAGCTTATGGACAACGTACTAATTTTTCAAGTGATGTTGTGCATGACATCGTCGATAAAACGACATAACGTGGAGTGAGAAGATCCACCGTCCATCAAAGCCTTCCTACTCTTTTCACTCATCTCCTTTACCCTCCTCCGAACATCAGTATCCTGCTCCATCAAACACCTAATTCCTCTCTCTATCTTTTCGGCTCTCACGATTTCAACCGCATCGTTCCCCAAACTATCTTTACTATGATCCATTTTAATCTCCACCGCTAACCCTAACTCCGTCACCAATTCAAACGCGTTCAGATGTTGCTCCGAGTAAAGCGGCCACGTGGCGATGGGTACTCCGAACCATAAACTCTCCAGCGTTGAATTCCACCCGCAGTGAGACACGAACCCTCCGATGGCTGGGTGGCCCAGGATTGCCACTTGCGGGGCCCATCCAATGATTTTACCAATCCCAGCCGTTCGATCTAAGAACCCGTCTGGCAACACCTCTGCTACGTTGTCGTAATCTTTTGGAATTGTCATGATATTCCTACCCTTTGCTGGGTCTGGGGGTTGGCGTAGGGACCACAAGAATCGGTGCCCACTCTGCTCCAGCGCGCAGGCAATCTCTCTCACCTGATCCGCACCGAAGCTCCCCATACTCCCGAAGCAGAGAAACACAACCGATGAATACGGTTGTTCATCGAGCCATTTCGTGGTTGTATCAGAATTCTGATGGACCCCACTTGCACTATCTAGATTCAATATGGGTCCCACAGGGTAAACGGGCGGAAGCCTACCATCAGAAAGGGATTCAACCGCATGGGACTCAAGCTCCGAAAATGTATTTACTATTATCCCCTTGACTTCTCTAAGCCCCCTTGCCGCGCTACGGAGCATAGTAGAAAGTTCAGGGTTGAACATCACAGTGGGAAAGAAGTTAGTAGAAACTGGGTTGACAAAGGAGGGTATGATGAACTCAGTGTCCGAGTCTTTTAACTCGACGAAGTCAACGTTCTGCTCGTCATAAAGAGCTTGCACATAAAAATGGAAGCCAAGAAAAGCTGCACCCGACGTGTAAAAAGCATAGCTAGGAACACCGAACTCCTCAGCCAAATCTACCAAACTAGTTAAAAACATGTCGACAACGAACCCGGTAAGTCGGGGTGAGTCGGGAACTGAGCTGGAGAACTGAACTATATTGGTGACGGCTTCTTTAATGAGTGGTCTCGAGTTTTGGACTAAAGTATCTAGTAACTTGGCGGCAGTATCATCATTGTCGGGTCGAGGGAGGATGATGAATTTGATGCGGGTGGAGATAAAGGATGTATTGGCAATAAGAGAGTCGACGTAGGCGGTGATTTTAGAGTCGTACGGTGGCTGGATGATGATAACGGTGATGGAGAGGTTGGGATTGAGATCCACCAAAGGCTTAACCACTTCCACAGTAGACATCAAATGGCCCATTCCAGGCGCTGGGATGAACACTAGCTCTGCCTTCTTCATTGGAACAGAAAAGTTATCGAACAGGGACAGGGCAACAGCGACAATCGATGAAGAGGAAGATAAGACGGTTCTCTTGGTTTTGGGTAGGAAGATGTAGTTATGAAGGCTAATGAATATGGCTAACTATCGAATAAATAAACGATTTATTTTTTTAATTATCGAATTTTAAAATATTATTTATGATAAATTTAATAAACGAATAAAAATTAAATTTGTTAATTGAATTATTGGTGAAACGTTTTATGAGAAGTTGGCCACTTCAAATTCAAATTTTCATGTATTCTTTAAAGTTTTTTTTTTTTTGTTATTTTTAAATATAAATAAATTAAATATAAATGAATTTTATTTGATATCCATAATATAATTCATTTAATTAATAACTTTTAAAATATTATTTATAATCATTTATTAAAATTAATAAACAAATATAAACCAACAAATTCAATTTATTTACTGATTATATCCGAAATCTGTAAGTGAACTTTCTGTTAATTTACGTTCTACTAATAAATCTAGAGTGTTAGCAAGAAACGGAGCTAGAGTGTTAGCAAGAAACGGAGCTAGAGTGTTAGCAAGAAACGGAGTCGTATTTAAGGGTTGGGTCGGATTTATTTTTAATATTAATAATTTATATATTTATTTAAATTTGACTCAATCTAATATTTCAGATTTAAATTTTTTTAATTTAATTCAAATTGAAAAAAATCTCAAATTTATCTATTAAAATTAATTTATATAATAAAAAATTAAATAAAATAAAAAAATAAAAATTTACATATTTTTTTATAATTATAATATTTTAATTATACATTTTATTCAGATCTAATCTCGCAGGGTTTGAGCTTAATTTTTTTTTGTCTAAAATTCAATCTAAAATTTAAATAAGCTTAATAATTTATTTAGATTTTTTAATGAATTTTTTGATCAGATGCCTTAACCAACGGATATAAAGTGGAGTGTGATGTCATTGCTTCGCTGGGGTTTATGGACGTAGTTCTTATCCAATTTCGATTTGTGCTTGCAGCTCAGAAACAAATAGCTTTCCCTGTCCCTCACTTACGACAACCAAGTCCAAGTGTATATATTTCTTCAAACTGAAATTCTATTCTGAAAGTAAGATGGGAGTTACACATTTCGGTTTCTATTTGATTTCATTCTTTCCAAAATTTCCGATTAACGCACAAAACACAAGAACCTATACTAATGTATTTTGTTAACTTACAGAAATGTATCTTTAATTCTAGATGAATTTTAGAGCCTAAATCCTAAATTCAAACCCTAAATCATATATTTTCTTTATTTCACTTTTTATCTATATTTTAATATTCCGAAATTATGCCTTGTTTTATTTTAATATTTAATTCTCTTACTTGTTGTATTTTAGAATTATATTTTATTATTTTTTGACATTAAAAATTTTGATAATTCAATTTTATAAAAAAACTAAAATTTTAATATAAAACACACTAAAATCGATCTTTTCATTTAGAGATAAGCAAATTGACTAGTCTCAGTATTGATAGGAAACATCCGTAATAAAGCAGTTATCCAAGAAGGCAACAGCGTGACGATGCAGATGTAGGGTACTCTTGGTTTTGGTGGGGTCAGGGAGATGTAGTTTTCGAGGCCAGATTGTTAGCGAGTAAAAGAGTGGAGTGTGATGTCATTGCTTTGCTGGGGCTAATGGACGCATTTACATCTGTCATTTCCTACTCAAATTCGAAAAGTTCTGTGTATCCATCCAAATCAGAATTCGACTCGCTATATAAAACAAATAACAACTCAATTTTGTTCGATTCAAATTTAAATTTAAATTCAATTTAAATTCGAATTAATTAAAAATTATACGATATTTGAATTATGCAATTAAGTATTAATTGAGATTAAGGTACTGCAGCTATGATTTTTCTTGACACACTCAAAATGAAGGTAGCATGTGTCAACATGAAATTTCATTGATGGAGGAACGATATAAGTACATTGTTGCACAAACTAAGAAAAAGGTAATGCCTTTCCAGTTTACACTAGTTTTATTTTGTGCAATAATGTACTTAAATTCACTATCACACAGCCTAAGCAATTGTATCAACTAAACAAAGAATTAGTGAACATGAAAGGATAAAAAAAAATTTTTGAATAAAAATATCTTATTGTGATTAATTAAGTTTTTAATCTTTAATTTTGATTTAATTAAACACTTAATTAAATGAAATCTAATCATGTGATAAAATTAAATTAATTAATTTTTGAATTACAGTAAATTGAACTATTGAGGATCTTAGAAAGAGGGAAAGAAAAAATTTTATTTTATTTAATTTTTACATATATTAATTGTGCTATGTTACAAACTTTCATCTATTTTATTGATATTACATAAAATTTTATCTTAATTAATAAAAAAATTAATGATGCTAAATTTTTCATCCTAATAAGGACATAATTAAATCTTATATCTTATATAAAAATATAAAAGCCAAAGTTTTTAGTAAAAAATAAAAATTTTTAATATGAATGATCTATATTATTGATATGTGGATGATCTTGAAAATCCTAGTGTGTCCTATATTTTATTTGAATTATTTTTAAAAAATTAAATTAATTACATTTATTTATTATTATTATTTGTCTCAAATTACTTGCAATTAAATTCATATTAAAAGCAACAAAAACTTTACTTGCCATCATTATAGAGTAATTTTGTGTTCTATTTTTCCAATTATAATATTCAACTTTTAAATTACATTTATGAAAAAAAATATTCACTTTCTAATTATTTTAATTTATGACCCATTTATTTACTCCACTTTTTAAGTTATGTATACACGTTTAATATGTATATATATTGATTTTAAAATGATTAAAAGATGATCATTGACAAAATCAATTAGAATTAATTTTGAAATATATCAAATAAAATAAATTCCGTAACCATTATTACACTAATTTCAAAATTTTTATATTTTCATTTCTCCCAAACAAGTTAAGTACATAATATGTTTGATTATTTTAATTGTCAAGCATAAATTACTCTTAATTTAAAGAAAAATTATTTAATATACTGACATTGAAATCTTTTAATTTCACAAACGAAATTAAGATGGTAACATATGTCTATTATATATTTAAAAAAATTAATTTAAAAAAGAAGTAATATATGTGTTATCATCTAAACCTTGTTTGTGAAATTAAAAAACTCTACCATATATCAAATAATTTCTTTAATTTAAAATATTATCACTAATCTTGATTTGATTCTTAAATTCACTTTAATCAATTAGACATTCAAAAGTTACAAATAATCTCATAATTATTTTTAAGACTCATCTTATAAATAAAAGTATTTTGGGATGATTAAGAAATAAATTGTATCCCTACAATATTTTTTCTTATTGTTGTAATATTCTTTTACTATGCAGTAAACCTAACTTAGGTTTTATTTCTTTTAGTTTGTGATGTTAGATAAAGATGGATTAAATGCACAAAATTATTTTTTGTTTGGTTTTGTATTATTTTGGGCACTGTTTTATTTTATTTTATTTTAGTGTTAAGATCTTTTAGATTAATTCTTCATCATAGTTGTATGATGATTTATTTTTTGAAAAAAAATTCATTTTGAAAAGAAAATTTAAAATTAAGCAAAATTTCTTAAAAATTTAATGTTTTAGATTTCTTGCTAAGTTGTGGCTATTACTATTTGCTTTATTATAGTTTAAATTATACACCAATTTTTATATACTTTTAATTTTTTTTTTTAGTTTTTGTTATGGCATTAATTTATATACCAAAATTCCATTATACTTTACAATGAAATAAAAAAGCAAGTTAGGTGATAAATTATAAAAATATGATCACTTATCATCTATCCTATCATATATATCAAGTACACATTTTATTTTTTATTTTTTGTATGAAGTAAATTTCTATATTTATTTCTTTTATAAGTGATATGATTTATTTTTTGTCATTTGATATTATGTTTTATTGTTTTGATATTATCACTTTCATGATTCAACTTAAAATGGAACTAATTACTATTGAAGTAAATGAAAATTGATGGAAGTAGCTCTTTAGTTTCAATTTTTTGATACATATAATAGGATAAGTATTATAAGGTTTATGGTAAATGATAATTATTTTTACCAAATATTTCAAAAATATAATTTTTTATCCAACATTTTACAATATTATTATATATTTTTTTACAAAATTTTTAAGGGTGTGGATTTAAAAAAAAAAACATTTAGAATGAGTTAAATTGTCTATAATTTAAAAAACATATGATATCATTTGGATTTAAGAAAAGTTAAATTCAAATGCAAACTTTTATTACCTTTAATATATTGAAATATATGATCGGCAAAGAAGAATTAAGTGTGCATAATAAATTATTAGATATATATATATATATATATATATATATTAGGGTTGATATGTTTAATTTTTATGAGAATACTAACAATATATTTTATCATTAAAAAATAATTTTTGTCAAAATTATAAATTTAACATTTCTAGAGATAAAATAAGTTGATGTTTTTATAGTAAATAATATTATAAAATTTAAATAATAATATATATTTAAAAATATCTAATTTTGTGGTTTATCTATCTTTTTTACTTTTGACAGTTTAATTTAGTATTACCTCTTTTGATTATCATATCTCCAAATTGATTTACTTGATAACCTTTGACTTTCGATGATATTATAAATTTAAGCTTGAATTTCGTAAAAGTTTCTAATTATTAGCCCCAAAGAATATATAAATGAAAATTCAATTACAAATTCAAATAAAAAAATTTTTTCTACTCATATATATTTAAAAATTTATATGCATAATCATCTCTCAATCAAATTTTTTATTGATTCTATTTTTATTGCCTTTTATTTTAAAGTGTTTATAGATTAAATAAGCATTATCACTAATTTGAATCTTTTTGGTATAATTACTTCTAATCTATTGTTATTGCTAGTTAACTATTAGTATTTAAAATTTCATTTTATTTTGTTTTAAAATTATTATAAATTAAAATTTTCATCCATGCATGGCACAGTTTAAATTTAGTAAATATATAAAAGTCAAATCTTTTGATAGAAAAAAATTGAGGTATATTATTTTGACATGGCCTTGAGCAATCGTAACGTGTCCTACATTAATTATATTTATTCATATTTATTTCCCTTGAAGTTGACACGAGTTGATTTAATTTCATATAAATTTTAAAATATTTCCATACATTAATTATATTTATTTTCTTTTAAATTTTTAATTGACTTACCTTTTATTTTCAATAAAATATCTTAAATTATAGATATAGTATTTGAAAAAACATAAACATGTTGAAAATTATTTTTAAATGAATTTATTATAATTTATTTCTGAAAATTATGCCTAATTTAAATCCCAATTAACGTAAAACCTCCTTATCTTTTATTATACAAAAAAAAAAAAAAATTCGATTATAAATAGGATATCTTGATGTAATCTAGCAATACTTAAAAGGTTATTCTCCAAATTAATATATTGACTTTAGATCAAAGTAAACCTATCATACTATTATTAATCTGTTTATATTTTCATTTTTCTCATACCTTTTAATATATTGCAATATAATTGTATATTGAATCTCTCTAAAAATTTTATCAAATAATCGTGTTTCATTATTAGTTTTAATTTCTCATGAACCACTTTTTTTTAATTAAGAACTCTACTAAACTACATTCACATTATCCACCTAAAAGTTATTACCACCATTAAACCAACAACTGATTAAAAGTCAATATTTATTAAATATATTTTACAAATATTACCATTATTGTGATTTTTTTTTTTATATATATTTATTGTTTGTTAGGTTAGTTTTTGACCAAAGTTCTTATATGAAATTTCAAAACTAAAATTAATGCAGTTATTGAATAGTCAAATGTAAGCAATTTAATTTGTTTGGAAAGAATAAAAAGAGGATATTCAAAATTAACTTATTTTCTAATTTTAATTTTGAAATTTTGATTTCAAGTATTTATATAAGGTAAATTGAATTGAATTGAAATAAATAAGCTAATAAAAATGAATATGTAAAAGAAAAAAAATTGTTTTATTAAATTTATAATTTGTACACATCTATATAAAAGGTAAGTAAATTAAAAATGTAAAATTAAATAAATAAAATTTATTATAGAAAATATTTTAAAATTTAAATAAAATAAAATCAAAATAATTAAATGCAAGACAAACTGTCTACATGTCAAAAAATAGCCAATTCACATTGGATTTTTGTCCTTTTTAAAAAAAAAAATATTGGCTTTTTTACATTTAAATAAAATATAAAATTACATATCCATACATTACAAGCTTAAAACTAGTGTAAATAAATATTGGTGGAGTTGATTTATTAAAATAAAAAAAATAAAAACTTAAATGATTTTCTAATTATAGTTTAGTGATTTTTTATACCCCTTAGCCATTAGTGAATTCCAAAACAAAAATATATATTTACACAACCAAAATTCCACTACTTAATTATTGTAAGTAATCCATTGTGCCATTTTCTGATCAGTGGAAAATTCATCAAAGGAGTTTATTCATACTCTGAAAATGGAGAAAGCCTAATCCATTTACGGGTATTGATGAGTAAAAGATTTAGTTACCTCTTGGATCAGGCATAACCACTCCCACACATCCCTTTACTGGAAACTTTTCCCTCTTCTATTTAAATAGAAAACAATGGAATGGTTGCCGATGTTCTCAGTTAAATCTTGATTTAAAGGTTAGAACTCGCCACCTGCAAATATTGATGATGGGATCGTAAGAATAGAGCACAACTAATAAATTCTTGATGTTAAAAGTGAGGTTTTATTGACAACGTGCAATATGAAGTGCTACCTATGAAAAATTATACTATATCTCTTTGAGAAGTCTATATGTTTATGCAAAAGGGCAAGAACATAGAGCTACAAATTTTTGAGTCCTGCTTTTTTTTCTTTTAATCAATAGAAAGTGAAGCAAAAAATAAAAAAATGAAGTGAAAACAATGGACAAACAGCAAAAAGCAAAAACATTAACCAGACTTATGAACCGTAATGCTTTTTCCTATCCTAACTATAGGCCCTAAAATTCCGGACATAAACTTAGCTTAATCCACTATGACCCCTTGTTGGCAGGTTTCATATGCTGTACACGAAGGATAAATGAAAATTTCTTTATTGGATACCTCATCCAGCCTGCATATCAGGTAGTTCTTGAAATGGCAACCCACAACGTCCAAATGAATTTTGGTGTTTCTACATCATCCTATATTTTATCTTATTAATCATACCAACTTAGTTGATTCCATTCATAAGAGAAATTCCTCGTTTACAGTCACACATGTCTACATGCCTAAAACTATGTTTACCTTGTTAGATATTCTACTAACACATCCCTTGAGCTCTCCTAAGATTTATTTAGTCGTTTTACACTCCACTCAATTCCCATGCAGTACAATTTTGCATGATTCCTTAACCCTAAATTTGAACAACTGTTGACAACGTTTGCAAAAAGGAGGGAGGGAGGGGGTTATTTTTATCTGCTTTACTTTTGGGGAAGACACTGCATCATTAAAACCCAAAAAAGACAAGAAGAAGAAATGCGCATCAGCATGTAACTTATAAAAGAAGCACTGCATCGCCTTATGGGTGAGACAGTAAAAGTTGCATAAACTAAAAGGAAGATAAGGTATTAGAAAGAAACTTTTCTTCTTTTACAGCTAGGTCTTTTTTTTAATTTAATCTTCTTTTGTTTTTTTTTTTTGGGGGAGGGAGGGGTGCGTGTGGTTTGGGGTGTCTTAAGGAGAGAGAAGTTTTACCAGTTACAAACCTGAAAATGAAGATGAGGCCATTTTCATGATTTGACCAGCTTAGAATCTAAAGCAACTCACTTTCTAATGCTCGAGTTAAACACCAAACACAGTTTCAAGGGGTTTTGCCAGCAGAGATTGACAACCTGCCCAAACAAGCCACTACTGACTTG
Organism: Durio zibethinus; assembly: GCF_002303985.1. Next base: position 9,750,879 of record NW_019167938.1, on the reverse strand, counting down.
CTCCAAATCTTAGCCAGATATTAACAAAGCTCCAAAATTTCAAATTGGACAAAGAATCCCACAATGTGTAAGATATCTGCAAAACATTCCCAAAAGAAGTAGCCATACACCAGCCAATCCACTTGTCTGTATCCAGAGCCAAATCATGTACATCCCCCTCTTGTAATCCCATGGTGTCATCATAATACGCAAGTTATGCCCCTCTTCACTCATCAAATTCAGAAAGTCCTAGGAGACAAGAATTATTCAAAGGATTTATAATAATCAACATATTTTCATTTCCTTGGTAGTCCTTCTAACAATTCATATATCTTGTTAGATTGGGGGTGATCTTGATCCTTGGAAGAAAAATAGTTCACACAACCTGCAACCTCAATCCAACTACATCCAACATCCTTTCTCATACCCTTTTCCTTCAGTTCTTTCCTCACTCTGTAAACATTTTTCCAGTTTCCTTCCTCTGCATACATATTTGAGAGCAACACATGATAGCCTATAGTGCTTTTTCCTATATCCATTTGAAGCAACTTCTTGGCCACAACTTCACCCAAGTCAGATTTTTGGTGAAGCCTGCAAGCGGCAAGAAGCGATCCCCAAATCTCCAAGGAATTACACTCTTCACCTAATTGTTTAACAAACTCATAGGCTTCATCCACCCTCCCAATCTTACCTAGCATGTCAGCAACACAACAGTAATGCTCAGTTGAGGGCTGGATGTTAAACTCTCTCTCCATTGACTTAAATATATAAAGGCCCTCATCAACCAACCCAGCATAACCACAAGCTGATAAGACTGCAACAAAGGTGATGGCATCAGGCTGAATGCTAGATGCCTGCATCAAGCGAAACAAAGAGAGAGCTTGCTCACACATCCCATGTTGAGCATAACCCAATATCATTGTGGCATACGTGACAGAATTTTTTTCGGGGATATTAAAAAACATGTTTTCAGCAAGTATGAGGGCACCAGACTTGGAATACATGTCAACTAATGCAGTGCCCACAAAGACATTTGGGTCTGACAAATTACGAACAGAAAACCCATGAAGTTGCTTTCCCAAATCTATATTCCCCATTAGACTACAAGCTGGGAGAACTGATGCCAATGTCACAGCATTGGGCATTACATTTTGCTGAAGCATTTGTCTAATGACAACAATGGCTTCTTCAATCAGCCCATTCTGTGCAAGACCAGCAATCATAGCATTCCATGTGGCTTGATCTCTATTGCTAGAATTGCTATTTTCAAAAAGTAGTTGTGAATTCCTAATCAAGCCAGATTTAGCATACATGTCTATAATATAACTATCCATCCCCTCAAATTGAATGCCACGCCTAAGAAGATAAGCATGGGTCTGTTTTCCAATTTCCCGGTTTCTAAGATTTGATGCTGCTGAAAGGAGAGCAGTTACAGTCACAGAATCAACCAAGAAACCTTGCTTCTGCATCTCATATACAAGTAACAACCCTTCATCATCCAAGCCATTCTGTACAAAAGCAGAAACCATGGTATTCCAAGAAATGACATCTCTTTCAGGCATCTTATCAAAAACTTCAAATGATGTGTTGATTGAATTGCACCTGGAATACATGACAAGTATTGCATTGGCTACAATAACTGGCAATTTGTGTAAATTCTTAATTGTGTAGGCATGTAGCTGATGTGCCAAGTCCAACCGCTGCAACTGTGAAACTGCACTTAATGCTGAGAGAAAAGTAACATCATCAAAAACAGTTTCCGATTCTATAGCTTGAAGAAAAAGCTTAATTCCTTCAACTGGACAATTATTTTGAAGATACCCTCCAATCATAGTGTTCCAAATCTCTATATTTCTCTGCGAGCAACTGTCAAAGATCTTCCTAGCAAAATCAAGACAACCAAGCTCTGCAAAAGCGAATATGGATGAACTGACAACAAACAAGTCACCAACAAATTCACTACCCAGCTTCAGAAGCATCCCATAAAGAACTTCAGCATTATTATAGTCCTCTAAACCGGATAAGGCTGGGAAAACATTAACAAAACTAACTCCACTGAGTCTTTTCCCCGTTTTCATCATATTCCTAAACAGCATAACAGCTTCCAAATATCTCTCCGTCTTCACATACCACGAAATCATAGTATTCCAAGCTACCACGTCTCTCTTACGCATCATATTAAATACTTTACATACCAAATCATGTTTCAAATAATCAAAGCCTTTACTATAACCACCCATTTCCTTATTATCCATAGAACTCAAACAAGTAGCATAAAAATTCAACAAAGCATTATACACAATCCTACTGGGGTTGGTTAAACCCCGAATAAAATGGCAATGAACGGCTTTACCTATGCGAAGATTCCGTGATAGAGTACAAGCTTTGAGCACAGAGGAGTAAGTATAAGAGTCACATTTGGTGTGAGGGAAGGAATTCTTCATGTGGGAATAGAATAAAAGGGCTTCTTGGGGCATGTTGTTGCAAATATAACCAATGATGATAGTGTTCCAAAGAACTGTTGTTGGTTGGGGAATTGTGTCGAAGAGTTGGCGGGCGAGATGTGGTTGACCTTGCTGGCATATTTTGCTGAGGCGGGAACGGATGGTGGGAGTTTTGAGAGTTGGGTTAGGGGGTGGGGAGGAGATGATGAAATGGGAAGGGTTATTGTTAGTGGCTGTAGCGTTGGTTGAAGGTGGGGAGAGTGGTGGAGGGAGAGCAGAGGAGGCCATGGATGATACTGATAAGACTTATGTTCCCCTCCTGTATGTATGCGTTTGCCACTGTTTAGTTGGTTGGTAGTTAGATGACTGCCTAATCTACATATCTTGTTGTCCACTTTCAAATAGGAAATTTCTTTTAGCGATTTTTTAATGATATATAACGTTGTTGTATAAAAGTTTTATATATGTTTTTATTATTCAGATTATTTTATTTTCAAAATTTTTTTTATCAATATGATTTTTTTTTTGAGATATTATATGCATTAATTCTTGCATTTTTTCATCTTATGATAAGAGAAAAAAAAAAAAAAAAAAGAAGTGGATGCGTAGTGGGAGGCTGAGAGCCCTCCCTTCACGTCTGGATTTGCGTTTTATAACTAAACTCTTTAGCCTTTATCGCCTGAAATAAATTTAATAAATAACAGTAATTCATGTTTACTAATTGACAAATTTTTTTTTAAAAAAAATAGTCTGAATCCAATATCTTCTCTGCAATTTTTTCATATGTATCAACAAATTAAATCTTAGTATTAATGGAAAAAATGTTTAATAGTCATTTAAATCTTATAAAAATCAATTAAATTTAAATTTTGTTCCCATGCTTATCAAGGTGTTTCTAGTCTTAAAGAGTTTTAAACGTGTGGTTTTATTGATAGAGTATTAAAATTTGATTTTTGGTAATTTTAAATATAAAAAATTAATTAATTGGTAATTTGTATGTTTATGTTTGAAATATAAGCTTTACAACTTCCTTCCAGCCACAAAATAAGAGGGTCTTCCTCTTGTAATAGTTTTGAGTAGCGGATGGAGTTCATTTTCCTTTGCCAAAATTTTAAGGCAGCAGGAGTTTCATTTTTTTTTTTTTTTTCAGTAGAACTTTTTGGGTAAGTGAGCTTTACCTAGTAAAAATATATTGAGTTTAAGAGTATAATTGAATCGGGTCATGTTGATATAATAAGAAGTTTGAATTTGAGTTTGGCTCTTAACTCGAGATTCGATATTTGATTTGAATTCGATCGAGTTTTATTTTTTTAGTTCGAATTCGATTCGTGATCAAAATCGAGTTATTCGAACTCGCTTGATTAAACTTGATTAATATGTTAAAATAAACTCGATTCTTATACTCGATAAGAGTTTGATTATTTATGCTCGAATTAAAACTCGAATTCGAGATATTTTATTGATTAAAATAATAAAAAAATTTAAATATAAAAATTTGATTAAGCTCGCGAGTTATTCGAACCGGGTATAAAAATATTCAAACTCGGTTTGATCGATAAGTCGAGCTACTCAAATTCGAACTCGACTCGATAATAATCGAATCGAATTCGAATTTTATTCGAATCAAACTCAAATAATTTATGATACTAATATATCATTTACTTTCTTACTTGAACTTGCATGAAAACTTTTTTTTGAATGCGGCTAGCATCTTATCCAAAACGGATGGCTTCAAATTCAAGTACATTGAAAATTTAAGATTTTAATAAAGATTAATTACCATAAACCCTATTATTATTTATATATTATTGTCTTAATCAAATTCAAAAAAAAAAAAATGCATTAATTGTCATATATCAAGCATTGGTTAATATTTTTTTCTATGATGCAATCGAAGATTTTAGAGACTTTAGTTGGACATAACCCTTTTTTTTTTTATATTTTAAGGAAATATATTACCTTACGTTGATATTATGCATTTAAAATTTTACTTAATATTATCAATTTGGATCTAATGATTGATATAGAAGAAAATTCTTCTTACTAATTGGAACCAACATTTTTTTTATTACCGTAAAGAACAAGCGGTTTAATTTAATTATAAAATTATCTTATATGTCAAACATTATTTTTAGTTATGCATCACTGTTAGTGCATGAGTGACACATTCAAATATATAGTTCCTAATTAAATCAATTTCCACAACTTTTTACAACAAATAATGAATTAAAATAATATTAAAAATTATCGTTCATCGTCATTAAGATCGTGGGTTAATGATAAGAAGAAAATCTTAAAATCTTAATATCTCGGACTCAAATTTTATAATATGTGGATTTTATTTTAATTTTATATTAAATTTATCTAATTTATATACTTATTTATTTGTTTGTTTGATTTAATCAAGCGAATTTTTATGAGTGTAATACTTATTATGATTTTACTCTTGACTTCATTAAAAAAAAAAAAAGTACTTACACATATCAATTTTGTGCCAACTATTTCTCTCACATCATGTGATTAAAAATTTATTGAGCTAATTTCAAGCATGTATTTATGTATAGGATATATATCTATGAATTGGTAGATGATATTTGTCCTTGAATGTGTGTGCAATAAATTTATGTCAAATCAGGTGAAATATTTGAAATGCTAAAGTCAAAGGCAATCAGCATGATTCCATTATTACATTAATTTGGAAGATGATGATGTCGAATATGGTCTCTAAATATTGTAGGATAGCAGCCACTGATCTCCATCAATAAAAGACGTATTAAGGAAAAAAGAAGCCTGAGTATCATTCAGCTTTTGAACATAAGGGGCCCTTCCACTCATATCAGCTCCTGCGCCCGTGCAATTGTATTCTCCATAGAATATGGTCCTGTATTAATTTCACAATTAATCACTCTCTAATTTTACGAAATATATATTAGTAATTTGTTAGTATAATAAATTAAATTTAAATAATATTCAAAACCATGTCTTTTTTTTTTTTTTAATTTCATACTGGTCTCGTGTAGGATCCTTGAAGTCATTCCAACCCTCTGGTGCAATAATATCTGTCATGGATGTCAAAGCAAAAACCACACGCGAGAATGGCCTCCATGCTCGACCTAGCCATATTCTCCCCGTGCCTCCTATGGTACAATTCACGAAAGCAAAGCCGGTGATCTCATCGCTGGAAGCTCTTCCATGTGCTGTCACAGCTCCATTTATGTTTTTTGATCCAGGAGCAACGGGGTTAGCTATGGAAATCAACTGGCATTTCTGTTCCAAATGTGTTTATACAGATTTGTTAATTTAGCAGGGTGAGTACTGCCTCTGGACTGGACTGGATATCCATATAATATGCTACAGATTGCTTGGTAGTAAACATTACCTCATATAGAGACTTTCCATCCCCAAAAATGAAGTCGATTGAGCCTTGTATATAGCAATCCTTGAAGTAATGGCGACCTCGGTCGTCATGAAGTGTGTCTTGAGCTCCGAAGAAGCCACAACCCCAGAAGGCTGCTTGGTCTCCCGCTATTCTAATTGCCACTGCTTGTGCCCCAGCATCACCTGGACGAGGGATAGGAGCTACATTCTACCATATATGGTGAAAATTCGAATATATCAGAAAGTGTAAATCTCATTTCTCGTTTCATTTCTTATATACTTTTCATATATATATATATATATAAATGTTGTTCTTTGTTGAAAGCAATATGTTTTAATATTAATTTACTATCTTAATTGAATTTCAAATGTTATTTAGATTTATTGATGTATATTATGTCTCACCATGAAGCTTATGTTCTTAGCAATAAAGTTGGTGGAGAAAACTTGCACGGAACCGCTATAAGAGGTTCCATTAGCGGAATTGGCTGTGTCGTTCCAAGCAATTGCAGTTGATGTATAGCCTTGTCCTTGAAATGTAATGTTGGGTTTGGTTTTTGGAATAATGACTTTCTCACTGGAAAAAGTAAAGACATATATGAATAAATATAGTATTCTGGCTTATGAATATATATGACCACTGAAGAAAAAAAAAAAAAGAGGTAGAACTTAGCAAGGACAGCTGCTCACTAGTAAATGCCTGAATTGATCCATATTATGGTTCTTTTGATGCTGAAGTTTGCAATAGCATCAACGGCTGCTTGCACTGTCGTGAAATTACAACACCCCTTTCTATCAACACAAAGCGTCAATGTTGTGTTGGTTTCCGGAGGTGGAAAGTTTGGTGGGAAATCATCACATATGGATCCTGATTTGCCTTTATCATTGTGTTTATGATGTCGATGTAGGCAGTCAAATTTGCACGGAAAGAATGTTGCAATGATAGATGATGATGATGAAGTGGTTAGACTAAAATCAACAAGATATTTGAGGAATTGAGGGCTTGGATTGATGAGAACTGTGGATGCAAAAACAGAACAATGGCAACAAGAACAGTGGAAGAAATGGTTTTGGGACTCATTTTTTTTCTTATGGGATGAGGGCAGAGATAAGGGTAGGAGGTATATATTTGAAATGTAGGATGCATAAACATGAACTTGAAGTTTAAGGGTAGATGGCATGTCTTGCAAATCACCCTGTCCTTTGGTAAATTCTTGAGAGAATTTCCAACCTACCAAACATAAGCGATGACCACCAAAATACAGGGAAAAGTTTAGACTTCACTTTATCATGCTCCTGGTCCACTACTGGCCTATTTCTGACCTTGCTGACAAATAAGTCTCCATTTGGACGAACATGAGATTGAAAATAATAATAATAATAATTTATTATTATAAAAACAATAAAAGAAATTATTATATTTGTGATTAAATGAAATTTCAATGAAAAAATTTATAATGAATGATTTTTATTAAAATTAATATTTAAATTCAACTCATATTATAATAAACTCAATTATCGGTATAGTAAAATTCAAACCTAGACTAGATAACCCTAATGATTAAGGTTCAAGGATTTTTTTCAAACTATTTCACCAATTTGTCCATTGGAATTGGTAATTATTTCACATCTCTCTAGAATTCCTCAGTCTCTAGTAATGACTAAAAAATGTCTAAGTAATTCGTTTTTTTCAATTTTTTTGATACTATCAATTTTTTTTTTTAAAAATATGATAATTTAAAATAAAATACGATGATACGATATAAAAATAATATAAATAAATAAAAATATATATATTAAAATTTTAATATAAATTATATATGAATTTAACATAAATATAATATATATTTATTATATATAATTTTCATATAAAAATAAATATATAAATTATTAATATTTTATATTACAAAAATACACAAATTACCGGTTCGAGGTAAATTTAAAAGAAAGAGTAGTATAATTATAAACACATATGTTTATATAGAGTTGAAGAGTTAGCATTTAGCAATTTTATAAGAGAACAAGAGATCAAGCACACCAACCAAACTAAACCGCCAACTACAGCTGCAAAGGGGAAAAGCCAAGCTAATGCTCATCCCCGTTCCGGGAATTGGTCACCTGGGTCCTATTTTAGAGTTCGCAAAGCAGCCGTTTGATCGATGTGATCAATTGTCAGTAACAGTTATTGTCATTCAGGCCATCTTCTATCACTGATTCAGAAGTACACACTCAAACTCTAGCTGCATCATCGGATTCTCGTATACAATTTATCACTCTTCCTCCAGAGCCAGACTATCCTCCTTCACTAGATTTTTTCTCTAAATCACCGGAAAAGTTTTTTACTGCTTTTATAGAGAGCCATAAATCTCATACCAGAGATGCAATAATCTACCATGTTTTGCCTGATTCGACCTCCAATACAGTTTCACTTGTTGGCTTGGTTTTTGTCGGGAGTATATTATATGATGTCAAAAGGTATAGTGATTTTTTTTTTCAAAGCTTTCAACAAATAATTAGAGATATTTTGATCATTTGTGTCGATCTAATATATCAGATCGGTCTGATATGATCAATGATACCTCAACTCAACTCTATCCCAATTGTTTCCTTATGGTTTCCCTTTAGCTTACCTATAAATATAAAAGCTCAGGAACCATGAAGCTAGGTTCATCGCATTCATCTCTCTTTCTCTTTCCTTACTACTTTCTTACTTTTTCTCGACCTAATCTTCATTGATTTGTGTGTCGGAGTGCAAATGCAAAGAATAACTCTTGTCTTTGCCTCTAACCGTCTGTCCCTTCTGCACTCATAAAAATACCCTCAGGTTTGAGCTCGGTACCAACATTTGGTACACCAGGTACACATTTCATATTAATTGAGCATAAAACAATGCTACTAAGAAAAAGAACCTAAGAAGAAGGAGAGGCAGCTGCCCTAACTAAACAAAAAGTCACCTAAGCCAACACTCTGTTCACCTAGCTCAACCACAGGCGGGACCGACCATGGAACAATTTCAAGCCTTGATAGAACAAATACAAGCTCTCAAGCAGATGCTATAAACTATAACCCCGCCACAAGTCTCCAAAGTGCCAAACTTAGTCACATCTTATTGAGAAGCAGTTGTTAGGCAATCGAGCTATGAAGAGACAGAAGCCTCATCGACTTCTAGAGAAAAAGAACACACCAACCCAACTCATTACTGACCCAGCTACAATTTCACATATGCCACAATCCAAAAATCCAAACAAACAGATCATGAACTTTAACCGAATAGAGATTTGAAAGCTCGAATGCAAGCTATGGAAAAAAGTTGAAACAAAAGTAGTGGCATTTAAGGATGAACTCAAGTTCTTGGAGACCTTAACCTTTACTAAAGAGATTGACAAAGCCATGCCTCTCAAAAGATTTAAATGCTAACCTTAGAGATATATGATGGTACTTCTGACCCCTTTGATCATTTGAAACTTTATAGAACTAACATGATGATATAAGGGGCAGACGAGACTCTAATGTGCAAAGGTCTAGCCACTATGTTGAAAAACGAAACTCAAAGTTGGAATAGCAAACTAGAGCCAAGGTCAATCATTACGTTTAAGGAGCTTAGCCACTTATTCCTATCCAAATTTGTGAGCAGCCAAAAAGCTAAGAAAATGACCCTAAGCTAATGTCAATTCACCAAGGGTAGAATGAAACTTTGAAAAGCTATGTCACACATTTTAATGTGAAAGCTTTACAAGTTAAAGACTTGGAACAGATGGTCGCTATTATCGCACTGACTTGTGGATTCAACAAAAAAGAGTACCATTTAAAGTTGATATTATCGTTAGAACCACTTAAAACTTTAGCCGATATCTTGCTAATAGTAAAAAAATATATCAATGCTGAAGTTACAATGAAAATAAATCGAAGTGAGAGAGGCTCATCCCCCTCTTCAATCGTAAAAAAAAGACAAGTAATTCTACGATCCTCCCTCAAAGGGAGATAACATAAGGCTAGAAGTCCTAGTGAAAAAAAAAACTACATTGTACTGAATACCTCCCATAAGAGGATTTTGATGCAAATTGAAAGAAATCTCGACCTCATATGGCCTAAGCCACTGAAACCAAACACAAGGCGAGATTTAACAAAAAAATGTGCTTTCATTAGGACATTGGCCATAATACCGAAGATTGAGTCAACCTAAAAAATGAGATTGAAGCTCTGATAAGGAGATATCAGTTAAAAAGATTTATGAGATAGAGAAGACAAAACCAATTTAAAAGAGACTACAGACATGACCATAGAGCTCCCATTTAGGATAGAAAGAGAAGAGCAAATCAGGAAAGCATGGATGCTTGAGGAGAAGAGCCGAATCAAGAAATAGCCGAGCTGACAATAGTAAGCCAATCACGATGATGATTAACGTGATTATAGGAAATAGCTTTACCTCGATGAAAAGAAAGTTTAACCTGGGAACAATAATGGTAGTAGGTGCTTTGGCTAAAAAAATAAAAGATCAAAAAGATGAGCCAATCTCATTTAGCTCAAAAAATTTGAAGGGAATCCAACACCCACACAATGATGCTATAGTGATCACAACCTTTATGTTCAACTATGTGGTCAAAAAAATTCTATTTGATAATGATAGTTCGACTGACGTTATGTACTACGACTATTTCAAAAAAATAAAGATTGACAAAAATTAGTTAAAGCCGAGCACTACCATATTAATGAGGTTTTGAAATAAGTAGGTGCCCGTAAGAGGAACTATTAAGCTCTCAATTTTCTTAGGGACATAACCGAAGATAATTACCTTGATCGTAGAGTTTATGGTAGTAGATGTCTCATTTTTCTATAACATGATATGAGGTTGACCTAGCCAGTCTATTATGTTGCTTATAGGCTCAACTCCCCATTTGAAAGTGAAATTTCCAACATTTGCAAGGGTTGGAAAAGTTTAAAAAAACCAATCCACGGTATGACAATGTTACATCACAATAATGAAGGGTAGGACTGGGAAATAGACAAGTATCTCGACAATATCAAGATTAAAAGTAAAGAGGAACTTATACAAAAAACTAACAAGAAGCAGGAAACTATTGATAAAAGCAAAAAATGTAAGATCGATTTAAGAGAAGCACGCTCTTAAGTTGTTTTGAGCTCTTAAACTCTTAAAAATTTTAATTTTATTCTAATTTTTAATTTCTTGAGGCAACAGTAGAAATGACTGAGCTTCTAAGTCGGTGCAAAAAAATTTAATGTTACTTGGACCAAGCTAACACACTGGCCAAAAACATAGCATTAAATGAAAAATATACTTCATTTCTACTAATACTTTTAACAAGTTCTTCAATATACTAATCATCATTTCGAGATCTATTTTCGTAGAAAATAATCTCAACCTAATAAAATAAAAAGAGATAATCAATCAAAGATCGAACTCGAATGTACATCGACCTGAGTCGATTGAGGACCTCGTGACAATTTCATTCTAGAACAACATTTCATAAAAATACATGTAGATCGGAGCCAAGCTCTAATATAAAGATAAATTGATTCAGCTTATAAAAGATAATGCTGACCTGTTTGCTTAGACACCATCTGACATGCCCAAAATTGATACTAAAGTGATGGTCCACATACTACACACTAGTTTCGAGGTTAAACCAGTTTGACAAAAAAAAACTTTTATCCCCAAAAGACAGACAACAAGCCATTGAGGAAGAAGTTGACAAATTATTTTGAGCTAACTTTTTCAGGGAGGTCTACTATCCTGAGTGGATAGCCAATGTGATCATGGTAAAAAAGCACAGTGAAAAATAAAGAATGTGTATGGACTTTATCGACCTAAATAAAGCTTATCCAAAAAATAGCTTTCTTTTTCCTAGTATAGATCAGCTAGTAGATGATAGTGTCGAGCATGGCCTCTTCAACTTTATGGATGCTTATTTTGGTTACAATCAGATCAAAATATTGAAAGATGACAAGGATAAAATAACCTTTATTACTGAGAAAGACATTTATTGCTACAAGGTCATGCCCTTTAAATTTAAAAATGCAGGGATGACCTACCAAAGATTGGTGAACAAGATGTTCAAAGATTATATTAACCATAATATGAAAGTATATGTAGATGACATGATAGTTAAGAGTAAAAGTTTAACTGAACATTTAGAAGACCTCAGAGAAACCTTCAACATTTTGAGAAAGTATAATATAAGACTTAACCTAAGTAAATGTACTTTTAAGGTTACATCAGGTAAACTTTTTGGTTACATGATCAACCAAAAGGGGATAAAGGTGAATCCTGAAAAGGTTCAAGTGATTTTAGAAATAAATACACCATTTTAGTAAAAGAAGAATAGAGGTTAACAAGCAGAATAGCCACGCTCAGCTAATTCATATCTAGGTTGACAAAATAAGATTTACTATTCTTCAAAATTCTTAAAAATGTCTAACTTCAGGTGGACTTTTCAATGCCAAAAAAACTTTTAATGAACTTAAAAAGCTTTTATCCTCTTTGCCTATCCTATTTAAATCAAGGACTAATAAAACACTATACTTATACTTAGCCAGCACATATTAACCTATCAGTTTAGTCTTAATCCAAAAAAAATAATAATAATAATCGAATTATTTTGTAAGCAAAGTATTGAGATGGCTTAAAGTTAACTACATCGATATAAAAAAATTGGCATATGCCATTGTCACCTCAACCAAAAAACTCAGGCCGTACTTTTAAGCCCACACGATTCACATCTTAATTGATAGCCACTAAGGCAAGTCTTACAAAAGCCTAAAATGTTAGCGAATTGAATATGTTTTTACCCAGATCGACATTAAAATCACATATGTTGGCAAACTTCATAGTAGAGTGCACCTTGATAAAATAAAAAAGATAATTTGAGAGAAAAGAAGATAACCTGGATAAGAATGATTGGAAGCTCTATGTTGATAGATCTACTACAAGCCAGGATGGAAGAGTTGACCTCATTTTGATCAATTTGAAAGGGTTATAGTACCTATATGCCTTAAGATTCAAATTCATGACATTTGACAATGAAGCGAAATATGAGGCATTGATAGTCGACCTAAAGTTGGCAACTGAGCTGAATGTTTAACGCATAACCACTTATAACGACTCTTAACTAGTGATCGGTCAAATAAATGGAGAGTTTGAAGCTCTAAAAAAGGAAATTTAAAAATATCTCGACAAATCGCTAGCCTTGATAGTTGGCTTTAAGAAAGTCAGTGAAAAAGATACCGAGGTCAAAAAATTTAATAGTAAACTCCTTGTCTAAGTTGGCTTTGGGAGCAACATTAAAAAGTTTGGACCAAGTTCTAATAGAAGAACTAGCGCATAAAAGCATCAAGGACAAGCTTATGGGATAGGTTATGTAGAAAAAAATTTGGATGACATCAATTAAAGCATACCTAACCATGAGAATGTTACCCAATGAAAAAGGACGGGCTATAGCACTAATGAGAAAGGCCCTCGATACATAATGATAAAAAAAATTATACAAGAGATCTTTTAGTTTATCTTACTTGAGATTTGTTGATGAAGAAGAGGCAAAGTACATACTGAGAAAAATTCATGAAAGAATATGTGAAAATCACCTCGGACCTCGACCTTTAGCTTATAAAGTGCTAAGGTAAGGCTATTACTAGCCTATCATTAGAAGGGATATGATTGAATTGGTAAAGACATGCAACAAGTGTAAAAAATTTGCTTATATGCAACATTTTCTCTCAACCAATCTCATTTTTATCATCAACTTATGGCAATTCATGTAGTGGAAAATGGATGTCCTTGAACCATTCACCCTAACCACAGGTCAAAAAAGATTCGTCTTAGTGACAATAGATTACTTCACAAAATAGTTGAAAGTCGAAGCCCTAGCCACCACCATAAAAGCCTAAGTTGAGAAATTTGTGTGGAAAAATATAGTCTGCAGATTCGGATTACCTCGGTCTATAATAACGAACAATGACAAACAATTCAAAATTTTAAGGTTCAAAGAATGATACTCAAATCTTCACATTGACCTCAGGTTCATGTCAGTTGCCTACCATCAGTTTAAAAGGCAGGCCAAAGCTACAAATAAAACAATATTAAAAACTTTAAAAAAGAGGCTTGATTCAGCAAAAAAAAAATGGACCGATGAGCTACTGAGAGTTTTGTGAGCCCTAAGGATAATCATGAAAGTGCTCACTGGTCAAACCTTTTTTCACTTGACATTTGAAACAGAAGCCGTAATGCCGGTTGAATCAGCCTACCGAGCTTAAGAGTTAAATCGACGTCAAAAGAAAAAAATGAATAGGCACTTATGGCTGACCTCGACCTTGTTGAAGGACAAAAAGATATAGCCCTAACATAGATTGTAGCCTACCAGTAAAAGGTAGCCAACTATTATAATAAGCGAGTCTAGTGTAAGCACATCAGGAAGGGTAACCTGATACTTAAAAAAGTTGAAACTTTAGGGGTAGTTGACCGAGGTGGCAAATTTACCCCGATGTGGAAAAAATCATATATTGTTAAGGAGGTCATTCCACGATGCAACCTATAAATTACAAAATCTAAACGGTGACATCATCCCAAAGACGTGAAATATAAATAACCTAAAGGCTTATTATCAGTAGCTTGGTATGTGAAATGGCACTACAATCTTGAGTATGTGAAATGTAAATCAAGTCTATTACTAGTAGATCGATATAAACTAAGCTCACACTTATATTATTTTTTATGCAAATAAATGAATTAAACTATCTTCGATAACCTTGTGTTTAAGTAATTTTAAGAAATTCGACCTATATGTTCATCTGATCTAAGTAATTATGTAAGTCTTTAATCCAATTATCCACTTTTAGATTGGATAACCGTTCTTAAACTTATGCAAGTAAGAAAGAAATGACAGTAAAACTAAGCTGAAACTTAAAAAATTTTTGTTTTTATTTCATTATAACAAACTACATTAGTTGAAGTATGGGAGATCTTTACAAAAAAGCTAACCTTAAAGTCAAAAATTTACAAAGTTAAAAATAAAAAATTACAAAATTCATTTATCAATAGCAGAGCGGTAGAGGTGTACTCTCATTAGCATGAATATAAGGGATGACCTTAGCTTCGACAACCTTCACGTTTTCTTTTTTTATCCTTATGGCAACCTTCAGCTTATCTTTCAGAGCCTCATCTTCATCTTTCTCTTTCTCTTCCTTATCCTCTTTGGGCTGATTCTGATAAGGCCTTGATTTGATATTGTTGATGTTAATATCAGAGAGGTTGAGGTTGAGAGAAAAGAATTTGAACTGTACCTCATCTTTGGCTAGCTGAAAGGCACTAAGTACATTTTTCTTTGAGAATTCTACCTTTATTTGAAGACACTCATAAGAGACTTTATACTTTTCACACCTTTATTTGTAGCTCATTCTCTTTCTTGTTTCAAGCCTTCAACTTGAAGCTTGACCTCGTAATTTTAACTTGAGCATCATTAAGTTTTAGCATGACATGTTCCTTCATCAATTGGGTTGAGACCTTATCCACCAATATGGCTTTCGACTTTGCTGTCAGCTCATCTATTTTTTTTTCAACTCAACCTTTTTGTGGGACACGTTGAGGCTTGATCTGACGTTGCCTAATACTTCCAAGCTTTTCTTATGCTCTTCGACAATGGTAACCATATCTTTCTCAACCCTTAGCATATGTCCTAAAACAAGATAAGCATGATGGAGGGCCTAACTACTGTTTTTCACAAGCTAAGATGAAAACTTCTTTTAGATTGCTCGAAAAAACCTTAAACTTAGAAAAATAAAAATAAAAACAATAGCAAAAATTGAGTTGAGATCAAAAGATACTCACTAAGAGGAAAAATCGTAACTTGTAGCACTTGCTGACAACATCGAGGTTAGAGATGGGTCATTTGTTGGAGCAAACTCTAAACCCATGAATATTCTCTTCAAGATAGGCCTCAGCACCTTAGTTTTAAAGTTTTCAAGAACAAAGGACAAGATCTCCACTGTGGTCTTTTGGCTAAAAGGGGTGGTCTCAATGCCAATGTAGAGGATAGGTCTTGACCTACCTTAGGTTTTAACTTTCAACTTGGATAAGTGCAAGGTATAGTTGTACCAACCACTTTGTCTACCCCATGCGATAAGGCCCTGAGCTAGATCTTATTTTTTCCTTTTTAGGTATTGGGGCATGTTGGTACAACAAGATGCCGAAAGCCTCTTTGATTTTGGCCATATGTGTAAAACTGAGTTTGTAGTTAGATGAAAAATTAACTTAAAACAAAACTCTACGAGGTTACCTCAAACCTACCCCAATACTTTGTCTTGTTTATCACTTTCAGAAAGGTCAGCTTATGAGTATCGGTGATAAGCTCCCTCTGTATGTAAAATCCAAAATTTTATCTTGATCTGACCAATCGAGTATAGATAGGCTTATTGATGCATCCACAAAAGAATCGAGTGTATTCTTTATTGTTCAAGCCTCAAGCTCAAACTCACCATCTTTATTAGCCTTTTGTTTCTCAAGGCATATGAAGAGTAGCTTTCAATTCTTTATTGAGCTCGATTGATGAGAAGTTTTTTATTTGGTCGAGTTGTGATATAAAATCATATACTATCACTAGGATATTTTTTAACAGAAAAAACTCCCTGAATAAAGAGAGAGAAGAAAGAATATTCAGTTGTCAATAAAGAATAATAAAAATGACTATGTATCGAATAGAATTTAGGGTGAATTGAGTAATGGTTAAATTATAAAAACTAAAAATTGAAATAAATAAAAGAGGAAGTGGAAACCTCAAGCTGGCCACTAGCGAATCCTAATATACGTAGAGCCGATGTGGTTTTAGTTTATCAATGACTCAGTTTGAGGAGTTTAGCATTATTATACTGTACCTTTCTATAAGAAAAAAGAAAGTGGTATTCAAAGCTCGAACGTGATGAGCCGAACAATGTTAAGACAATCTTCTAGATTTGTTATGCCCTTTAGCTCACTCATCATGTCCTTTGGGATCACGCGAGGTCACACAAAGTATATATAAAGACCTCGATGAAATCATCTTGTTCTACAAGACTCTCTCCGTCATTGTCACTTTTTTTTATCGAAGTGCTCTTTTTCTCTTATTCCTCCTTCAGAACCCCCTTCATTAGAAGAATCTGACTCTTGGGTGGGAGATGAATCCCGAAGAAGAGCAGTGGATGAAAGTAGCTTGATCCCAGAGAAAGAAGGATAAGGTAAAAACCCCTCAAGAGATGACGAGATGTCAAAAAAAACTGATTGAGAGGGAGAGTAGAAGTGGCAGGAGGTAGAGAAGATCGAACCCCAAAGGAGAAGCGATCGAAGAGGAAACAAAGATTGACCATAGAAGATGGACTGACTTGAGAAACAAGGAAAGTAGGTGGATTTTAAAGTTTGAAGTCGATTTGAGCACACAGCTCTTTCATGTTTAAAACTCGCTCGCTTCTTGCTCGAGCATTCTCTTCATTGCACCACTATCCTTCCTCGGATATCAGGTTGAACCAATAAGCTATCTTGGCATAGTTACGATCCCTAATACCAAGGGATCAGGTCATCATCCTACTGCTTTTGTTGACCTCCCCTTAGCTCTACCCTATAACTCTTAGCCCTTCTAGAACTCATACTAGAAGATATGATTAAAAATACTATTGAAGTAGGTGTAAAAAAAACTTTGAAAACTAGAAAGCTGTTGAGAATGAAAATATTAGGTCAGATTGAGAAGAAAGAAAGCAAAAGGTGAAAAGCTGAAACATTTTTAGCTCTTTATATAGACGTGTTGTAGGCCAGATGGATGACACGATCTGTGCCACATGTCAGAGCACGGACAGGTAGACATCTTTTTATCTTTTTGCTTCCTGCTCAAATCACATATCTCTTCATTTAATGTTGTCAGACCAACCTAACATGACAAACCCTAGGGTGAGCCATCTAAATCAGACAACTATCAAGGATAAACATAGAGCCCAGTTCACTTCCAGGGTCTAAAATAGAGGCTCAAGTCCAAATTAAAAAAAAAAAAATACAAGTTTCACCATAGCTAGACAAACTCCATCAATAATCTTGAATCACCCCAAACAATTATCACATCAACAACTTTTAAATCGATTATGCACTCAATCAAGAACACATGTGTAAGGTCGGATAATCGCCAAGTCAAACTGTTGCTCAAAGCTAGTCATTATCCAAAATTGACCTCCCTTTACAACGTCGGCCTTCAATGAAATATGCAGCCAATCTATCCCACATCGGTGACGTCAGTAATAAATTTAGTGATCTGATACTCAAACCGCTTAATAGAGGCACAGAATGTTAGAGGCATATAATGATTAAAAGGGTATAATAGTCTCTTCTCCTCTTAAATTAAAGTATCTTAGTCATTTGTGCCGACTTGACATATCAGGTCAGTTTAACATAGTCAGTGCCACCTCAGCTCGACCCTGTCTTAATTGTCCCTTTATGGTCTCTCTCAGCTTACCTATAAATATGAAGACTTAGGCACTATGAAGCCAGGTTCATTTGATTTATCTTTCTCTTTCCTTCTTACTTTTTCATTTCTTTCTCGATCTTATCTTTATTAACTTACGTATCAAAGTGCAATTGTTGGAAATACCCCTATCTTTGTCTTTAATCGTCCTTCCTTTTTGCATTTACAGAAATATCCTCAGGTCGGAGCTCGGCATCAATAGTTTTGGACTTCTTTTGTACTGCCATGACTGCAGCGTTTCTTAGCCTCATGTTGAACCTTCCAAGTCGACATGATCAGTTTGGTCTGATTCAATCATCCCAGGTTACGAAGAACCTGTGCCTACCAGTGTTTTACCTTCCTTTTTATTAAAAAAGCATGGTGCCTGTCTTTCATTGCTAAACCATGGAAGAATATTGAACGAGGTTGAAGGTGTTATTATCAATACATTTGAAGAACTTGAATCACTTGCGCTCAAGTCTTTGATGGAATGTTCCATTTCTACACCACCCAATACCCTGTTGGTCCATTAATTGGTAAGGGTCAGAGGATTCTACAGCCTGACAAAGCTCCAATATCCTGTTGATCATGAAATGGCTTGATCACCAGCCTCCATCATCAGTGGTTATCTTGTTCATTGGAAGCTTAGAGAGCTTTGATGAACCCCGACTAAAGGAACTTGCAAGTGGGCTTGAGCTTAGCGAGTTCAGGTTCTTGTGGTCAGTGCACCAGCAAAGGGCAAATTCGAGGTAACATGTGAGTACACCAATTTGGAGGAGATTTTTACAGATAAGTTCCTGGAGAAAACCAAGAAGAAAGGATTGATTCGTGGGTGTTGCCCCCAAGAGGACGTCCTGACCCATGAAGCAGTTGCGGGTTTGTGTCACGTTGTTGGTGGAACTCTTATCTTGGAGCTTGTGGAATGGGGTGCCAATTGCATCATGGGCTATCTATTCGGAACACTAAGTCAACGCATTTCAGATGGTGAAAGATTTGGGATTGGCAGTGGAATTAAAATTGGATTATAGGATGGGCAACGGGCTTATGATGGCGGGTGAGATAGAAAGAGATAAGCCATGATCGAGGTATAAGTTTCCATTCGAAAGCCAGTATTTTAACACTTTAAAGAGTTAAGCCTTAGACTTGGAGCAAAAGACTCTTTTAACTTCTGGGAATCCAGATATTTCGAGATCTTGATATTTCACAACATATCAAAAAACATGGGAATGAAGATAATTGTCTTCCAACCACTGTTTTTTCTACATAGATACATAGTTCAAATTAACAATTTGAGTTCCTTAGTCAAACACAAACTAGAACGTACATCTGAAACACACATGAAAATTATGATAAATGTCTTTGTTACGCTGCTATTTTGTCTACAGTTTCGTAGAAGGCAACTTCATGAAAATCCATGTTTAAGACGACAAAAATCATTTTTTGTCTTCCCACAGCAACGGGTGGTACAAAGTCGAAGGAATCATGGATGAAATTAATAACAATGAACAATTGGAATGGCTTCAGTTCTTGAATGAGCAAATGAAGATATGAAAAATAGTGAGCGACATTACACCACCCATTACCGTTGCTAATGCCATGCAGATCAAGGTAAGCTGAACCATTCATTCTGAAAAACCTATGCTCTCTCTCTCATCCTTCCTCCCAATCTACATCATCCTCATCGTCTCCAGATGCTTCCGCTTCAATATTCAAGTCATTGACCTTATAACTCTCAGTTGTATTGCCTGAAATTGTTTAAAGGAAGATATTTACTAGGGAATACACACCAACATCATAATCGTAATGAACTTAGTGATTAGCCGACACATTTTGTATTAAAAAGATACATAGGGAATGAAAATTGAACTTATATCAAGCCGCTTCCGTAACTGGTATTGAGAGTTAACAAGAAAACTCAACCCGATTTACCGCAAGTTATTTCTATTATTACTTGACACACTTTGAATGGCAACAGGACTCCTACAACATGCACACGGAGATAAGTTAAAGGTTTCAACAGGGCAGTGGGAGGCAAATTTTCCCCATACCAGTAGGTATACCATACAAATTGTATTCTGAATTATGACATAATATGCATGTATCTATGTATATAACATAACTTTTTGCAGATAAAACCACAATAGGCTACAATTCAAATCCTTTATTGTTTTAGATATTAAGTGATATTAGCAACTTAATACAGAAATATGGTGCACCATAAATTTGGGCCAAAAAATAAGTACTACTACCTCAATGTCAAACTAAATGTCCACTTTTATGTATTTTGCTCCTTGCCTTATAACTTTTACCCTTCAAGTGTCATAAAAGATAGATAGGCCCACCTAAAATTCGTATTTCAATGAAAGGCAACATCCAGAAAATGCTTTCCATTTAGGGAAAGTTGGTATTATTTAGATAGTCCAAAGAAGAAAGGTAGGCATGCAATACGAGACAAAAGGAGTACATGTTTTTTTTATCATCTAGTACTAAGTTAATAGTTCATGAAGATTGTTCTTACTCAATTTAGGGTGGAAATTTTGGTATATTGTTTAAATTTAAGACATTAATTTAATTAAATGTTAGACAGCAACAAATATTGAAGTTTAAAAATATTAGATTTCCACTCTACATATATGATGATATTCAATATAAAATATGAAAATAGGTGCATGAATTACAATGAAACACAGAGAAAGGAATTAAATTAGATTGATGATTTACTCATAAAACTTCTAAAATGGTTGAATGTATTCTAGATTCAGCAGTAAGTTCCCTTGCAAGGTTTTCATAGCCTTTTGGCATATTAGATATTGTTTTAAATGGTTAGTTATATGAACAACCAAGCATGATGACATTTTCAAGTAACTTAAACATTTAATTTCGAACAGTTCTCAGTCATAAAATAGTAACCGAATTATATTCTGAATACAAAATATAAAACAGCACTTACCTGCAACAGGAGCTTCTTCCCAATCAATATCATCATCTCCCTCATCATCCTCACGTTTAACTTTCATGCCAACTTGCCGCTTGGAAGAGTCAGAAAGAACACTGGCAAGAGGAATGTCTGACAGTTCTTGTTGTTTCTTAGCAGCATCTTCTAGTTCTTGTTGTTTCTCATACAAAGCGGCATAATACGCTTTAAGATACTCGTCCTTCAACATAAAAGGAAAGCAAAAACTACATCAAATTCTAGTAAATTAAAAACTTTAAGATGGAGCAAAATGAAAGAAAAATGAATCATAGAACTACATCGCATAGACAAAAAGAAGGAATAATCCCATCTCATTGTACATACCTGTAAATTCTTCTTATCATCATTTTCAACAGTTGACTTTTTGTCATCTGAAAAATCAGGTTGTGCTGAACTGCCATCTGTATTTGACTCCAGCTTGACCTCTCCACGTTGTGCCTTTGTCAGGTTCATTCCTTGCTTTATCATCCAAGGTGGCAAAACTTTCAAGGATGTGCTTGCACTTTCAGACTTGACATCTTCTTCCTTGCCATCAAGACCAGAAAAGGCAACTTCAACCTGCCAGGCAGGGGCAAGAAGCTTTAAAAACAATCCAAGTTGATGGTAAAAATCCAATATTTGAAATTAAGAAATGGCATGCCCAAGAGTGTAGAGGAAAATCTCTAATAAAAATAAAAAGAATAGAAAATCCACACTTCAAAAAATAGTAAGCATTGAAAATACACTGATAGTTTGGTTGAAGAAGACTGATTTATGACAGTAATAACTCCAGCAGAGCTTACAAAACTGACTTTTAGGAAAATTGATGGTCTAGGCAGAAATCTGTTTTCAGCATCAATGGTTGGTTAAATGAGAAGCAAGGGCTTACTAGCTTTCAGAAAGGCACCAGATGCATTTAGTTAAGTTAGGATTTTGCATGAGATTTCATGAATACTCAATTTAAGATTTTTAGCAAATTTGAATCTCCAAAAATTGTGGAAATATGAATGCAAATACCAATTCGAATTATTCATGCAGAAACCATATGTCAAAGTCTAGCATAAATATTACATAATTATTCATAACTTGTATGCAGTTGCACCTCATAGTAGACAACAAAGAGAAATACAGTTGAAGTAAATCTCACCTTTGTCTCCCCAAGAAATGGCATAGGTGTCCCACCATAACCCTGAGAAGTTTTGGAAGGATCATTAGAATCAGAATCACCATTTAAAGCACGCCTAGCAGCACTTGCTCGAGCTTCCCATGCTTGGAGACTTCCAAATTCTGGAACAGGCAAATCTTTCACTCTGTTGAGTTGTTCCAATAACGGTTTAAGCTGTATCTGCAGTCATTTCATTGCATCATTAAAAATGGCATACAAAATATACACAATGGAGAGAATGAAATAAAAATAGGCTTGCATATTTCTATAAACATAAACTATAAAACAAATAAATAGGGAAATAACTCAAAACGCAATGGAGTTAGAAGGATTATGGATGTTGATCAAAATTGGTTGCCACGACAATACAGTAAGGAAATTTTGGTATGGTGAAAAAGATGAACAATCTGACAGGAGAATTTTGCAATTATTTTTCCCCATGCTCCCCTGGAGGTAATGAAAATCAATGTTAGGATTGCATTTCTTTTCATGATTCTTAAAGACGAGAAGATTTAAGAGGAGCTTAAATGTGTCTTGCTGTTTGATCATGAGATCAAGATTGACAGAAATAAATAAAAGAGCATACTAGCCGTCTAAGTGGGGCTTATGGATTGACGGCTAACCCGGTAAAAATTGTCTTCAAACTGCTTGCGTCTAGAGTCATCAACCTTTAGATTCAGGTTAGGTAGCCACTATCATAGAGAAGACCTATGATCATGTCTGATGGTGTTTCCTAAATGATGGAACCGCTAGGTTTTGGTACCAAAAGGATTAACCAATTGTTATTTATTAATCTAGCATTAATGATTAGAGTTGGGGAGAGCAACTGGATTTGCGCTGACTACCCTAATCCAACACTGTTTTCCATAGTTTACAATTTCCATTAGGGAAGCCTCTTAGCCCTTTCTATTTACTTTGAGATTGAATGATTAGGTCAGAGTTTTCAAGCAAATTGTTTATTTGAAAATATACGAGCAAATTTAAAGAAGGCTTTTGGAGGTTATTCTGTATATTGTAGCTTTTAATTTCTTTTAGAGCTTATGTGCTATAAGGATAGTTAATTTATTAACTATTTATAATTTGATGTTTGTTGAGAGCTTCTAAATATTGTGTTTAAGGCTGGATTCAAGCCAACTTTTATATACCTGAATGAACCAGGCTTATCTAATAAACTAGCATTAGAATTAACTAACCTGGTTGCCAAGCTGAAAGCATATATAATCATTGTATTTTTCTTGAATAAACCTTTATGTTTGTTAATTGCTTCCATTACTTTTTTGTTTAGATTTAAAACACATAGCTTGCAGTACTCAAGCCATCTTTCAAACAAAAACAGAAGAAAATCACATCTGCATCTTCTTTTGGCTTTGAATGAATACTTTTCAGGTCTACCAACTCTATTGGTGACTTTCAGGATAAGTCATGAACTCTCCCAGCAGACTAACAACCTAATTTCTTTAATCGTTTTTGCGGTTTTAAAAAATGGCAGGAGGTTGTTTTCCCTCAATTCACATCTTTTAAAACAGGACTTTATCTGGTATGTTTTTCGGCTTTAAAATTGTTTTCAGGTTCAAAGTAAATCTGAGAAACAATGAACTTGCTTCAGTATGAAGGTGTTGAGGATAGCACTGGTTCTAGTGACCAAGTTTGGGGCATTATCAAATCTCTTTCAAGATTTTCCTCTCCACGGCTAGTATGGTTCAAGATGCTAATAATCGGAGATTGGAGAGGGAAAACATTCTAAAGGGCAAATAGCTATCCTAATCAGAAGTTAATGGAGTATTTGAAAAAGAGAAGGTACACAGAAATATCATTTGATGAGGTAGAAAAAATGAGTCTAAATGTCACCCAGTCAGCTGAGAAAGATGTAAGACAATGAAGGTAAGTTGTACACAAAGTGAGGATCAAAGGAGTTGTACCATTTCACCATTGTTCCAAATGTAAGGTAGTGCAGCAGCAGGCAATTAGGGATTGATGGGACGCTTTTATAAGAAACATCTTCTGAAGTTGATGATAGAGGAAAGGTTTTTGTTTGGAAGGATATATGAAATGCACAATGCAGAGGGAAAGATGAGTTTCCTGATTTGTCTTTCAATGTGGAAGATATGGAAACTTCATAACTTCTTCTCTTTAGTGTCTGTTAAGGTATGGTCAATGTTTAATTCTTCCTTTATAATTGCTTGAGCAATGACAAAAACAAAGACTAATCAGCAGGCTAGTTGGAGAGGTATCAATGCCAATGTCTCAACTATGTGATAATGATCAGTCTTTTCTGAGTTAAAGTCTACAATTCCACTTCATTTTTCACCTTTTAGATTTTATTGATTTCATGAATATCTGGTCTAGTGTTATATTTCTATTTTCAACCTTTGCTATTATTGCAGAATTCCCTTGTTTGACAATTGAGTAAACAAAATATAAGCACATGAGAAAACCAATACCAAAAAGAATTGCACCATTATCCAGTAGTGTAGTGAAACAGTAATATGTAGCAAATTCTGACAACATAAAATATAAAGTCAAGAATACACATAAATAATAGTAAGAAGTCCAGATATTAAGTCTTGTAAATACTGCATAGTGGAGAAACCAGATAACAAACATTTAGTTTAATTTAACTCAAGATTACAGAATCTCAGATAGATTGAAAAGGTTGAGACCATGTAACCACAATCAAAAGTCCATTGGAAAATTTGCTATCGAATTCTGCTCATATGAAAATCAATTGGAAATCAACAAGGGAGAAAATACAATTCTAGACAGCATGAACAGCACCCAACCCCAAAAATAAAATAAATGAATAAAAAGCAGGAAGACATTAAAATATGTGGGCTGGTCCATTTTG
Organism: Durio zibethinus; assembly: GCF_002303985.1. Next base: position 9,725,648 of record NW_019167938.1, on the reverse strand, counting down.
TCATCCGATATATTCATCCTTTAAAGGTGAATGAATTCAACCCATGTATACATGTACAAAATAGAAAACCATTGACAAAGAAAAAACAAAGGCAAAAAGAATCAAAGCTTAATTCTTGCATGGCTTTTGTTCCATTCCTTTAAACATCTAGCCGTTCAGAAAACACAAAAAGCTAGGTGTCTAAGTTTCTATTTTGCCCACAAGCTTACAGCTTTACATAGGTTTTAAAAATGCATTCAAAAGTGGGAGCCCTCATGGACCATTGTCATCTGACATGGCAGAATCAACGAGCAAAAACTAGAATAGAACATCTCAAGATGGGAAAAGCAAACTTCATGCCACAGAACCTGTTCCTCTATCCCCCTGTGCATCAATGGATAATATGTATTTCGAATACCACATACGCACAATAGACTAACAGCTACATGGATTTCATCACAAAGAATTATTATTTGATAATGAAGTTCTTTTTTTTTTTTCTCCTTTCAAGAAGAATTCACGTGAAACACCAGATTCCTTCACAATTGAAAGCCAAGGACAAAGAATTCAGCTGAATCTGAATGGACCTCACTGATTTGACCTAATGTTAATATTTCATACTTTAATCAAGTCCAATGACATCCAAAGCAACTATGGCCAGTAAAAAGGAATCTAATTTGAATTACATCGTTTTCACAGTACAAAATGCATTAAAAAAACCGTGAACATACTAAAAATTTTGTTAACTTACTCATAAAGGGATTAACTTTCTTATTTCAATAGATTCACATAATAGATCAAATACAAATGAATGTGAAATTATAAGCTGCTAAATAGGAACTTTTTAAGAAAAAATACCTCCATTTTTTGAAGCATGTCCTTCAATTTTTCACGTCGTCGTCGCCTTGCATTGTCATCTCCATCTCCATCTCCTACTTCTTGTGCTGCTAATTTGTCACTCTCTGCGACCAATTCTCCATTACATCTTTCACAGTGAAAATATTCATCCTCCAAAGAAACCAATAGCAATGCATCCAAAGCATTGTATCTGAAAACATGACATCAGCACACCATCAATTTTTCATGATTACAAATTCACTAACCAAAAATACATTTCAAATGACCCAAGAAAAGAAAAAAGTGAAGAAAAGGAGGAAAGAGAGAGGCAGAAGCAGCAACCTTTTCCCACAGCCAGGGCAGACATATTCCTGAACAGTATTCTTGTCCTCAAGTTCATCCTTTAGTTTTTTCTTCATACGATGCAGTCTATACCTAACAACATCATATATCTACAAAACACATTGTTTCAGAGATTTTCACATACTCAGAAGCCAGAATCTGCTCTGCACGTGATAAAATGGATAAAAGACAAAAGAGATCTCTATCCGATCCATTATTACCAAATTAATCTATGCAGAACTGAATTGGAAAAATCAAATAATGAAAAGAAATAAAAATAGCAACCTGTGCATAATCCAGACAACAGTAAGAGTGAGTGTGCAATTTAATCTTCTCCTCTCCCTCTTTCCCACCATGTTGACTATCGGCTGTTGCAGCAACAGCAGCACTATATACCTTTGCTCCTTTAGCCGTCTGTGACCAAATCAAACATCAGTATTCAGGCAAAAATAAAAGAAGAGTTCAACACAACCAAGAACTCGTTCCCAACTCTTAATGAATAAATAAAACATATAGAAGATAAATGGAGACAAGACTTTTTGTCCACTAACACCACCACTATGCCTCAATTCTATGCAAAAATAAGGTACAACTAAAAACAGAAAACAAGGGAAAAGAAAGTGAGCTTCAATCATTTGATGTGCATAGTATATGTTTGAAAATTAATAGGGAACAAGACAGTGATGATTCAGAACAAATACGAAAGAAAAACTTACCTTCAAAACCAACCAGAGTGACAACTAAGAAACACCAGTACAGGTGAAGAGAAAGAAAAAGGAACTATAGCAGACTCTACCTCTTTTCTATGATCACGGGTGACTAATTTTTCTTCCTCAAATAGTCGTAGAGTCCGCCGAAGTTGCTTTGAATGTAGTTTCAACTCCTTTGCCAAATCTTCTTCTCTAACCCATTGTCTCCTAGATATGAAAGCAAAAATTGCAAATTACAATAACAGAACAAAGTGAGTTGCAAATAGCAAGCCTAAAGGCATAATTATTGCAAGCAACAGGAAATTACTCTTGGTGACAAATATATTAGGCATCATTACATAACTAAATATATCTTACTTAACTTGTTAAATACTAACCTCCTATGGAAAGACTTCTAGTTGAACTGAAAAAACACTTGCCAAAGTACTCAGCCAAGTTTCACCATATTATGCCTAATACATAAAATATTCAATGCCTCCCATTTCAAAGTCCAAACTAGTCAAATTCCCAATGCTTCTAAATGTGCTTTCTTTCCTGACAAGATCACAACTTTAATAAAAATTCTCTTCAACAATTCTATTTTAAATTATAAAAAATACAGCAATGCATTATTTTTTTCAATTTAATATGCCTTAATTTCACTTAACAGAAAAACTTCAATTCTCCCTTTCGATTTCAGCAACTAACAAAACCGAATTTTCCCCTTTCCCTTCCTTCACTGTTAAAAATAAAACCATTTTTAATTGTTTCCTAGAGATAAATAAATAAACGTACCTTGTAAGAGCATCAAGCACTACAACGGCAATCCCTCTATTATCACCCCGACCCGTCTTTGGCTGATTATCTCCTTTTGTTGTCACATCATCATAAAACGCCCGAGCCGCAAGTTTCACCAACCTGTTTTTCCAATAAAACAAATAAACAGTTAAATTAGGTAAATGACAAACCCTGTTCTCCGATACCCTCTATTGCGCTGATTTGAGGTAAACAAGCATACCTGTTAAATGGCTCGATGCTCATCTTGTTAAGTGATGGGCGTTAAGAAATTTCCTCGTGATTGCCCAAACTAATTTGCAGCACGTACTCTGATTCCGCAAGAAGAACTGCAGCAGATAATCAAAAACATTGGTTTGCAGATCCAGAGTAATGGGGTTCGAAAGAAGGGATGGGGGCGGATTGTAAATGAAGCAGGGTTCGAGGAAGAAGCTGTTGGGAAGGTTTTCTAGAAAACCCTGATTGGCATATTTCATATAGACAGACAGGGTAAAAGGAATAAGTTTATACTACCAAGATCGGAGAATTACCTGTTAAGAAGATATGGTTATGGTTGCCTTGATGGAGCTGAAATTTGATAGAAAGGTAGGCTAAAAAGTAGGAAGCAAGCAGGCGGAGCGGTGCTTACCTTGGTGAGCCAGACGGTGCGTGGGCGATGTGCCTGGCAAGACGGAGAATGTGCTGGCTTGATAAAAGTATACTTCTACAGTACTTGGTGATAATGGTTCGGCCCGGGGTTAGAATTGGATATTTTAATTAATGTACAGTATTATAAATATTTTAAATTTTTAAAGTCGATTTTAATTTGTTTAATTTTAAAAATTATAAATTTTTAAATAGAAGACAAACTTGAATGTATGACAAGATTTTGAAATTACAAAAAAAAAAAAAAAAATCCTAAAAATAATGTGTAAGAAAGTTAAAATACGGTTGACTAGTCAATTGATGTTATCGGTGACTATATCCGGCGGCGCAAATGGTGTTACAAAATCTGATTAGGACAAATGGCGTTTCGTTTTAAATTTATCTAAATTACTTCGTCTTTTTAGGTCTTACATAAAATAATTATTATTTTATATTATATTTGATTTATATTTAAAAAGAGATATAAAAATTATAAAAAAAATTAATATACTCTTGACATAAAATTATTTACTCTTCTCTAAATAAAAAATATTATTATTAAGTTTACATATCTAATTATACTTTTAAAAATTATATCAATAATTTAAATTTTATAAATTTTAAAAAATGATAATTTTGTAAATAAATAAATTATTCTATCATAATCTTTACATACATAAATACAAAATAAGATGATATTATTTAATCTAATTCTATTAATAATATTATCTTATTCTATATTATTATAATCTTATATATCAAATATAATCTTAATATAGATAATTACTTTGCCTAACAATCATAATAATCAAATCGCATTAGTGGAGGTGGATTAGATTTTATAATTGGTGAATTCAAAATTAGTAAATTTTAAATTTAATTAATTTATACAATTATTTTTAAGATAATATTTGACATCTATGAGATTTATATTTAATACTTATAGCATTTTTTTAAATTTTAAATTTATAACTTTCTTTGTAAAGAAATTCAAAATTAATGAATAAAAAACAATTGAACATAAATCACAAATTTTGAAGATTGAAGAAAAATATTATTATTTTATTTATTATTTAGCATTATTTTATATATTTTATTTATCATTTAAAGTTATTTGTTAAGTGATAATAATTATATCACTTAGAATTTGATTGATTATATAAAATTCTTATTTTTTATATTTTAAAATTATTTTTTATGATTTTTTTTTACTTTTAATATTAAAAATGGTAAACTTTATAAATATATCCTATGGTTAAGGTAGAAATAAAAATGTTTCATGAGATTTAATACATAACACTTAATTACTTTATGATTTATTTTATTATTTTTTACTCAAAATTGTTACTTTTTTATTTTTTTTTATTTTTGCCTTCTAAATTCATATTTTCTCTCTAAATATTTATTTTCTTTCCTTAAAACCAAACCAATTCTCTCTCTAAATCTAGACCAATCTATAAATAGTAATTTTCAAACCACCAAAAAAATTTCATTTTACTACTAACAAACAGGAAGCTGTCAGAAAATTGAATCAATTTAAAAAACCAAATTCCACAACACAAATACTAAATAATTCACCAATAAAGCCTCAGCAGAATAACTCAAACATAAAACCAAAATTCCAACAAACAGCTTCAGAGAAAAATCCACAGTAAAAAATTCAATCATAGAAACCAAAAATTATTACCCAAACAAAAAAATAGGAAATTGCAACAACAAAATACATAAAATTATGAGATTGAAGGTTTGATCTCTAGGGATATATTCTTATAAATAGAGGAATGAAGCATCGTTAGTGTAAATGAGTAAATTAATAAGTTTTTCGGTGGCTTTAGCAAGCTAATGACAGCGGTAGAAATAACAGGTTGTTACTAGTTTTTGGGTTTTTGAATTCTACTAATTTGGTATTGTTATCGAGAGTTTGAAGGTGGTTGATAAGTTTAGAAAGTGATAGTAATTTTTATTTAGTGCTTTGATCTAGGGTTGTGCTCAAAACTTAAGAAACTCTGAAGGAAGAAGAAGAGGAAGTGACAATAAAAGGATTTATTTGGGGTTTTCAAAAATTACTGAATATAGCGTAATTGGTAAACAACAAGAGGGAAGCGATATATCAGTACCAATTTTTAGGTTGTTAATTTTTTTTTTATTTAAGGTTTGGAAGTTTAAAGATAAGAGAATTAATATTTTTATGGTGGTTTGAAGGTTGTTATTAGTGGATTGATCTAAATTCAAAGAAATAATTGGTTTAATTTTAAAGAAAGAGAATAAATTTTTAAAGAGAGAATATGTATTTTTAAATAGAGAGTATGAATTCAGATAAAGAAGAAATAAAAAAATAAAAAAATAAACAAAAAAGTAACAATTTTGAGTAAAAAAGATAAAATAAATCATAAGATAGTTGAGTATTACGTTTTAAATTTTAGGAGTATTTTTATTTTGGCCTTAATATTAAAAATCGTAAAACTAATTTTATAAAAAAATTAAAATTTAGCATTAAATATATTAAAATCAAAATATTTTTCTTAAATTCCATGAAAATTAACAACACCAAATAAATTTAAGATAGAAAGAGTATAACTTTATAACTTTTAAATTTTCTAATTTGATTTTTAAGACATTACCACGTGTTTGCAACTCAACATAGATCATATCTTTTTTTAGAACACTATAACTCTAGGAAAATGTTCTTCTCAATTTATGTGTATGGTCTATTTTATTTGCTTTATAATGATTTTATACGACATTAAAAATCAAATTGCATCGTCATCTTCTTATAATTTTTACCTTTTTTTTTTTTACAATTTATGTTTTTTTTTATGCATGTGATTTGAAACTTGAAAGCTAAAGATACAATATTTTGAATCAAAGTTTAATTTAATTAATTCATATAATTATTTTTAAAAAATATCATTTAATAAGTTTAAAATTTAAGTTTCAGTACCTGAATATAAATCATTTTCTTATTCACATTTACATGCGATTTAAAAAAAAAATGATAAGATTCTCATAAAAAATTATCTATATAAATAAAATTATTTGTATTTTTGACAATATTTAATAGATTTTGGGTTTAAATAGTAAAAGATTTAATAAGTTTTCGGACCTAATAGAATCTAAAATTTATTAATGTGCTTTTTTAGTTCGAAAATTTGGTTGAAGTGGTCAATAAGTTGTGTGGGATTTTATTGAAGGTTTTTTTTTTCCTTAAAAAATCATCAACAACATGCCAAGGTAGTATCATATGTACCTTTGGCTTTGGACATTCAACTTTGAACTTTATTTGAATTTATGGATGTAAATAATATATTAGTATTCACAAGTTATTCGGGTTTAATTTGAATAAAATTTAAATTCGATTTGATTATTATCTAGTCGAACTTGAGTAATTTAATTTATCGATCTAACCGAGTTTGAGTATTTTTATACCTGACTTAAATTATTCACGAGCTTAATTGAGCTTTTATATTTTAATATATTTTGATTATTTTAATTAGTAAAATATATCAAATTCGAGCTCGAATATAAATAATCGAGTTTTTATCAAATATAAAAATCGAATTTATTTTTATATATTAATTGATCTAAAATGAACGAACTCAAATAACTTGATTTATATCTTGAGTTAAGTTTGAGTTAAAAAAATAAAATTTAATTAAATTTTAAATCTTACATTTTGAATCGAATTCAAATTCAAATTTAATATTATATTGATTCGAACTCAATTGAATACACTCCATTCGAAACCTTCGAGCTATATTTGGCAGATGGAATGGCTAGCCCAGTCGTAGTTGGCAATGAATAAAGGTGTTGTTTTTAGGACAATTTCACTTCCACAATTTTTTTGTTTCTTTTGTAAGTTCAATTTCATCCATTCCTGGCTAAAAGAAATCATTAAAATTAAGGTTCCAATGCTTATGATTTAACTACCGATTTTAAATTTAGTGCTGGACTATTAGATTAGTTGTCGTGGATCCTAGCATAAATGACATACTCATAACACCAATTGTACCGATCGTAGAGCATTTGTAGCTAGATATAGTCACTTACAACACCAATTGAGTGATTATTAACTAAAATGTCTGTATTTTAACTTTCTTACATGTTGTTTTTAGGACACATTTCTTGGTAATTTCAAAATATTGTATTTCCTAAAAAAGATAATTAGTAAGTAAAAATAAAATATTAAGGTTATCTTAAAGTTGCATATGTGCATAAAAACTTTGAGCCATTGTAATCTAAACTATTGGATTAATTTAAAAAAAGAATTTAAATTAACTTTTAGTAAAATTTTTAAATCCTAAGTGCAGATTAAAATATTGCTACATATCCCATTAACATATTTAAAGAATTAATGAATTAATATAATAAATAATGGAATATGTGTCAATATTCTAAATCATCTTATAGAGTTTTATAATTTTATGGACAATAATATTATTTAATTTAATATATTTTTATTTTTTGAAAATACTTTAAAATTATTCTTACTTTTATTTGAAGGTAGATTCTCACATTTTAAAACTAAATTTTAATCTCATTTTTGTGCACCGTCAGATTTAGGGTTAATTAACAACCGTCCGATAAAAAATAAAAGCACTATATAAATAAGCTATCGGAGAAAAACCTAGAAGGAGGCTAGGGTTTATTCTTCTTTAGCGCCGATCTCCCCTAGAAGGTGTTCAGCTTCTTTTCTCTTATTTTCTTCTTTGCATTTTTCGTTTCAACTTGTTGTAATTATTTGACATTTTGGTTTGTTAATACTCTTGAATTACAGGTAAGTCATGGTTAAGCATAACAATGTTGTGCCAAATGGCCACTTTAAGAAGCACTGGCAGAACTATGTGAAAACTTGGTTCAATCAGCCAGCAAGAAAGGCTAGAAGAAGAATTGGTGGGTTTCTTTTTTTTTTTTTGGGGGGGGGGGGGTTTCTCTTTCTATTGTAAAAGAATGATGATGTTATTTGAGTGGTAGAGTTTATGTTTAATGATGATGTTTGGGATTTTGCAGCAAGGCAAAAGAAGGCGGTAAGGATCTTTCCAAGGCCAACTGCTGGGCCTCTGCGCCCTATTGTCCATGGCCAGACCTTGAAGTACAACATGAAGTTGAGAGCTGGCAAGGGTTTCACTCTTGAAGAGCTTAAGGTATGCTGTTTGTAATTTTCTTTTATACATTTTTTGGATTATGTTTAGGTTTTGTATTTTTATTCTGATAAAGATTTGTAAATTAGACAGTAATTTCAAGTGATTGAAGAAATATTTTGGTATTCTGCCTGTGATTAAGTGACCAAGTTCAAATATTATTGATACCCTTATTGACAATTAATTTAAAAATTAAAAGGAAAATGAACAATGAATCCCATCTTGATGTAGTTGTATGTGCTTGTATCGAATGCGGCACTCACTTTATACTCTGATCAGGCTGCTGGTATTTCAAAGAAACTTGCACCAACCATTGGTATTGCTGTTGATCACCGCCGCAAAAACAGATCTCTTGAAGGTCTTCAAGCCAATGTTCAGAGGCTTAAGACCTACAAGGCCAAACTTGTTGTCTTCCCAAGACGTGCTCGCAAGTTTAAAGTAATTTTTAGGGCCTATTTGCTGTGATTAAATCATTAAATCCTTAATCTTGTTTTGTGTTTTTAATGTTGTTTATTCTATGTGTTCATGTAGGCTGGTGATTCTACTGCTGAGGAGCTTGCAACTGCAACCCAAGTCCAAGGACCATACTTGCCTATTTCTCGTGAGAAGCCTTCTGTTGAGCTTGTGAAGGTCACAGAGGAGATGAAATCATTCAAGGCCTATAACAAGCTTCGTGTTGAAAGAATGAACAAGCGCCATATTGGTACTAGGCTGAAGAAGGCTGCTGAGGCTGAGAAAGAAGACAAGAAGTAAGGTTTGCCTTCTTGAGGGCTGTGTTTTGCTATTTGACTTGTTAAAGACATTCGTTTTTGTTTTCATATTGTCAGTTGAGTTGAAACAGCTTTTGAAAACTTTGGTATTACGTTTGTAATCCTGTTTTTGAGCATTTTAATAGATTGAGAGGTTTCTTGCAATTCCTTTCTGTGGTGTTGGCATTATGAAAGTGTTGATACTGATAAGTTTGGTGATGGTTAATTGGTTTATTGTTTGTGTTAAACAAAATTTCAATTGATTTTGATGCTTCATCCAGACTGATTGATAAACAGAATTGAAACAGGATGATTTTATCCTGGAACACCATAATCAGATCGTCCAGTGGTTATAGAATGTGTAAATTTCTTAATTTAATAATGAAGGATGAAAATGTTTTCTGAAGCTGTTGGAAATGGATCAATTCTGGACATGCTTTCAAATGAGCATACTGAACAAAACCAAATGTATACGATTTCTTATTGACTTATTCTCTACGCACCTGAGACGGCAATGTCCAAGGTACAGATGCTAAAAATATTTGATAGCCTTATCTGTAGCGAGCGACAGAATATCTTTTGAGGTGCTGCAGTTATAGATCAATGAATTCACCTGAATCTTTGTCCTCACATTTGGATTCAACCATGGAACTTCTCCTAAATACACCGAACCACGGCTTATAACTTTGCTGATACGAGGCAGCATGTTGGAGTTACAAAAACCCGCTCCAACTTGTTTTTGTTGTTAACACAGCTGATGAACTTGCTTTCAAAGAGAAGAAAATGATCTAGTGAACTGAGAACACAAAATAAAGTTTGAATTCAAGTAAATTTCGAATGCTTTACAACACTTGGCTGATTGGTTCAATTATAGGTACGAACATACCTGGCGTTGATTGCCTGGATTTCCAAGCACTGTAAGTTGGTTCTTCGTTAAATTATAGGTGCAGATACGAGAGTTAAATCTCAATTCTGTTGAATTAAATCTTTTAAAGATAGTGATATCATTCATATGCAATGGAAACTCAAATTTTTATTGGAATAAAAATGAGAATGAGTATTACATTAAAAAATTATGGGTATGGAGATTATTTATATCCATTAAATACACGTGAAAATAAGGATGAAGATAAATTTAAAATATCTATTAAATATGAATATCAAGATAAGTATAATATAAAAATTGAGGGATGGGAAGAAAAATATTCTACTCTTTTCATACCTTACTTATTAATGATTGTATGAATTAATTAAGTTAAATTTTGGGTTCAATAATAATACGGACTTTTTGAAATGTTTAAAATTAATATTTGAATAGGTGTGCAACTTCACAGAGGAGCTTTAGAAAACTTAAGTAGGATCTGCCATATTCTAGAAGCTATAATTTTTTACAGAGATGAATTGGAAATTGCAAGAATGTAAATATAAACATTGAAAATTTTTTCCTGCTGAATTAAGTTCTTTCAGCAATATAATCCTAGTACATAATTGTTTATTTGAATCTTTTCGTAGCATGTTTACTGGGATTCTAGATCAGAGGATATAAGACAACTGTTCTTTGACTTTGAGTAGAAACCAAGCAAAATAAAGTGCAGAAGACCTCAATTTTTACTCTATTTTCCTCCATTTCCAAGCAAACATATATTCTGACGAGCTAAAAGAAATTCTCTTCATTTATTCCTAGCAGTAGCACATCTGTCAGAATGTGACTACATCAACGATTGTCTTTGAATCTTCTTTAGTTTCCCTATGTCGATAATTCCTCTTTCTGGCCAGCTTCTTTTTCTCCTTTCTCATTTTTCCTGTTAACCAATTGTAATTGTTCATTTGCCTGTTACCTTCCTATATTTATACATCTAGTTCATCCCCAAAGAGTTGCTTATCTCAGCTAGTACTCTCAAGCTTTGCTTGGAGCCATGGAGTCTAGGCGGCACTGTTTAAAATTGCTCTATTCAGTCGTATGCATTTCCATTTTTGCCACCATTCTCTTCACTCGTTGTGGTATGTAAATTCCTTCTAATTATATGTTCTTTTGTTTTCTCTCTTCAGTCAGATTCAATCCCAAGTTTTTGGTGCATCTTCAAGATTGAATGTGCTTGTTTTCTTTTGTCTTGATTTATGTTAGATGCTAGACTTATGGTTCATATATGGAAGCGCAAGGGCTCAAACCTCCAGAAAAGTCCAACTGTTGAATTGTTTAACAAGCTAAAATTAACTAATCATGTTCTCTCCAATGTTGATCCATATACCATAAACTCACCTTTCTATCTACCTCCTTTTGACTCGCTATCACCACTTCCTCAGCCAGAGCGCTCTCCTCCCTTTAGTCAATACCCTCCATTTACCCCACAATCACCTTCCAACCCTCCGCCGTCTCCAATGAGCTACGGACTAGCAACCCCTTCACCACCTAGTTATATCCATAGCCCTCCTGCAAATCCCTCTGAACATGGCTTCAGTCCTCCTAGCACTTTCCCAAGCCCCCCTCAACATCAGCCTAGCCCACCAAAACAAGTTCCCAGCCCTCCTAAGCATTTACCAGGCCAGCCCATTTATGAATCTCCATTGCTCAACCCACCGCCTTTGGGGCCCCCTCCTCCACACAAAGGGTCACAGTCTGGTGTTTGGTGTGTTGCTAAGCCAACAGTGCCTGATTCAATAATCCAAGTAGCCATGGATTATGCATGTGGGTCTGGTGCAGATTGCAAATCAATTCAACCCAACGAGGCCTGCTTTCAACCCAATACAATAATTGCGCATGCTTCATTTGCTTTCAACAGCTACTGGCAAAACACAAAGGGGACCGGTGGCACTTGTGACTTTGGAGGGACTGCCATGCTTGTTACTGTTGATCCTAGTAAGCTTAATTTAATCTCACAATCTATCCTTTGCAATATGCAAATAAAAATCCTCTGATATGTATTGCTGATTTTAGTAACATTTTTGTAATGAAAATGTGACAGGTTTTGATATGTGCCAGTTCAGCTACAATTGATCACTGAAGACAGAAAGAACAATCAAAAAGACCAACTATTTCAGAGTTTGAACCAGCACTTTTGTTAGATGTGATTCTCTCTAGATGTTTTCTTCCTTCTATGAACCGGATAGAGTTTAAAGTATAGTATATTTTATATGATGTATAAACATATCCTGCGTAATTTATGTTTTATATGATATTATAATGTATAAAAATACCTGCAATATTTGAGACAGAAAATAGTGTATGCAATGGGACCAACATTTACAACACAAGAATGCCAAAAATCTCATTTCAATTAGTTTCTGGCCCCTACTTCAACAACTTATAAGGTTTTGAAAGCAGTGCTGGATTCAGGAACAGATCAAACAAAGGGTTTTTAGGGGCCACCGTTTTATTTTTTCCCCTCACCTGACTGGTTCTGATTGATACCGGTTATTGCTTCTCTTTTCTTTGTGTTGTATGGTCTCCTTCATGTTCTGGTAAGGTAGAAGTTTGAATTCTTTTATCATCTCAGAATTATGAGAAGGTCGATTCGGAGGAGCATTCAAGTGAGCGCCACAGCTCAATTCGTTTCTTTTTTTTTTTTTCAAAGCAGGCACGCACCTTTGTATAAGATCTAAAAAAGTGTAAGAAAAACCACGTTATGATTGGTTTACTTGATTGAAATTCGTGACTTAAATAGTTGGTAATTACAAGTCTATTGTTGTTTACATGATCAGTCACTATTCAACCATAAGATTTGATCTCACCTACCTCCGGCTGCTCTCTGCTCTGAAGTCCGAATATGTATGAATTTTCAACAATTTTCTAAAACCATTTTCTTAAAAGCAAACGTTTAGATTTAGCCATATATTGCAGAAAACAGTGCAGCTGATTTTGACAATGGAATATAGTACTAAAACTATGAAGATCATGGTGGGGTTACTCTATGCACCACTTGAACAGAAAGCTGATATGTAGAACAAATCACCATCAATATTTTGACTGAATAATTCAACCTACTCCACTTATTTTCTCCATATTAAAGCAAGTAGACATTCATAGGAAGTGGAAAATTTTAGGCAAATAAAGAGAAGAAAAATCTCTCACCCTATGCTTGGAATGGAAAATTTTATTTATTCTTAGACACTTGCTTCGGTTTCAAGTTTGTGTATAAAGCATCACAATAATAAATGCTTAAATGTAGTGTACTGTTTGTACATACCTGACCAACAATGTAGCATGGTTCGGTGGTCTTATTCAGGGAAGGGCTCTCGCACTTGGATGCATGAATGGAAAAAAAATCTGGGTGAGGTTTGTTATCTTGCAGAAGTTTTTTATTCGAAAAAAATGGAAAGGAGGAAGGATCACATGCAAGCAGGGCATCTCCATTAAGCCAAGTAACCAATCACGGGTTCAACAAAGCACTACGAGTTTAAAATGTAGTCAATCAAGCACGTGGTTTCTCGATTCTCTTGCCCTTGAAATTTGCAAATTCATGTAAAAAAATTGTATTCGGGCTACTATCCCTAGTTGATAGTGAAGTATGCATGAAAAGTTGGTGAGTTTTTGCAATCTGGAGTCTGATTGATGGAGTTTTTTTTTTTGAAGTCCATGAATGATGCCAAAGGATCTAATAAATTAGCAGGAAAACGACATTTGCATGATTTGTTGCTTTCTTTTTGTCTGCCTTTTGCATGATCTATAAGTTAAGCTCTCTACCCCCAGTCCCTAAACAGAGAGAGGAGAGGAAGTTTGATGATGGAGAAGCATAATTTTACCTATCTGATTGTCCTGCTTCTGAACCTCGGAGCTTTGCTCACTTCTCTTGCCTGTCCCGAATGTCCGCACCCAACTCCAAAATGTCCTCCACCAAAGTTTCCACCCAAACATCCTCCCATTTTGAAGCCTCCATTTCACCATAAACCACCAAAACATCCACCCCATCCTCCCAAGCCACCTAAGCCTCCTGTAGTAAAGCCTCCATATGTACCCAAACCTCCGGTTGTGAAGCCTCCACATTATACACCAAAACCTCCCTATGTCCCCAAGCCACCTGTTGTAAAGCCTCCCCATGTACCCAAACCTCCTGTAGTAAAGCCTCCACCTTATACACCAAAACCTCCCTACGTGCCGGTGCCCAAGGCACCTTATGTACCCAAACCTCCTGTTGTAAAGCCTCCACGTTGTACACCGAAGCCTCCATACGAACCGGTGCCCAAGCCCCCACCTCACGTACCCAAACCTCCTGTCGTCAAACCCCCAACACCTTCTTATCCAAAACCGCCAGTCATATCACCACCAATTCTGCCTCCAAAGCCCCCTGTCTATCCTAGTCCTCCAATAGTGAATCCACCAACACCGCCAATTCTGCCTCCAACACCTCCTGTCCATCCGAGTCCTCCAATTGTAAAGCCACCAATACCACCAACTCTGCCTCCAACACCTCCTGTCCATCCGAGTCCTCCACTTGTGAAGCCACCAGCACCACCAACTCTGCCTCCAAAACCTCCTGTCTATCCGAGTCCTCCACATGTGAAGCCACCCCCAGTCGAGAAACCATGTCCTCCACCACCAACACCGCCCTTGCCACATCCACCACCTCCGGCGCAGCAAACATGCCCCTTTGATACTCTCAAGCTGGGTGCATGTGTGGACGTCTTAGGTGGTTTAGTGCACATTGGTATAGGCGGCAGCGCAAAGAGCACATGTTGCCCTGTGCTTCAAGGTCTGTTGGACTTGGACGCTGCAGTTTGTCTTTGCACCACAATCAAGGCAAAGCTTTTAAATATTAATATTATAATCCCAATTGCCCTTCAGGTCCTCATCGATTGTGGCAAGACTCCACCTCCAGGATTCCAATGTCCAGCGTAAGGATAAGGTTTTTGCTATTATAACTTGTAGATGGTGATGATTCGTGAGCGAATCTAGGTGGTTCCTTTCGATGGTTTCAGGTCATGAATGAATTTGGAAGATCAGAATATCTTTTGAAAGATTGAAGTGGATAGAGGATTATTGGTGCTTTAAGTTATGTATCTGTGTACTCTAACTGCAAACAGCAATTTTATATATATGTTTTATTTGCGAGTGCAAGTGAAATCCTCCTGTTACTTTTTTCTCTTACAATATACACTAAATTGATCATCGAATAATACTTGAAATTCACAATAAACAAAAACCACATTTATAATTAGCTTAGCGTATAACATTAAGAAATATGACGTAATTAGTATGATGATGAAAAATTATATATATGTATATATATATATATAATTTTTTTTCCTGTCCTTCATATGATGTTCAGCTCTATTGGAGATGGGGAGAATAACAACCGGTTCACAAATGATTTCTCTCAAAAGTATAGTTGGATTGGAGAGCTAATTGGGTTTCACTTCAGTTTTGGGTTAAGCCAGGGAGATTCATTCCATCATCCAATGCCCGAAACAAGGAAATATGAATAAATAGAGCCCAAATAGAGCCCAAAACTTGCAAGGCGTAAACTATTTCTCTAAGTAAAATTCTTAAAAGTTTTTTTTTTTATTAAAAATTTCATCGAAACACAAAGTCCAATGATTTTGCATGGAAAATAAAAAGGAAATGATAATATATGGGACCTTGAACCTGCTGAGATTTTGCATTATCAATGATTTGTTTATCGTTATTTGGATGGATGGTAATATACCGAGCAGAGGAACAATTGTAGCTTCGTTTTTATTCTTTAGGCTCATCGGTCATCATCTCCCAATACCTTTCAGAAAAAAATAAATAAAGACAGGTCCTCGCCATCCTTAGCCTCACGCATTTGACCACTTTGTGACGAATTTTCAGTGTTAATTTTCCTCCCATCCCTCTAGCTTCTCTCAAACTAAATTTGGTTTTCTATTCAATCTTGTGAAACATCTGTCTAAAGTTTTCAACTAAAAGACTTGAGTGTTACTCTGAATACAAGATCTATGGATCAAATCTGGAAAATTGTGAAGTTGGATTTACTTTTTTGTAATTCAAAAGACAAGAAAAAAAGTTGTGGAACATATGACTAAAGTACCACACTTTTGTCTTTAGAATAAACAAACAGAAAATTACAATGATTGTCACTTCACTTCTGAAATGGAAGGTAGTGAAGGTCTCCGTATCAGCTGAACAAATTAAACTTCTAATTGGCAGCATTAGAATTTTTATAGTTAAAGTGGAAATAACAAGTTGATAAACCCTGTAAGAAGGTAGTACCGAAGTTTTAATTTTAGTGGTAAGGTTCTGATAACATAATTTACATAAGGACAGACTCATTTGGAAAAGATGGTTTGATCAATAGTCGGTGGGTTTTGTTCTTTTCTTTTCTTTGGCTTTTATTCTCCAAGGATTTACAAAATGACCATTCACTCCTTAATCTATACAAGTCATTTCACACCTCGGTTGCAACTATATATATAGTAGATTTCTCAATGAAAATCTTAACAGCCCTGAGAACACAGAACAAGAATGTTCCGTTCAAATAAGCCAACATTTAACTCACATGATCCAGTTTGTGTTCATGGGGACTCTGGACTTGTCCTGACAACAGATCCAAAGCATCGTCTCCGGTGGACTGTTGAGTTGCATGAGCGATTTGTAGAGGCTGTTACCCAGCTTGGAGGACCAGACAGTAATCCCCTAGTCCCCTTTCAATCACTTCAGAGTCAATCTTGCTTTTCTCTCCCTTTTTTTGTTGTGCCTTTTCTTTAGTTTTGTTTCTCTTTGAAATGCAGAGGCCACACCAAAGACCATCTTGAAGATCATGGGAGTTAAGGGCCTTACCCTTTACCATCTTAAGAGCCATCTTCAGGTGTTTTTTTTACCTTAATTCTCTTATTTTCCTCTCTTTTACTTCTATTCATGTTCATTTCTACTGTTTCCTGATTTGGTTTCTTCAATTATTATGTAAAAGAAATTCAGGCTTGGGAGACAACCACAAAAAGATTTCAATGACCAGTCAGTTGGGGACAGCAGGAAAGGTGAATTACCTCCCTCTGATTTCAATTTCATTTCTATTGTTCATATTGTTAATACAAAATATCAATTCCTTACAACTTGTTACCTATATTATTGAGAGTTTCAGTGTATGAATACTCAAAAAATGCTGCTGGTGTAAGAGCTAGCTGTTTCAGCGATCAGTATGTGAAATTTAAATAATCCTTTTGATCAGAGAATTAGGATTCTGTTAATGGAATTTCTTTCTCTGGCCTGTTACATTCATTTAACTTGAAATAAACTTTCAGGAGTGTGCAACAAACAGGAGAAGTTACACTGCAAATGGAAGTACGAAGCAGAATGAATGAAGAGTTAGAGGTAAGAAAGAAACAGAGAAGAAAAGTTTTCAATAAAACCATGCATATCATATTCGAGAAATCCTTATTTTGTTCTTGCTGTACCGGGTTCAGAAACACCTTCAAATGAGGATTGATGCTCAAGGAAAATATATGCAGAAAATGCTGGAGAAAGCAGCTGCACAAACAGTTTTGGAAGAAAATACTAACCCTCAGTACTACAAATATTTTGGTATTCAAAAGTATGGGAGCATGACGGGGATCATGAAAAATCTAGATTTTAGTTCCCAAGTGAATTTTTCATCTCTGGGGGAATTGCACTCTATACCTCTATCAGAAACTGCATATATGGAAAAACAACAGTGGAAGAACATAAATGTTGAGAACCTTGAGAGTCCCATGTTTATTTGGTCTGATGATTTACAGCCAGAAGATATTGTAATAGCAACTCCTGATTTTCATTCAGATGGAGATTCTTTAAAAGATGACCGACCACCTTTGACTTAGGAAAAGGGGTTGAAGCTTCCCAACAGAACTTTAAGTTTGTACACAGAAAGGGTGTTAGTCTACAACTCTAAATGTACCGAAGAAGATTAGGCAATAAAACATGTAAAATGATGCTTCTCGGCTCAATTTCACTCTCATTAATTAAGCTAACTTGATCCTAATTTTGCAAGCTTTCATTTAGTTCTGGCATCAAATTGCTCAGAACAGTATAGAGCAGGTTACAGTTTCCACACATTGGACCAGCTGGGATATGCTGCGTTAAGTGACAGCAATGTCAATTTGTTTTTCTTTTATTGGCCAAAAAATAATTGTTTTTCTTTTCATGGTACAAGTCTCTGATAGCTTATATTCATTGAAATCTGGAAGCGTAAGGACATGCCTACTTGGAATGTTTGGATTATTCATATAATCATTTTGAGGTCGCAAACATTCTAAGCTGGAGTTTGTTTACTTATTTTCAGGGTAGTTTTCTAACACTTCACAAAGTAAATTTAATAATTGGTATACAAATATCACTTAAAATATTGATAATTTATATTTTATATAAAAATTATGTGTTATAATTCATATTAATACAAAAATATAAGATATATATTTTTTTATTTTTATTAAATTCATATATAATTTTTATTAAAATTTTAACCCATATTATTTTTATTATTTTTTTGGTCATAATTTTGTGTGGTATCCTATTTTAAATTGCCACGTCAGCCGGAAAACGTGGGTAAAGTTATCAAACTTTACAGTCCTGCAGATTTCTAACATAAGAGGATTCACAGCGCCGAAAGAGAGTGAGACAGACCACCTCCACCCCAAAATGATTCTTTTGATGTGAAAACTTTTCATATCTCTTTTGAAAGAACCAAGAACAAAACACTTTCAAATTGGTGGTTTGTAGAGGTCCACGGCTTCGGGGTAAGTGATGGACCACGGACTCAAAGCGAAAATTGATTATTGGTTGGTGCTTTGATTCTGAAGTAGCCAGTAACATAGAAATGGTCTACTTAAAGCAATTGGAAAACAATGTTTTACCAATCCTCTCATGGCATTATGAGACTGATATCTTGAAAGCTGAAGGGCAAGTTCCCAAGAGACCAAATGATACTAAAATGCAGCTTGGAGTTGAAGAGGCACACACTTGAACATATTAACAGATTTCATACGAAGAAAATTCCACATTAACGTAAATACAGATTCATAATATTATTAGCCACTGTTGGCTTGTATATTACAGGAATAAGTATCAAACCACATTCACATGATTTACAGAGAGTAGCCTATCACCTTAATACGACAAAACCATAAAGCTAAGTTATAACTTCTGCCGCGGGAAAAAAACAATGGGAAACTCAACTGGTATGTCTCAGATCCATCCCTTGGGGTTCATGCATAAGGATCAGATACATGAGATCCATTCCTGAGGGTTGATGCATGTATCTAGTAATTTCCACTCTTAACTTCCTCTTATGGTTTCTGTATGCCAAACAAAGAGATAGGCCTCTTATTATCAGTTACAGTTACAGCTTCTCAAGAACATATCACGGTGAACATTTATGCGGAATGAGTAAAAAAAATTACTTGGAGGGAAAAGGGGAAACAGGGGAAGGAAGCTTACATGATCATGTTCCCATCCTGCAATTAAAGGGAGAGAAACAAGATTACTTTCAATTCGTCCCCGTCTTCATTCCAAATGTTGTACCTTGATCATCGACCTTTCATTAAGAAATCAAATATAATTTAAAGTCTGATTTAGAGAAATCTAAGATGTCAAATCTCTCTAGTTTAGTTATACCATGCCATGTGGCTCTCATTAAATGGTGTATCCTTCCTTTTCACTACAATGGGCATGCATGCAGGAACCACAGAGTTCGCACATTCTGCAAATTGACAATAAATTGGTACATTAGAAAAACTGAAGTACACTGGAATTGCTATTTGTAGGTGGGGAACGCCCAAAGAGTAATATCAGTGTTCAGGATTACCGGTGGCAATAAAAGAAGCATCTCCTGATCATAGTCATTTAGATCATCAAAAAATATTCCCCCAAGCCCTCGTCTTTCACATCAATGCTGCACAGAGCATTAAAGGTGAACATAAAGTTTAACAATTTAATCCATAATTAAATGGATACAAAGGTAAAATTATGAGAAAGTCAACAAGAGAAAATGATCATATATAAAGAAAGCTTTTAGAACATATATGAACACCAAGCAAGCAACTGATGTTACTCAAAACTACCAAGCTTACATACTGAACAACACCCCTCTATCTTATTGAGATGACTGTTTCAAAGGATGCACACTTTTAGAAAGAGATAAATCTGACTCCATATCCTCTTAAATTGAATTTCAAAATACTATATAATACATGGGGTAATATGCATGCACTTATAAGTTATAACTCGGCTTTACTACCAGTTACAAATTGCTAAAAATAAGAAAAAATATAAATATATTGATTATTACATCCATGGATGAGATAAGTTAGTAAAAGCAGGCCAAAGATTAATTGACGTAAGATGGATTTAGAGATAAGTCAGTTAGAAGAATCCACACAATATACATCTACACCATTATTATATGGCAGATGAGTACCCTATGGTGCCACATGCCAGAATTCTCAATCATTATTATATTTTATCGCAGTCTATATCACCTGACTAAATGCTGACCAAAAGCCATCAATGTTGTCACACGGCACGAGATGCACTCAAGACCCTTATATTGCCCAAGGCACAAGGCACAAAATAGGTACTGTGTTCATGCACAAGTTTTTGGTGAAAATGGAAATGGAGGATAATTATGAGGATGCTTATATTCAAAACAAGTTAGGTAATGCAATGAAGCAAACTCTAGAATTTATTAACAAAACAATATTTTAAGTCTATTAAATATAAGAAATAGAATTTTCTTATATGTGTATATAACATTTTATAAATTAGGCCATACTTTACTAGGGAGAGATTGCATTGACTGGCATGATAGCCCATTTGCTAATTCAAATGCTATACAGATAATTCTAAAACTCTGGGAAATAAATATGAAACACATATAACACCCGAAAAATCTGGCAAGATCATATCTTAATGTAAAAATAGTCATCACACCATTTTTCGAATCGAGGATAAAAGGATGGATCAAATTTGTCACAAGCCTTTTTGTATCTAGAAAAGAGGGCCAATGTTAGCAAATTCAGCAAAATATTTCATTTTTCAAATAATATTTTATAAGATAGAATTAATGTTCTGCATACATACACTGGTATAGTTAAATAATTTTGCAGTTATCTTTAAGGCTGACATGAGCAATGCACTGGCAGTAGAGATATTAATCTCCACTTTATCTACCAATTTATAGTAATATGTAAAAGGAACAGAGGTTCCTGCTCTCTCAAAAGGAGTTCATCATATGCTTTCCAGTAAATCTGTATATAATATTTAGTAAGATGTTGAAATAAGAAGGTTCTGTTCAAATACTTGAATACCTGCAAACTTCTTTTGATAAAATCAACATTTTACTTTCTCAAAGTGAAACTACCTGTATTTGAACTAATTTAACTACTTAAGCTCCTTGGTGTTTTAATTATGCTAAGCACAGATGTCTTGAGCTTTAGTGGGGGGGTAGAATGGAGAAACCCAAATGAAAATTTTCCCTTTTTCTAAAAAAAAAAAATGACATAAGAAAGAAGAAAAATCCAACTTACGGAATGGGAGAGCTTGACATATCCTCCTCCAAGATGTCAGCTGGAGTTAAATCAGTTCCACCACCAAACCACCATTGCCTAGGGGCTCCAGGAGCATCTCCACGCTTTCAAGATGAGTCACCAACTAAACTTATAATGCTTTTCTTACCTTTGAAGCAACAAAAAAACCTAATGCAATGCATAATCACAAAGTATCCAGAATGCAACAGAGGAAAAGTAATGCAAATTGAAAATTTTTCATCAAGAAATTCTCTCTCTCTCTCTCTCTCTCTCTCTTTTAATGAAGAACAAGTACCAAAGCAAACCGTAAAGCATAATATTCATTGCTACTGAATTGCCAATGAGAAGAAATACATTATTTTTGCTTGATTATTACACAGATGTTGACTCGTGTCTAGCTAATGGAAGCTAATCCTAGGAATCATATAACACCATAAACTGCCAAGTTATAATTGAATACTATCATTTTGTTTATTTTCAGGAGTAAGAAATTCTACAAAAGAGAGAAAACTTGGAAAACCTATCACATAAATCCTTCCTATCACTTTGTTGACATATCAGGATTTAACATTTCCTTTAAAATTTCCATTTTAGCATGCACGGTTCAACAACTTAACAATAATTAACGATAAATTAAGTACCTTTAGGAGCATCAGTTTCAAAATACCTATATTTAAAATGCAATGTTGAAGCAAATGGATTTTTTGGATGCAAAACCTGCAAAAAAAAAAAAAAAAACCCCAAATGATAGTAATTATCAGCATTTTCTTCTTTCCATAGAATTGAACCAAACTTTTAAAAAATAAAAAAAATGATAGTAATTATCAGCATCCTCCATTATATCTGCGCCGGAATCATGACCTGACGCAGCCGTCATCTTCGCCATCAGTCTCACGTAGGAGAGTGTGGGGCCGCTCGGAGATTATAGTTTCTTTCTCGATGGAAACCGCGGAGGGTGTAATGAGTCTGCGAATTGGGTAGTTGAGTTTGGAGGGGTAAGTGAAAATGGTGAGCCAGATGGGGGTAGGGGAAGGGCAGTAGCCTAAATAGGGTTTGTTTGAAGTAGAGTTAGAAGAAAGTGGGAAGAAAGATGGAGAAATGAAGGAGAAACACAGAGAGTGGCTGTTGGCTGCAGCGTTGCAAACAATTTGGGCATTGATTAGACAAAATTGATGTTTGAGGTTGTCTGATGTTGTTTTTTATAAGAGGATGATTTTTGGGCTGATGGAGATAAAGTCAGAAAGATGAACGAAAAATGAATGAAATAATGGGATGAGGGTCGGGCCACGGTGTGTGTTTGTTGGTTGTTTTAGCCGTTGGTATTTTCGATTTTCTCTCTCTATAGATTTCACAACACCACCGACCCCCACCCCCCCCCCAAAAAAAAAAAAAATCCAAGCGTTCAATGTTTAAATATGATTTCTACACTAATATTGAAAATATTTTACATTTATTTTTGACTTAAATTTATAAAATAAATTTATTAATATAGAAAGTAATGATGATAAAATTTTATTGATGAAATCAGAATTTAATTTTATTAATTCATATAATTATTTTTTTAAAAAATATTTAACAAAATTAAAATTTCAAAACATATAATCTTTTCTTTTGTTTTCCAACTGTGGCCTAATTCCAAAAATGCAAAAATCATTCACAACACCAAACTTGACCGCCCTTAATATATATATAAATATATATATATATATATATATATATACATATTTTCTGACGATGAGATCTTTTCAGTATTGAAACTTTGATTTTTGTAGCCCTTCAGTGTTTAAACTTTTAGTTTTATAAGGCACCCCATGAAGAAAAAACATTGATGGTTATTGTTTTTCTCAGTTCTCTCATTGCGAGACCGAATCAAAACCATTCTCTCCTTTG
Organism: Durio zibethinus; assembly: GCF_002303985.1. The sequence goes on along the minus strand of NW_019167938.1, from coordinate 9,702,134 downwards.
CCACTAACTGTTTTTTCTTCCTACTACCAAGTATTGCCTAGTTCAGAATCTCACCTATCGAACATGGTACAGACCAAATGCACAGATGCGGCAAGCATGGCATCCGCAATTTTGGGACTTCCTTATGTTAAAACATAAAGTACAGTGCTAAAATTACAATAAACAGTATTATAGTGAATGCTTGGCCTTATACGCAACAGAAACAAATGTTCAAGAAGATGATTACTGAAAAAACTTTTCTCTCTTCCCCTTAATAGTCATCACCTCTAGATATAACTTCTTTGCAGGTTGGCCGCAGTAAGATGGTATGTTCAAACTGAGACACATAACTGCCCTTAATGTCGCACAGAGGAGGATATGGCTTCAAGAAAATACAAAGTTCTTCATTAGTCTCAACTTACATTGCGGAACAGAAAAAGATTATAAAAGCACGTCAGCAAATTCAGTAAAACAGCAATACACAAGTTTAGAACTATGAAGATAGGTTCTTTAGCACTTGTGATCAATAATTTTGTTTCAGTTCTGAAGGCATAAAAAAAGTACTAGGCGTCGCAAATTGACCTGTCACTCACACCAGCCCTGGATCTAAATTATACTTAAAAAGAAAAGAAATGACAAAGGAATAATTACAGATATTATTTGACTCTTCAGATCCTCATAGAAAATTACAAGAAAAGAAAATGTAGAATGTGTTTTTGGAATAGACTAACATAAGAGTAATGAGCTACAAGAACCAACATCATATAGTGGACTGATTTGTTAAGGCATCTGTCCCAGATGTTCTTTCCAAATCAATGATTTCTAGTTTAATTGACAACTGCAGGAAGGCCAAGTAAATTGTTCTTGGTTTAACACCTCATCCAATCTCCCAACTGATTTTAAGTTATGGGTGGATGAAAATCACTACCATAAAGCTAAATGATAATAGACATAATAGAAGTACGCAGTCCACTTAGCCCAAATTATACCAGGAAGCCTTGAAATTTAAGTAGGAAAGAATTCTATTCTTAAAGTTGGACAATGGCCTACCATATAGCATAGAAGGCATTAAAAATGTTTTCACTTTTCAATAAGGACTAGAAACAAAGTGCAAAATCAAAACAAAAAGATGGTTGAAGACCAATATCAAGAAGATACCTGAACAATGCCAGCATCACATAAATTCTTCAATGCCATCAGGTATTTGGTCTCTCCCAAGCGATCTAAATACCGTCTACAGAAGGCCAACGTAGAAAAGTTCTTGTTTATTGTAGCTAGCAGCTGCTTAGCTCTAGGCAACCTTAGTGGAATGTGTCCCACATCAAAATTTTTCATATAATGGCTGCACTCTAGATCTTCTCTGACATATCCTTTCCCTGCACAAAATATGAATGACCGGTTAGAACGATGTCCATGGTACACACAAACTACAATCTATTATGCAAAAGATTCAATTCCCTATCAGATGAGAAATATAACCTGTAGAAGCAAAGGTTTCAATGGCAAAAAATTCACCCTCTTCCATTTTTGTTTGCTCCCCTCCTTTCACAATAGGAACTGATTTTCCAGCATGTATCTGATAGGGCCCAATGCTATGTCCATTCAAGTTTCGTATACTTTTCACTGCCAAATACATTCAATTCCCTTACAAAAAGTTAATATACAGACAGATATACAAAGGACAAACTATTTACCAAATATGGACTTCAGTGTGTTCAGTGTATGGGCAAATAATTTTCATTTATCTGTTAGACCATATCCATTTCCAAAAATTTCAGCAACTTCAACTATCTGTTCCTTTCCTAAGAGGAGGAAGGTTAAAAAAACTGTTGTTATTTGCAATTAGGAGTCCAAAATGAGAACTTGTTGAAAACTGTATCAAAATCATGCCAACCAAATAAAATTAGCAGTTGTAGTTAATGTTCGCTATATAGTTACTCATGAAGCTTTTTGTTGTCAACTGAAAACAAAACCACCAAAATATTATTTTAATTTTATTCAAAAGGTTATGTTTCCAAGGAAACTACAACTATCCCAAATTTCATCTTGCAAACATTTGCTTTGATAAATCCACTGAATAGAAGCCCCCTTATTGACATTGAACAGGTGTACTTAATCAAAATTAAATTTGTAGTCGTGATAAAAAAAAAAAGAAAAAAAACAAAACGAAACAAAAAAAAAAAAAAAAACACTCTTTGAACTGGGATAAACTAACTTACGGGTCAGGTATCACAAGCACAAGACTAAAAGATGAGTAGCAGCAAGTTTCCCATAATAAATCTCATTTAGATACATATATCTTCTCCTGAATTTCTTACCTTGAAATACCTTCCCATTTATTTCAACCTCATATGATTCCATCACCTCTTGAATTGCAGCACCAACATCACAAAGACGGACATCAATTCCAGCTTCCTGAACAATTAAATGACCATCATAGCTATGATCTTTTTGGGATCTCTTTGGTAAATATTCCAGTGAAATTAGTTAATTCAATTTTACAGAAAAGAACTTCAAAGCTCATAAGACTACAACCATATTTCCATACAAACATAAATACATCACAACAAATTCAACAAGAACAAAAGGATATAATAGTTAAAATGTGGAATCATAAAAAAAAAATAATATAAGCACAGACAAGTTTGTCTTGGGCTTGATGGACACAGAGGGAAGAAAGATATGTGAAGAAAAAAAGGTATAATAAAGCCGCTGTCTTCCACTAATATAAGAAAGGGAAGGGAAGCAAGCGCTAAGTAGAACATCCTTTTATCTACATTTTAAATTTGCATATTTTTCTGTATATATTTGAGTGAAAGATTTCAGTGCACCATCAACCTAGTCCTTCAAATTTTAAGTCCCCTTTGATTTCCTTTGAACCATATCAGACAAAATTGTTAAGATTTTTTTTCTTAACCCTTTTCCTTTCTTACTGGTTTTCTCTTCTCAAACATGCTTTGCTAACAGACAAGATTCAGAACAACACACAAGAACATTTATATAAAGATTGCATGCACTAAACATGATTTCAGAGTGCCAAACTTTTTATTGAAAAGAATGATAATAATGGTAAGTTATTCTTGCGTGCAGATATGACTATCATACAATGTGGCAGTATCACTTAAGAGGAGAGCTAGAGCTTAGGGAGTCATTTAGGGCCTGAATTAACCGAGACTAGAATAGATGAAGATTTGACAGCCAAAAAATGGCTGAAATTTCTTTTCATCCATCAACAAAACATTTAAAAAATAGTTCAAGTATAAGCCTACTATGGGAAACATAATCACCATAAAGACAAAAACAAGACCAAAAGCCATTATCTCTTGAACATGCATGTTTCAAGAGATCCAGTACCTTGATGCCTGTATTGGTTGCTTCACGAGAAGCTTCAAGAAGCGGGTCATATATAGGATTAAATGCCACTGTAAAGGCACAATCAACTATAAATCCTGAAAAGCCAATAACTCATGTTTGAAAACAACTCCAGCTCAAAGTAAGTAATATGATAACCCATAATGAAATTATACAGCTATACAGCAAACAGAGCAAACGAAAAAGTACAAGATGGAGCAACTATAGTATTACCATCAATCTGAGTTCCAAAATCCAATTTCATCACATCATCATACTGAAGCACAGTCTTATCTCCAGAATTGGGAGTCCAGTGAGCAGCAACCCTGACAGGGAAGGACATGAGCATGGACCAACCAATTACAGGTAAGTATAAATAGTAGACTCATCACTTGTCCAACATAAAGCTAACCAGTTTAGAGAGCATCCAGTAGGAAATGCAATCCCTGCTTGTAAACCATTCTCTGAAATTAGCTTGCGAACTGTGTTCTCCAAGGTTTCACACAGGTCAGTCATTAACAGTCCAGGTTTCAAGATACTTTTGATATATTTCCGAACCTAAGAATGAATGAAAAATACTAGTGAAGACCAAAAACTAATAGCAAAAGTCCACAAAGCCAAACTTCCCCATATCAAATAATATTTTTACATCATACCAAGCTACAATTTATGTAGAGATAAGACAAAATACAAACCTGACGATGGACTTCAGCTGCTTGGCGGACTGCATTATATTTTGGCCTTTCAAGGCGCTCCAATTCTCTCTTCTCCTCAGAGGTAGTCCTCCACAAATTACTATAAAGCAATAAAAATTCAAAATTTACAGAGACTAATATAAAGAGATGCATGTGACGCTAGCATAAATCCAGATGAAAAACATAAACCGAAAATGTAGACAAACTGTGTTGCATAAAACAGGGAAATGCTTTAACAATATATTTATGAGCTATTTATATTCCAGAGGAAGAAAAAAAATCTTTTCCATTCCTTTCTGCAATCAATCAAGTTCTTCCTTACTTACACTATAATATCCAGACATTGATCTCATCTCACTTATATATTGTAACATTTATACCTTCTCAGCTGAAGACAACTTAAAGATAAAATATTTTTACATATAAATGAAATTACAAAAAAGAACAATCATAAAAGACAAGAAGACATGTTTGACCTCCTAGGAAGTCCTTCTGTTGCAAGCCAACATTTGTATTTTACAATTTTAAAAGAAAGAGGACATGCACTGAAGAGATTTCTTCAGCATTTGGAATTTAATATTATGTATAATTGAATTAAAAGATAGTTTCAAGAAAATGGCATGACTCACTCATCTTTGTACTGTTGAATTTCACCCTCAGGAAACTCCCTAGAAGGGAAAAGCTCAACAATGGGAATAGATGGAGGATCAGTCTGCTTCAGTGGCTCCTTCTTTTTCCTGTGAGTTACAGCATAGAATATCTTCAAATTCTCAACCGAGCATCTTCATTAAGAAAACAACTTACCAAACCTAGAGATAGTTCCTCACTTGCTTTTATTTTTCTTCTTCTTCTTCTTTGCAACTTCTGCTAGAAAACAGTTTTAAAAATGCAGAAAAGAGCAAATATTAGCCAAAAAAATTGCAGTTCTATTTTATGGAAGAAAATAGTTAAACCACCTTTACGATAGAAAATTTAAATAAAAAACGATTAATTATTAAGCTCCCTTAAAACTCAAAACTACAAGCAGGAAAATACCATTGAAATATGAAGCCTATGAGAGAAGCACTATCATGTTATTGAAAACGACAATATCTTAAAGCAAAATCAAATAGATTGTGCCAACAGTAATTTACATCACAGAACTGTTTTGTATTGGATTATGAAAAGCTCAGAAAAGAGATTATACTGATGATCGGTTAACAAGATGAGCACAGGACAAGTAGGAGTTTTGGAAAAAAAAAAACAAAAAAATCATATTTACAAAGAAAATGAGGTGTCATACTTAATTACCACACACAAAAAGGATCTTAGGCTCTTTGCACGGTTAGAAACCCCAAATGGCACACTAATATAACTTGCAAAAGTTAAAATACATGATATAAGGGAAGGAGAAAGTTGAACACTAACTATTAATGGTAATAAACAAAAATGCTGTAAAAAAAAGGCAAAACATAACCATCAAAGAAGAAAGAATCAAGACAAAGAAGTATAAGAAAAATTACAAGAAATATAAAACAATCCAAGACAAGTATGAAACTTAAAATCTATACTTAGCATTCATCCAAGATCACTGCAGTCAAAAGTGAACGACTCCTTGCAGGAGCTAGAAACCAGAGGAGGCATTTGGTGTCAAGATAAGTTGACTGTTTTTGGTTTGCATCAAATTTAAGTTTTTAATTTTACAGTGCTTTTCATTTTTGAATCATTCTGTGTTTGGCTTAGGGTTGGATTCCAGTTCCTTTGTTTAATTTTAGGTCAATTCAGGTTGGATTTGGGGTGGGTTGTGTGTATTTTCTAGGTTCAGGTCAACTAAATTTTACAGTGTAAACCAATAATAATAATGTTCAGATTTGGGTAATTTCTAGTTAGGATGAGATTTAGGCCATTGACTTGTCTATCAGTTCAAGTTTAAAGAATTAGGTTTGAGTGAGTCAAAAATATTCAGCATGGTTTTGCCATCTCTGCAAGGAACCCCATAATGCTCGAGGTATAAGGCACTCAGCCAAGCTATGTGACATGCTAACACAAATAAATTGTATATAATATATAAGGAAAAAGCACTTGTATCTGATAAAATTTAAAAAATATGCACTTCCAGGTGTCCATCGCATCACTGCCAATTTAATGTCTCCAATTTTTTTTTTCAATTTGTTAAAACTCAAAACATTTTTCGTTATTAAACATATGTTGCAAAATTTTTGGGATCTCAAACCTTTAAAATGCCAGGGCAGCATTTATAGAGTATGTAAAATATGTCTAGACAAGCAACAGCATGCATACAATAAGAAAACCTAAAGAATTATCTGACAACAAACTCATCACCTGTCCCCTCATCTTCATCTCTTTGCATAGATGAAGAATTTTCAGAGACCTCATCGTTGCCATTCGAAATCTCTAATTTCTCAATGCCATTTGAAGTCTCTGACTCCTCATTTTCTCCCACACGAACTTCGTTGTTCACGATTCCAGTCGCCATCACCGAACACCTTGTTTGCGCAAAACTGATCAACACAAAATCCACATAGTCAAGCAATATAAGATCACCCAAAATTCCAGTTTGAATCATGATATTCACAATTGAACAACAACCCAACGCATAAAGATCAATAAGCAATAAAAAGCCTCTATTTACAGCATACGTATCTCTAATTTTTACAAGCATTACCTAAAAACAGCTACCTTCGTCACTTCCTCCAGATATTTCTAGAAATTAGCTCACACAATGAATCACCTGACACGCGACAACACCTTGTATAAAGGTTTCGTATCCGCATTGGATATAGGAACCCCGGGATACGTATCCGACACATTTGGATACAATCAAAAGGGTAAAATAAAATATATATATATATATATTTCAGACATAGGATGCAGAGGAGATCAAGGATAAAACCGCCACGTTGATTCTATTAATTGAAAATTTTACAAGATTATCATAACATAAAATACAGAGATGAAAGTTAAAGAGAAGAAATTAGATTACGAAATGCGAGTGAGAGCTAAAAGGGAGAGATGATTACCGCGTTATTTCGATCCGGCACAACGAAGCAAAGCTTTGTGATTAATCTCTTCTCAATTCTTATTATATAGAGAGAGAGAGAAGTGGAAGAGAGACCCCCTTCAGCAGCGGGGAGAACTAAGAGAGAAGGAAACAAGTACCGACGTGATGTTCTTGGCTTTCAAGTATTTGTTTGTTTCTTGTGGGTTGGGTTATCGGTGAAGTTAATTAAAGAAGCCTATGTTGTTATTTTTTGGTCCTTTATGTTAATTTGACGCAATTACATGGAGTGGTTAGGGTTTCGTATTCGAATAATCCTACGCTTTTGTAGTTCTGATTTGTCCCTATTTGCGTAGCAAAATTTTATTGACTAATCTAAAACTGAAATTTACCAATTTATGTTAAGTAAATTTATTCACAAATATGATGTTTGAATTTGAATCAATTAATTTTTGTCACATTCAGAAAGATATATAATAAAAATAAAAACATATAAGATCAAAAAATATTTTTTATTTTTCAAAATTTATGTGTTCAAGTATTTTGAACTCATAATGTTGGTGTCGAACTCCGACCCGAGGATAATCCTTTAAAAGTAAAAAGAATAGTTAAAAGTAAAGGCAAAAGGTGTTTTTTGTGTTTGCACTTTGATGTGCAAGTCAGTAAATATTAAGTCGAAAAGAAAGTAGAAAGGAAAAAAAAGGTATGACTTAGATGAACTTGACTTCATGGTGCCTGAGTTTTCATATTTATAGGTAAGGTGAGGGGACAAGAAGAGATAATTAGGACATGACTGAGTTAAAGTGGCATAAAAAATGTCAGATCATATGTCAGGTCGACAAAAATGACCAAGATATCCCTGGTTGCTTGCTAAAGTCTGAGAGAGAGGAAAATATCACTATACCCTTTTGATCATTATATACCCCAACACTCTATCTTTTCATCAAGTGGTCTGAGTATCAGATCACCAAATTTGTTACCGACATCCCCAATGTGGGGTAAGTGGTTGCATATTTCATCGAAGGCCGACATTGTAGGGAAAGGTCAGTTTTGAATGACGACTAGCTTTGAGCTGTGGTCTGACCTGACGATTATACAATATTGTGCGTGTGTTTAGAAATGAGTACATAATCAATTTAAAAGTTACCAAGGTGACAACTGTCTGGGGTGATTCAAGATTATTGCTAGAGTTCGTATGGCCATGGTGAAACTTATGTTTTCTTCGAAAATTTGGGCTTGAGCCTTTGTTTTGTACCTTAAAAGTCAACCAGGCTCTCGATTTACCTTTGACAATCGTTTGGTTCAGCTACTCCGATATGAGATTTGTCCAATTGAACCTGTCTAATAACATTAAATGAGGAGAGTGATGATTTGAATGGGGATATTTAAAGTAGGAAGATGAAAAGACGTCTATTTGTCTATGCTTTGACAGGTGGCAAGGATGTGCCATCCCTCTGGGCTAAAGCGTGTTTATATAAAGAGACTAGTAAGGCTTCAGTTTTTCATCTTTCGCTTTCTTTGCTCTTGATTTGACTAAAATTTTTTATCTCTATAACTTTTTTACCTTTCAAGTTTTTTCTATATTCGCTTCGATATGTATTTCTAACCATGTCTTCTAGTATGAATTCTGGAGTAGCTGAGAGTTATACGGTAGAGCCAAGAGAAGGTCAGTAAAAGTAGTAAGATGATGACCTTATCCCTCTTATTATTGAAGGCTGTAACTATATGAAAACTGCCTATTGATTCAATCCAATGTCTGAGGAAGGGCAGTGGCATAATGAAAAGAATGCTCGGGCAAAAAGTGAGCGAGTTTTAAACACTGAAGAGTTGTGTGCTTAGATCGACTTTAAATTTCAAAATCCATATGCTTTTCTCGTCTTTTAGGTCGATCCATCTTCTATGGCTGACCTTTTTTTCTTTTTAGGTATTCTCCCTTTTGGGGTTCAATTTTCTTCACCTCCTACCATTTCTACTCTTTCTCTTCAATTAGTTTTTCTTAACACCTCGTCTTTCTTAAGGGGTTTTCACCTTGTCCCTCTTTTTTTGAGATCGAGCTTCTTTCATCCACTATTCTTTTGTAAGATCTATCCTTCCACTCCAGAATCAAATGCTTCTGACAAGAAGGGTTCCAAGAAAGAACAAGAGAAAGGGAGTACCTCGGCTAAAGAAAATGTTGGCAAGAGGGAGAGTCCTGTAGAGCAGAATAAACTTGTCAAGGTCCCTATATATACTCCATGTGACCTTAACGTGATCTTTAATGACGTGATGAGTGAGCTACAAGATAGAGTAAATCCCAAAGATTGTCTCAACATGTGCTTAGCTCATAACATTCGATCTATGGGTATTGTTTTTCTTTTTCCTAGAGAGGGGTATAGTATAATAAGCCTAAGTCTTCATACTATGTCACTGATAGACTAAAGCCACATTAGCTATATGTATATTGAGATTCGTTCATGGTCAATCTGAGGTTTTCACTTCATCTTTTATTCATTTTAATGTTTAATTCTTATAATTTAATAATCACTTAGTTCACCCATAATTCTATTTAGTACATAGTCTTTTTTATCATTCTTTGTTAACATTTTAGTATTCTTCCTTCTCTCCCTCTATTCAGTTAGCTCTTTTCTCTTAAAAAATATTTTAATGATAATAGATGATTTATATCATAGCTCGATCAAATAACAAGATTCTCGTCAATTGCCTGAGCTCAATAAAGAATTGGAAACTACTCTTCGTATGCCTTAAAAAATAGAAGGCTAATAAAGATGGTGAGCCCTAGGTTGAGGCTTGAAAAATAAGAAGTACACTTAGTTCCTTTGTGGACGTGCCGGTGGCCCTCTCCATCATTGATATGTCAGATTAGGATAAAATTTTAAATTTTACACGTAGGGGAGCTTGTTATCGATGCTCACAAGCTGACCTCCTCATAAGTAATAAACAGTACAAAGTATTAGAGTTTTGAAGTAACCTTGTAAGGTTTCATTTTGAGTTAATTTTTCATCTAACTATTAGCTCGATTTTACAGATATGACTGAAGTTAGAGAAAACTTCAACATCGCCTTATATTAACATGCACCAAGGCCTAAAAAGAGAAAGAAAAAAAAATCAAGCTCAAGACCCCATCATGTGAGGGAGACAAAGTAGTTAGTACGATCATACCCCGTATTCTCTCATGTCAAAAATTAGAGGTTAGGGTAAGTCGAGACCTATTTTTCGCATCAGCGCCAATGCCACTCCCAACCAAAAGACCATGGGTGGAGGTGTTATCCACTCATTCTGAGAACCTCGAGGCTAGGATGCTAAGACCTAGCTCGAAAAAGATAACTGTGTGGTTAGAGTTTACTCTAACAAATGACCTAATCTCTAACCTTGATGTTACTAGGAGGTTTTAGGTCACAGTTCCTCTTATTAGTGAGTATCTCCTGACTTCATCTCATTTTTTTCTACTATTTTTTTTTTATTTTTCTAAGTCTAGGGTCTTTCCTTACGATCCAAAAAAAGTTCTCACCTTCGCTTGTGAAGAATAGTAGCCAAGCACTTCATTATGCTTATCTTACAATTGGACATATGCTGAAGGTTGAGAAAGATGTTGTTGCCCTTATTGAAGAGCACAAAAAGAGATTGAAAGCACTAGGCAACATCAAATTGAGCCTCACTGCATCTTATAAGAATAAGGTAAAGTTTAGGAAAAAAGTAGATGATCTGAGCAGTGAAGCTGAAGGCTATATCGGTGAACAAGGCTTTAGCCAAATAGATGAAAGAACAAGCCAAGCTAAAACTAAATAATGCTTAGACTAAAATTGCAAGGCTGAAGTATGAGTTAGAGGTTTAAGACAAAAAGGAAAAAAAGCTACGGGTAAAGACTGTGGAGAAGTACAAGGCCTTTAATGATTGTTTTCAGGTTAAGGTGAAGTTCTCCAAGAAAAAACATTTTTTGTGCCTCCAGCTAGCCAAGAAAGAGATGTAATTCAAATTTTCCTCTCTCAACCTTAACCTTTTTTATATTGATATTAACAATATCAGATCAAGTATGTTCTAAATCAGCCTGAAGAGGATAAGTAAAAAGATGAGAAAGAGGATGAAGAAGAAGACGAAGATCAAGCCTTGGAGGAAGAACTAGAAGTCGCTATAAAAATAAATGAGAAAAAGGTAAAGGTCATTGAAACTAAGGTCATTCCTCGCACTACTATTAATGAGGGCACTCCTTAAACTACTGCTGACAATTGTACTTTTCTTGCTGCTGATGATGAATGAATTTGATATATTTTTGTTTTTGTTTTTGTAAACTTTTTGTGAACTTTTTATAAACTTTAAGGTCAGGTTTTTGTGAAGACCTCTCATACTCCAACTAATGTATTGAGTTACATTAGAATAAAAATGAAAATTTTTTAAGTTTCAGCTCAGTTTTGCTGTTATTTCCTTTTTATACACATTAGTTCGAAAATGGTTTACCAATCCAAAGATAGATAATGGGACTGCAAACTTATGTAGTTATTTTAGGTCAAATTAACATAATTATGAGTTTTAGGCCATATTTCTTCAAATGACTTCAAATCACTTATAGACAAGCTTATTGAAGATACTTTCATATGTGAGTTTGGTTAGAACCGATCTAATTATAATAGATCTTTAATTGCATTTCATGTTCTCAAGAAAAAATAACACAAGTACGAGCTCAATTTGCTCTGATTTACTAGTAATAAAGTTAATTTGTATTTCACATATTTGGGGTGGCAGTGCCATTTACAAATAGTATAAGTGTGAACTCATTTTATATTTAGCTACTAATAATAGACCTTTAGGTTGTCTATGTTTCATGTTCTTAGGATGACATCATCGTTTAGGTTTTGTAATTTGTAGATTGCATTGTGGACGATCTTTCTAACAACATATCATCTTTCCCATGTTGAGGCCAACTTGCCACCTCGATCATCTACCTCTGAGGCTTTCATTTTTTTAAGTACAAGATCACCCTTCTTGATGCGTTTACGTCGGACCCTCTTATTATAATAATTAGCTATTATTTATCGGTAGACTACAATTAGATTCAGAGCTATGTCTTTTTTATTTTGGTGAGGTCTAGGTCAACCCTAAGTTATCTTTTCATTTTTTTCCTTTGATGCCAATTTAACTCTTAAGCTTGATAGTCGATCTCAATAGGCACTACAACCTCTGTTCTAAAAGCCAAGTGAAATGAGGTTTCACCCTTAGGGACCTTCGTGGTTATTTTCAAGGCTCACAGAACTTCTGGTAGCTTATCAATTCATTTCTCTTTTGTAACATCGATCCTCTTTTTTAGAGCTTCTAGTATTATCTTATTTGTAGATTTAGCCTATCTATTAGACTGAGGGTGGGTAATCGATATGAACTTAAGGTCGATATGAAGATTTGAGCAACATTCCCTAAACTTCAGATTATCAAATTGTTTGCCATTGTCTATTATTATGGACCGAGGTAGCCTAAACCTGCAGATTACGTTTTTTCACACAAAGTTTTCAACTTGCATTTTCGTGGTAATGGCCAAAACTTCGGCTTTTAACCATTTTGTGAAGTAATCTACTACCACTAAGATAAATCTCCTCTGTCATATGGCCAGGGTGAATGGTTTAATGGTTTAAGGATGTTCATGCCCCATTGCATGAAAGGCTATGGGCTGATGATAAGAGTGAGTTTGATTAAAGAGAAATGTTGTACATGGGCAAACCTTTGACATTTATTACATTTTTTCACTAGCTCAATCGTATCTCTCTTGATGGTGGGCTAATAATAGGCCTACCTCAGCACTTTACAGGCCAAATACAGAGATCTGAGGTGATTTTCATATATTTCTTCATAGATTTCTCTCAAGATGTACTCTGTCTCCTTTTCATCAACACATCTCAAGTAAAGTAGACTAAAAGACCTCATGTATAATTTTTCTTCAATCATCATGTATCAGGGTGCTTTTGTCATCAGTGCCTTAGCCTGAACTCTTTCATCAGGTAACATTCTCATGGTCAAGTATGTTTGGATTAGTGTCATCCACATTCTCATGGTCAAGTATGTTTGGATTAGTGTCATCCAGGTTTTTTTTTATGATATATCCCATGAACTTGTCCTCGGTGTTTTATGCACTAGTTCTTTTACTAAAACTTGGTTTGAGCTTTCCATTATTGCTCTTGAAGTCAACTTAGACAGAAAGTATGCTATTGAGTTTGCTGACCTCGATATCTTTTTCATATTGACTTTATTGAAGTCAATTATCAAAGCTAGTGCATTGTCAAGGTACTTTCAAATTTCATCTTTCTGAGCTTCGAACTCCCCATTTACCTAACTAACCACTAGTTGGGAGACATTATAAGCGGTTATGTGTTAAACATTTAGCTCGACTGTCAACTTTAGGCTAACTATCAGGGCATTATATTTTGCTTCATTGTTGGATGCTCTGAACTTGAATCTCAAGGCATATGAGTACTGCAGACCTTTCAAACTAATTAGAATGAGGTCAGCTCCTCCACCCTGACTTATAGTAGATCTGTCGATAAATAGCTTCTAATTATTTTTATTTGAGGTTTGCTCTTTCTTTTCTGATTGTCCCTTCGATTGTGTTAAGGTGCACTTTACTATAAAGTCACTCAGCACCTATGATTTTAATGCCAATTTGGGTAAAAAAAATACATATCAAATTCGTTGAGTTTTATTACCTATTTGATTAGCCTTCTTAACATTTTAGGCTTCTGTAAGACCTGCCTCAATGGTTAATCCATCAAGACATAGATCGTGTGGGCCTGAAAATATGACCTGAGTTTTTTGGTCGAGGTGATCATGGTATATGCCAATTTCTCAATACTGTTATAGTTAACTTCAAGCCTTGTCAATACTTTGCTTACAAAATAGATTAGTCATTGTTTCTCAATATTTTTTAAAATTAGAACTGAGTTGACAGCTTGATCTATGCTAGCCAAGTACAAGTATAGTGTTTTGTTAGTTTTCGATTTTGACAAGATAGACGGGAGAAGATAAAAACTCTTTAAGTTTATCGAAAGCTTTTTGGCATGGAATAGTCTATCTAAAGTCAGTGTCATTTCTGAGAGTTTTGAAGAATGGTAGATATCGTTTTGTCGATCTGGACATGAATCGATTGAGTGCAGCTATTCTACCTGTTAGCTTCGTACCTCTTTTATCGAGGTCAATACTTTTATTTCTAAAATTGCTTGAACCTTCTCGGGTTTGCCTTTATCTCTTTTTGATTGATTATGTAGTTAAGAAACTTGTCCAATGTAACCCTAAAAGCATATTTGCTCAAGTTGAATCTCATATTATATTTTTTCAGAGTGTTGAAGGTTTCTTTAAAGTCTTTCATATACTCTATCAAACTCTTGCTCTTGACTATCATATCGTCTACATATACCTCCATATTATGATGGATCTAGCTTTTGAAGCTTTGGTGCACTTGTATTTTTCAGTCCGAAGGGCATGATCATGAGCAATAAAAGCCTTTCTTGATAATAAAGGCTATTTTATCCTTGTCTTTTATAATATCTTAATATGATTGTAGCCAAAATAAGCATCCATAAAGCTGAAGAGGCCATGCTCAACACTATCATCCACTAGCCGATCTATGCTAGGAAGAGAAAAGCTATCCTTTAGACAAGTCTTAGTCAGATCAATAAAGTTCACACATATTCTTTATTTTTTACTGTGCTTTTTGAACATGACCATATTAGCTATCTATTCAGGGTAGTAAACCTTCTTGATAAAGTCAGCTTGTAATAATTTTTAACCTCTTTTTGATAGCCTATTGTCTTTTTGGGATAAAAGTTCTTTTTTTGGCTGACCTATTTGACCTCAGGCTTAGTATGTAATCTGTAGACCATTACTTTGGTATCAATCCGGAGCATATTGGACGACGTCCTAGTAAACAGGTCGGCATTATCTTTTATAAGTTGAATCAATTGGTCTTTATGCTAGAGCTTAGCTTTAATCTGCATGTATTTTTAAGGAGTATTATTCCAAAATAGAATTATCATAGGGTTCTTAGTCGGCTCGAGTCAGTTTTCATCTAAGTCTGATATTTGATCGATTATCTCTTTTTGTTTCATAGGTTGGGATCATTAATTTTTTACGCCACCTTAAGAGCTTGGTTGCTTTTACAATTGTCTTAAAAAATTAAAAAATAAGAATAAAATTAAACTTTTACGAAGCTTAAGAGCTCAGAATGGCTTAAAAGGATATTTTTGTCAAGCCAGCCTTACGTTCTGTGCTTTCGTTGTCAATTTTTTGCTCTTTGTTAACTTTTTATGTCAGTTTCTTTTTGTCTTCCACCTCGGTATTAGCCAAGCTACCTATCTGTTTTCTAATCCTACCCTTCATCATTATAACATAACATTATCACACTGTGGACTAGTTTATCTAAACTTTTTCTACCCATGTAGGTGTTAGGAATTTCATTTTTAAGTAAGGAGTTAAACCTATAAGCCATACAATAGACTGGTTGAGTTAGTCTAATATTATATTGTAGGCAAACGAGATATCTATTACCATGAAGTCCACAATCGAGGTGATCATCTTTGGCTCTAGTCCCAAGGTGATCGAAAGTTTGATGGTTTTTTTTATTGGTACCTATTCATTTTTAAACCCTACTAATGTTGTAGTGATTAACTTCAACTGATATTTGCCAATCTTTATTTTCTTGAAACAGCCATAGTACATAACGTTGATCAAACTCCAAATGTCAAATAAGATTTTTTTATCACATAGTTATAGACCAAGGATGTGATTACTATGACATCATCATATGGGTGTTGGATCCCTTTTAAATCTTCAAAGCTGATGGTATTTCCATTTTTTTTATTTTTTAGCTGAGATGCCTATTACCATTATCTAGCGCAGATTAAACTTCTTTTTTGTCGAAGTGGAGTTGCTTCTTGTGATCGCGTTAATAACCTTGATAATTGGCCTATTATTGTTAGCTCGACCTTCTTATTAATTTGGCTCATCCTCTTAGGCATCCCTTCTTCCCTAATCTGGTTTTTCATCTTTGTCCTGGATGGGTGCTCTGTAGTTATTTCTATAGTCTCTTCTAACTGATATTCTCTTCTTTGTTCGACAAACCTTTTCAGTTGACCTCGTATAATTAAAGCTTCAATCTTATTTTTCAAGTCGACATAGTCTTTTGTATTATGGCCAATGTCCTAATGGAAGGTACATCTTTTATTCAAATCCTACCTTGTATTTTGTCTCAGTGGCTTAAGCCATCTGAGGTCAAGATTTTTTTCAATTTGCATCAAAATCCTTTTACCTGAGGTATTCATTGCAGTGTAGCATTTTTTTTTACTGGGGCTTCTAGCATTATGTTGTCTCCTTTTTAGGGGAAGATCATATAATTTTTTATCTTTTTTTTACTAAGGAAAAAAGATGAGCCTCTCTCACCTCAACCATCGAAGAGAGGGGATGAGCCTCTCTCATCTCTGTTTGTTTTCATTATAGCTTCAACATTGATATATTTTTCTACTATTAGTAAGACGTCAACTAGAGTTTTAGGTGGTTCTAGCGATAATGTCATTTTCAAGTGGTACTCTTTATCATTGAATCCACTGGTCAATGCAATAACAATGACCATCTGTTCTATGTCTTTGACCTGTAGAGCTTTCCCGTTAAAACGTATAACATAACTTTTAAAGTTTCATTTTGCCTTTGATGAATTAACATCAGGCTTAGGGTTATTTTTTTAACTATTTGGCTACTCATGAATAGGGATAAGAATGAGTGGCTCAGCTCCTTGAAAGTAGTGATTGACCTTAACTCAAACTACTATACTAAGATCGAGCTACATCTTTCAAAGTAGTGGCCAGACCCTTGCACATTAGAGTTTCATCTGCCCCTTATATCATCATATTAGTTCTATAAAGTTCTAAATGATCAAAGGGATTGAAAGTATTATTATATGTCTCCAAGGTCAACATTTTGAATCTTTTGAGAGGTACGACTTTATCGATAGCTTTAGTAAAGGGCAAGGTCTCTAAAACTTTGAGTTTATCCTTAAATGCTACTGGTTTCGTTTTAAGTTCTTTCTCCATGGCCCAAATTCGAGTTTCCAAATCTTTGTTAGGTTTTGGGTTTATAGTCTGTTTGTTTGGACTTTTGGGTTGTGGCATGTGTAGAATTATAGGTAGGGTGGTGAGGGGTTGGATTGGTGTGCTCTTCTTCTTTGGAGGCCGATGAGGGTTTCGTCTCTTCATAGTTTGACTATTCGATAACAGCGTCCCGACCTAGTGTGACTAAGTATGGTATTTTGGAGACTTATGGTGGGGTTATAGTTTAGAGCATCTATTCGAGAGCTTGTATTTGCAGCTTGAAATTGCTCTATAGTTAGCCCAGCCTGTGGTTGCGTTGGGTAGACAAAATGTTGGCTTTGGTGAGTTTCTATTCCAGCTGGAGCAACTGTCTCTTCTTTCTTTTGGGTTCTTTTTCTGGATGGCATTATTTTGTGCTCAGTTATCATGAACATGCCGACCTCCTACCTGACACGTCAAATGTTGGTACCGAGCTCCAACTTGAGGATAATCCTGTAAAAACAAAAGGTAAGAAGAGTTAGAGGCAAAGACAAAAGTGTTTTCTGCATTTGCACTCTGACGCATAAGTTAGTAAGGATTATTTTGGAAAAAACTGAGAAAGTAGGAAAAAAAAAGGTACAAGCTAGATGAACATGGCTTCATGGTATATAAGTCTCCATATTTATAAGTAAAGTGAAGGGGACAAAAAGGGGACATGAGCAGAGCTGAAGTGACACTAGAGATATTAGACCAACTTTATATATCATGTTGACACAAATGATCAAGATGTCCTTATTTTTTGCTAAAGATTGAGAGAAAGAAAAAAATCACTATACTTTTTTTATCATTATATGCTCCTAACACATTTAAGAGTTTTCATCTTCGTATACGTCAATTAAACATTTTAAAGATTGTTATTTGAACATGTATAGAGGTTTGCACTTTTCATTACTTTGATTTGATGGACGCATGATAGTAAACCCATATATAATTAAGCAACTAATTGAATTAGTTGTCACATTTTTATTTATTAACCCTATTACTTATAGGATAAAAAAGTTATGTAATAATTTTTTTTTCTTCCAAAAACTTAGTTTGGAATTTGGCTTTTATGGGTTTATTATTTTCTATCTCAGTCAAGCTTCCTTAAAGAATCCGAAAAAGCTAGGGATCATGAATTACATAAATCCATGGTAAGTATATATATTTTGTTTTATGAATATGCATACATGATGATAAAGATACACCGGAGAGCTGCTGACATGACTTCCAAATAGAGTGCTCCAACGATAGGATAATTGAATTCCTTTGATGATCAATCAAATGTACAGCTTGAAGGAGCAAAACCCAACTTGCTGTTTAACAGATCAAATTGCCACAAATGATTTTGCTGCATGATGTTACCAATCACTGAAGTTCCAGGCCAAAACGTGGAGGCAAAGCCTAGACACTTCACCCCATCTTCAGCATCAATGACATAGCTTTTCAATGGCGGCTCCAACTTAGCTCCATCAGCAAAATGGATTGCCAGTTTTGGCATCAACGACTGCTCAAACTCTGCATCACTGAAACAATGATCTGGCCCCAAGTTCAAGTCCAGTTTCTTAAATCTGCTTAGAGGAGCCTGAAAAGCAGCAATGACTTGATCAAAGACAGGTTTCACCAGGTATGTTAAACTTGAACCTGAGTCCATAATAACCCCACCATCACCATTAATATCCCATGCATTTGATGGGATATCCAACATTTTACCATTTATTGAGATGCCAGAAACATTTACAGCATAATATGGGTTTAGTATTCCAAGGATCAACTCTGTGTACTGCATTTTTGGCACTGGAGAAGCAGCAACTTCACCAAAGACAAGAAAGTTGACAAGACTACTTGGACTCAAATGATCAACCAAGCAGTACGAAAACTTGTGCCCAAACTTCCTAGCTACTTTCACTGCAAAAGAATGCTGGTTAAAACCTAACCCCAATACTCCGTCAATGTCATGGAAGTTTCCCCGTATTGTCTCGCTACACCCAACCATCACGTCTGTCACTTTTATCTTTTGGCCTCCGCGGAGACGGACTTTAACTGTATCATTGCCAAATATTCCGACCACTCTTGTGCCATCTGCATATCTGCGTAACGTTCAGTTAGTAAAAGGAACATTACCATAGTTAAAGATATATGGCCAATTTTGATATATGACAAAAATAATTTAATTCTTTAAAAAATTTTATAGAATACTACAATGGTTTCGATGATAAAGAAAGAATCATTCTATATTACAATATCAATCATATATTAATCTTTGCATCAAATTAAATATAACTTAGTCACAACTCACATTTAATCGTACATTATTTATCAAATATATTAAGTACATATAAGACAATATAAGAAAAATCATATGATCTTTTATCTACTTTTATTTATCTTATTTAATGCTACCTTATTTTTTTATTAAAAAAAAAAGATTTGAACCCTATTTATAATAAAATTCAATCATCAATCAAATCAAATATTCAAATGTAATTCTATCTACGTCTTATATTTTAAATAATAAAAGTTTATGGGATTACAGGAAAGAAAGGAACGATATATCAAACAAATAATTATTGTTGGAGTGAATATCAACAAATAGAAAGGAATTAGAGGTGATTTAGATCTACCTGTAATCATAGGCACAAGGAGCCGTTGGCATAGCACAACGGGCCAAAGAGAAACATTCTGAGAGATCAACCTTGCAAATGTCGGAGGAGCATGGAATTGGCTTAAAGGTAGGTGATTTTTTAGCTTGAAATATCCTCTCATGAAGCATGGCCCTGTCCCTGGAACAATTATTGCACTCATATTTGCATTTCAGCCAGGTAAGGCTGCTCCCTGTATCTGTTATCATAATAAACTTCTTTGGAGGGCTCCCCACCCTGAATGAAACAAAGTATTGCCCTGCACCTATGTCAGCAGCTGATCGCATTGGGAGCTCCACCAAATTGCTTTTTCCCAACACCTTCACCTCGAAATTCTTCCTTCTTGGGGCTAGCCTTTGTGAAATTGTATGTAGTCTAGCACTGTCGCTATGCACCAGCTGTTTTATGCGTTCCCGGGGACTGCTTGGGGGTCCAAGGGTCGTTCCAGGATCTTCTCCAAGCTCAGGTGAGTGCCTGTGTATCAGCTTAAACCTAACCTTTCCATTGGGTCTAGGTATGGTTTCGGAAGCATGAACCTGAAAGAAGAAAAAACCATTGAAAAACAGTAGGAATGAAAGGAAAACGAGGGAGATGGACCTCTCCATCTCTGGAAGGGTGACAAGGAAAATCAAACACCCTGTCAAAGGAAAAAAAAAGTATTCAGACACAAAAGAGGAAAAAAAATGGAAAACAGAAACCAACACCGGAGAGAGATTTAAGTCGCCTTTGCGGTAAATCATACACTTGTTCATGTTTAATAATAGCATTAGAGCAACTCAAAGCAAAAATATCTCTGTGCTATGCTATTATTTCAAATAACATTTTTACTGTGATGAATTTCAAGAAACAAAATGACCAAATTACTAAATTATAAAGATTTAATGTGATTTTAATTTATCATAATGCATGTAATTTTATAAAAAATTAATTTTTTTATATTTCATTAACAGTATATAATAATTATACATTAATAATATATCAAACATAAGTTTTTAATTAAAAATAAAAATTATTTTAAAAAATAATATTTAATATACTGTCAATATATCATGTTATACATTAGCAATAAATTATATAATAATATTATATTAAAAAATTAATTTTAAATATAATTATAAGATTAAGTATATTTATTTTTTATGATTTTAAAATTTTAATATTAATTTTTGTGAGATGCTATTGTAGTCACGATAATTAAGTATGAATTAAAAAAAATAAAACTAAGAATCGATTCTGCTCTTTAATCATTTATTTATTTCCACTTTTTTTTTCCCAAATCTTTGCCAGAACCGAGGGCGGTCGTTAAAATGAGAATTAGGACAAATTACAAACCTCAATCGGACTCTGAATTTTAGCCGATGATCTCTTTTGCAACGATGATTTGATGAGACTTTGGGATAAATCAGGCTCACTCCGCCTGAGGCCTTACCCAACCCAACATTTTGCTGGGTTTTGGACACCTCTTCTATTTGGATTGCACTAGAACAAGGAGGCAGCTCAAAAAAATTTACTATAATTTTTATTTTTTTTATTATATTATAATATAAATAATGAGAAATTCTTTCATCAATTATTAATAAAATTTTTAAAATTCTAAAAGCGAAATTAGTAGGTCTTAGAGTATATTTAAAAAATAAAAAAATTAATTAAAAAAAATGTATCAATATCTTAATTTCATTTGTAAAGTTACAATTTTATATTAAAAAGTAACTTAAAAAATATTTACACTGAAAATGTATAAAAATAAAATTTAAATATATATTACGTTAGATATTTTGTGCAGCTTTTTATAGAGCAAATTTTTATTGTAAATGTAAATTTCAAGCTCTATAAATTATAATTTAGGCTATGATTGTACAAGATGGAGCCCAGCCTAAATTCTATTTTTGTCTTAGGAAGGTACGCCTAGACAAAAATAGTTTTTTTCTTCTGCTCCCTCGCTTTACTAGCAGACTCTAAGGTTGAATTTTTCCATTCTAGAGAAACCCCATCCTCAGAGTCCGTCGTGGGCTAAGCCTAAGCCACCAGGCATAACAAATTAATCTTTTCATATGATTTAATCCGAACACTTGATTGACTTTTGGGTTAATTGAAATATTTTTAAGTTAATATTTAAAAATTATGGATTTTAAAAAATTTATGTGTGCATTCTTTAACTAAATAACTATTACAGTAAAAAATTCAATTCAAACTTTCATATATATATATATATGTATATATATAATTTGGTTCAAACCCTTGAAAGGGGACCGATCCCATTCCTTCATAATTCCTGTGCGAACAGATCAAGTTTGGTTACAATCTCAATATCTCTAAAACAGAGTAACAACGACCCTGCTTCCTTCTGGAAATATGACTTGGTGATCAAACAGGCCAACCATGACTATACTATCATCTTAATGATGCATATGCATGCAAAACGCGTAAATCAACCATTTTCTTTGAACCCAAGTTTTTCTTTTCCCCTTGTTATAAACCTAGCAATGTAAAATACACTTAATATTATGTTCAGTACAATTTTCTTTTCGGCTACCACAATTAGGCATGTAAATCTTATTTGTCATAAAAAATATGCACAGCGCAAATGAAAATAATATTAAATTTTAATTTTAATTTAATTAATTTATATAATTATTCTTAAATTTAAAATATTTATAATCTCTTTTTTATTTCAAATTAAAACATCTTTTATATAAGAAAAATAATGGTGACATTGTCGACAATAGTATAATATAACTATTAGACTTTTAATTTTATGAATCAAAATTCAATATTTGAGAGTGTTAAATTAAAAAAAAAAAAAACAGAAAAAGAAAAAGTTGCCATTGACAATAAGTAACTTACTCGTGAGATATATCGTGATATATATTTCAATTTCAAGCTAGAGACTACCGATAACAAGTGCACGGATATTCTCTTAAAACTTTGATTCCAACGTGAATGGACGTGATCTCCAGCAAGTCTTTTTCAATCGGCCAAAACCCAAGTTTGGCTAAAATCAGCTAGAGACATTTTCAGAACGTGACAACCAAAATGTTGTTCGGTCTTTCTTTACGTGTCAAACAAACCCCACCCTTTTTAAACACTGACGAATTGACTGCTTTTCTTTATAACCACACATTACATACACGTAACTCCAAGCAAGAATAGAATTGAATTGAGTCTTCTCTTCTTTCATCTATTTCTTTTTGTTATTTTCCTCTTCCTGGCAAGAAAAGATACAAATTGAGAAAAATTGATAAACAATTGGATAGAAAGTTGAACACCCTTTCCTCTATTTTCCGGATCCATACAAAGAGTAATAATAGTTGGTAGTAGGAAGTAATACTTTAATCAGTATTCTTTTTTTTTTTTTTTGCATTTCTTTTCGATCTTTCTTTTTTTATAATATTTTTTGGACTTTGCATTGACATACAAGTTGGAACAAATTATTCAAAATGGCTAGACATATGTATAATTTGCAGTTTCTTCCTGATAAAAAGAAAAAAAAAAAAGAAGAGTGCATGTCCCTCTTCCTCCACAAAAAAAAAAAAAAAAGAATTGAAGGTGGTTTCAACTTCTTCTAATTTGCAGCAAAACTGGAATTGCTGATTTTATTGTTGCCATTGCTGTTGCTGTTGCTAGTAGTAGTAACATTGCCACTACTGTTGGTGGCAGAAGTGGGGCTGGTCCCATTAGGGATGTTGTTGGGGTGAGAACTCCCGATAATAGAGGTAATAGCTGCTGCTAGAGCTGCAGTGAAATTAGGATCAGCTGCGATGGCAGCAGTGGCTGCGTTTACAGTGTCGGCAAGTGAATTTTGCTGCCCCTGTTGCAGTTGGTGACCCAATTGAGGTCGTTCCACATCTTGAGACATCTGTAGACCAGAGAATTTGGATTGGTTGTAAAGTGCCTGACCAAAAATTTGAGGTAGCAGTGCAGCTGGGGAATTGGCAAGATTGTGTGGTGGGTTTGGAAATGGGACCTGGAACTGGCCTGGTGGCCTTGGGAACTGTAGAGGGTTTGGTGTCTGTGTTAGGTCCAAGGTAACAGTGGGGAATGGGGCTGAAGCTGATATAGTAGCCATGCTAGAGGAGCACGGCAGGAGAGTTCTTGTGAGGAAATTCGAGTTGATTAGTCCATCAGCACTGGACATAGAACCTGATAGCAGCATTCGTGCTGCAGATGATGTGGTTGACGCCATCGCCATTGCAGCTGGAGGCAAAGGGTGATTGTGATTTCCTTCATATGTGGTGATGAGAATTGTTCGATCTTCTGCACATCTTTGTACCTGTAACAATATTCAACAATAATCAAGTAACATCGAGAGAATTTTTTTTAATTTTTTCATTGATGATCAGACAAATTTCTCCAATAATGTAATGCAACTCCTCCGGAACGGCCTCTAGTGTGTTATATATTAATTAAATTTCAACGCATCATTTAAAGTTACAAGTACAACGAACTTTTCACTTTCGATATTTAATGCAAAACCTTTAGCGATCCCTTGAAAGGTACAGGTTACCTGCTCTCAGAAAAGAAAATGGAAAATGAATTTATAGTTTCGAAAGTAATTTGAAAAACCTGTTATACTAATCCTGAAAGTACTGATATATGCTAGAATCAGCTAGAAAATAAAAGAAAAAAGAAAGCTTGAAGGAAAAACTTTGGAGAGTACCTGTTTTCTAACTGGGCAACCAGCAGCCATGGTACATCGATAATATGCTCGAGGACATGGATTTCCTTTGGCCATTTTCTGTCCATACTTTCTCCATTGGCATCCATCTGTGATCTTTAAAAAAAAAAAAAACATAAAATCCAATCAATTTAATTCAGAATAAGACATAAAACGAATGAATTTAAAAGCCACATAATTTGATTCTGTTCAATTCAATCGAGTTTCATACCATAGGCGCCTCTGATCTAGCTCGAACAGAAACTCGTGCCTTCCTCATGGTAGTCTCAGTTTGATCAACATTTTTTGAAGAGTTAAATCTTGGAACCTTATTAGCACCCCAACCTTGGGATCCTTGATCTGGGCTGTCTTCTCTTCCAGTTCCCCGACCTTCTTCACTACTCCCATGCTTCCTCAATCCAAATTCTCTGGAAGCTACCTCTGTATTATTATTAGGCGATCCAGAACGGTCGTGACTCCTCCCCTCCGACGAAGACAGCGAAGGTTCATCAGTATCAGGTGCGGCTGCTGTAGCAGCAGCTAGACCAAGATCCATAAACTGTCTTGGCACTATTAGTCCTCCATTTGTTTTCTTTTGTTCTAATTTTTCTTTCATCATCTGATCTTGTTCTTCAGTTTTTTCAGCTTTCACATCATGCTGTTGCTGCATAAGGGTGACCAGATGCATCTGTACCGTGTTGTAGTTGCTAGTTACCTGGCTTAACATCTCCCTTAACCGTTGATTCTCAGC
Source organism: Durio zibethinus (assembly GCF_002303985.1). The sequence continues at coordinate 9,676,991 of NW_019167938.1, read as the reverse complement.
GTTCATTCGTTCTAGCTCAGCTTGTAAAACAGCTAGCTGAAAAAAAAAAAGAAAAAAAAAAAAACCAATGGCACAGTAGTCTTATAACATGATGTTAAACACAAAATCACATAAAGTTTCCAATTTTAATTTAATCAAATAGTCACCTCATTTTTAGCTCTTTTATCTTCCATGTTGGAAGATATCCCATCATCCACTGTGGACTGATCGCTACTAGTATTCGTAGTTAACAGATTTAGGCCAGTCTGAAAATCAAGAAAAAAAAACATTAATTCTAAATTCTAATCCATTAAAACTGAGACTAAAAATAAATTAGCAAAAAGACGTAAAGGGTGGGTGAATCACGTTAACGTTAAGCACAAGGGCAGTTCGATCGGTGGAGTCTTTGATATCGGCATCAGCATCAGCATCATCATCATCATCATCATCATCATCACCAACAAGTTTACTATTCTTTTCAGCGAAAAAATCCATCTCACCAACGACCCTCCTATTATCATCAGAGGTGGGTAAAGAAGGGTGTTGTTGATCATGGGAACAGTTGAGGTTAACAGGGAACTGAATGATGGGTGGAGGAGACCTGTTTGCTATTGTAGCATCCATGGGAGATGTAGTAGGGAACAAGATTTTGCTGAAGTGCTTGGGATTGTTGATAATGTTGATGATGTTGTTGTTGTTGTCTTAAGTGTCTTCAAGGAAAGAATTGAGGACAGTTGGCTTGTGAAGAAAAAAGGAAATGGGATCTGAATCAATGGAGAGTCCACTGGCTTTGGCCATATAACAAAAGAGAGAGAGAGATGAGGGTGGGGGAGAGAAGTCTTTGAACGGTGCAACTGACCCGGCAATAAAAAGGGAGTTCGAGACTTTAGAAGAAGACCAAACAGTAGTAAACAAATACTATACTAATATTAGCTACCAAAAATACCACTGTGTTATCTACAGTAGGGATCAATTTATATAATTTATATAGTGTAAAATTAAAAATATTTTAGATTTTTTAATTATTGATTTTAATAAATTTCAGATATGAGATAGATAAATAAAAATAAAAAATAATTTAATTTGATCTTTTAAATTTATTAAAATCAATAATTAAAATAATATAAAATTAAAAAAAATTATACTATATAAATTGATCTCTCATCATTATTTGTGTTTAATATATATATTTTTTTGCTATGTAATTTTTTATTGTTGAAGATTTGGAGGTGAGAAAATTTTTTTATTAGATTTCACAAATGTAAATATTCATAATAAAATAGAGTTTGTTTTTATACATTGATAATGATTTTTTAAATTTAAAGGCAACAATAAAACATTTGTATTGATTTGTATACTAACTAATAAAAAATTACTATTTAATTAAAAAATAAATAACTTAATATAATAATCTCAAAAAGTGTCTTTTACAAGACCCTTTGTAAAATAAATCTAAAAATATATACGGAGTACAATAATGAATTTTTTTATGAGTAATTAAAAAATATTTAAAAATCTTCTCTTAAAAAATATATATTTAATTATTTAAAATTAATTTTCTTCTACATGTTTTTCAGTTCCTGAATTAATGGGATCAATGTTAGCTTTTTTTAATTAATTTTTGGGTTCTCGCAAAAATCACAATGCACGTGCAAATCTCGTGAATATTTAGGGACGGAAGGTAGCTAATAGCTACCATCTCGCAGCTGAATCTGATGACTACGCTTCAGTGACGATAAAAGAGACAGATGGCAATCAAGTGGAGCCCACGTGATGAAGGATTGGGCCCATTCCAAGGCCCACAATGAGGAGACGAAAGGAAAGTCATTTGAAATTTTGATGATTTCATGTTCTTTCTTTGTGTGAAAAAAAAAAAGAAAACACACACACGCCTCGGAGATTGACGCGTTCCAAAATCCACCGTCCCGATTAACCCGCGTAGTGGAAAGAGGTAATTTGAGTCAACGGTGCTTGATGAAGGAAGGGCCCCACAATTCTCAATTTTTCTTGACTTTATTATTATTCCACGTAGAATTGGTTCGTATTAAAACCGATGCTCCGTCGGCTTTTCCATATGGAAAACGGAATCCCTTACAGTAATGGTCTCACTTTAGACTAATTTTTTAATAAAATTACAAATATAAAAAAAGTATAATTATGATAAATATTTCATCCATATTAAAATCATTAAAATCCATGGATTGGAATTTCAAACAAAAATTTTTATGACTAAACCAAGAGAGAATCATATGAATCCAGAAACGGTTTGGTAGTCTAGAAAACATAACTGTTAACCTTTTGTACTTTGGATCCACATGTTGTTCGATTGGAAGAAGAATTCAAAAGTTAGTGAATTAGTGGGCAGCATTATTTGAAGAGCAAGTCAAAAAAGCAGCCGACCGGTCTCCTCCCTCTTGGTCCCTTCTCTCCGCTCAGCATTTATTACTTTGCTTCTTATTTTCTGCTCATTTTCTCATTACCCTCGAAACGTTAGAAATAAAACAAACACCGCTTGGAGTGATTTACATGTGAAAGTAAATTACGATGGTAGTTTTTTTTTTTTGTCCAAAGTTTTTTTTTTTTTAAATAAAGTCAGGAATTTCATTACAATTTTATTAATTTTCCTTTGAACTCTTTTTAGAAATATCATAAAGTTAAGGTAAGATTTGAATTTTGGACCCATTAGAGAAGTCATTTGACCTTAATTAATGATTAAAAAAGCAATAGTAAACTTAGTCTAAAAGGCAAATAATCTTGTTCCTAACACTTGTAATTATCATTTTCTTCTGTACTTAGCACTAATGGTGCTTAATTGATGCATAATAATTAATCAATTTCTTTTATGTTTACGTGGACGAATAAAGGAAAAGTAAGAAAAAAAAAAGGGATTATATATACATTATTACATAAGTAGAATGAAGTTGAGATAAGTTGGACCCAAATCCAAAATGCTGAGTGTAATGGGAAAAAATTGGGAAAAAAAAAAAAAAAAAGACAACCGAAAAACGTGATTCAATTAATTGAGCCCCAAACTGACTTTAGAAATCAGTAGAAAAATCTCTTGTTTCTCAAATCATCATCTTGCTCTTTCTCGTGAATTTCTTTGGGCGTTGTTACGTCTCTCTTTTAGGGTTGACAGTTCAAAACGGATTTTACTCGCTCCGAATTCGATTCGATTTTATGTGTTATTAAATTCGAATTTGATTTTATTTAAAAAATTTTTTATTTTTTTATTTTTTCATACTCAAACTCGATTTTGATTAAATACTATATAAATCGTATCCGATCTGATCCGATTCGACTCGACTCGAAATTAATAAAATATTATTTTTTAAAATATAAAATATTAATTTTTAAATATAAATATTTAAAAATATCACTATATAAAACATATATATATATAAAAATTAAATAATTAATTATAAAATAATTTTTTATATAATATCAAGTCGGATTTGTCTAAAACTCGAACCTGATTGTTTCATAACCTTACTCGACTTGACCCGACCCAAAATTTAAATTTAAAAAAAAAAATCCGATCTCATAGGATTGGATTGGGTCAAAATCCGTCGGAAACGAGTTAAATTATCGACTCTACTCTCTCCTTGTCTATTATGGATATTTTTGAATTTTGTAGGACAATTTTTTTCATATCTACTTCTGATATATTTAAAATTTTATTTTAAAATACCTCTTGCCATTTTTCTTTGCACGTGTTCTTGAATGTGAAAAGCAATTATTTTATTGTGATTAATTAAATAAAGTAATTTTTTATGAGTATATTTATTTACATATATATTTATGTATATATGTATGTATGTATGTATTGATAGGATTATATTTATTAATGAATTAAAAAAGTTATGGTGTTTTAAATTTAAATTCTAATTAGAGGATAGAAGAACCATATCATGTTTTATATTATCGCGAACTATTGGACTAACATAAGTGAAAAATAGCTAAAATACTAAAAAGACTTGTATTTTTTCAAAATTATCAAATAAGCATTTATATTGTACCTAATTAAGTCTCTAAAGTATTATTTTTATTTAATTAAGTCCCTATTTTGGAAGAATAAAGGTTTAGCTAAATAAAAATAATATTCTTAGAGTTTAATTAGATAAAATAGGCTAAAATAAAAAGCCCAATAACTTTAGCATGTTTTAGGTAACTTCGTATATTTTTATTACATTAAAATAAATTTGTAATTTTTATTATTTAAGAAATAAATCTTTAATCATTAATGTGTATCTCAATAAATTTTTACTTTTAATTTATAACAAATTATATTTTATATTTCAAGAAATATTATTTTTAATTTTTAACCACATTATTAGGCTACATCAGCTTCTATGTAGGAAAAAAAAAATCTCAATCGGTATAAATTGTTACAAAAGTCAATCTTTGATTTGAAATAAAAATTTTATTGGATATAATAAAAACATAAATACTAAATACTTACCGACGAGTAATACTTTAAAATTTTAATCAAACAAAAAAATACTCTATTTGTTAGAGTTAGAAATAATCAAGGACCAAGGATCCAATATGTTCATGGAATTTCGAACTGGTTAAGTGTTAGTTGTGTGTTGAGGGACTAGCTCGATAGCGAGCTCGCTGCCATGTCATCGTTCACGTGACAACCCAGGTCACTAGTCACGTGCTGCTCTACTTAAAATTCAAACTTGAAATTTTCATATAGCCTATGGTTGAATTGGGGTAAAGAAAAGGAATGGAAAGAAAATAAAAAAAATAAGGAATTATTTTTTTATTTGTATATGATATAAATAAAAATAAAATAAAATAAAATAAAAGAATGTATGCTTAATTCTCTTTGATTTTTTTTTTTAATTTTTTTTAATTTTTTAATTAGTTCAAATTGGAAGAAAATGAAGGAAAAGGAAAAGAATAAAATTTTTAAAATATAAAATGATTATTATATCTTTATTAATTTTTTTAAATTAAAAATATATGATTTTGAATTTTAAAATTAAATTAAAAATATAAAATATCATTTATCAATAAATTTATTGTCTTCAATTTTTTTCTCTTATTTTTTTAAATTCAATAAATTTTATTGATGATTATTTTTATAAAAAAATAAAAAAATTTGAAAATATGGAATACATTAACATAAACATATAAATGTTATAGTAATAAAAAATTATCAAAAATTATAATAAAAAATAATATTATAAATTATTTTTTTCATTTCAATTATTTAACCAAACAATAATTGTTAAGATTTTTTTACTTTTTTTTATTAATTTTATCTATCCAAACAAAAAGTACTATACTTTAAAAAATCTTATCATCTTTTTTTTTTAACTTTTTTTTTGTTTTACTAATATTTATTCAAATATAACGTTAAAATTAAGACGTTTTAACTATTGAAATGCTCCCCTTAAAAACAAATAGCTTAAGGTATATAACAACTTAATATTATGTAGTTAAAGATCAGACAAATGGGAAGCACCCTTTGAATTGCAACCACGGATCTGGCTGTCTAATTGTTTGACTCGAAATATTATTTAATTAATAAATTTTGTTATTTAAATTTAAATTTTTAAAAATTAAAACATTAAAATATTAAGATTTTTAATAGAATTAAAGCTATTAATATATTAATATATATTTTAACAATTTAATATTTTTAAAAATATTTTTTGAGTTCCCGACAAATCAGATTAAACCAAAAGCAAAAATTTCAAAAGACAAACCAAATCTGATTTGACGGACCGCAATTCATGAATCGGTCAATTATAGTACTCAAATATATCAAAGCGTTGTAAGATGTCATCATACATACAATTAATTTGATGAAATTAAAGGTCAAAGATAAGGACCGGCTTATTATTATTATTATTATTATTATTATTATTATTATTATTATTATAACAGGAATATTTGATGTCCAAACAATTTGATACATAAGCATTACGAAAGGCTCTTTATTTTATTATTTAAATTAAAATTAAAAAGTATTTCTATGCTCACATTATATTAAAGTTAAGATATTCAAATCGATTTTAAAATTAAAAATTTTGGATTTAAATCCCAATAATAATCCAAAAGACAAAAAAAAAAAAAGCTAAATATCAAATAAATTTTGAAAGAGTGGCCCAATTAATTATCACATGCTACATACGAATGGAAGAATGAGAGTTCAATAAGAACTAAGTGTGAAAGCATGAGTAATTGTAGCAGTACTCCATGCAGCAAAATTTCTTAGAATTTGGTTCACATTCAACAACCAATCCTTAGAAAATATGAGACCAACCGCATCTACTATTCTAAATTATTATTGGTTTTTTAGGATTTTTTGGCATTACTCTAAATTAGACTCTAACTCAAGTGATCTAACTGAAGCTCCAGTGTTTCCTTCAAAAGCCGTTTATTGAGGGTTAATTTGTCACTTTATCAATTTAATTTGCAACTTACACTTATAGTTCTTTCTCACATATAAGTAACAAAACCTTAATTGGTTAAAAATAAATAAATATATAATGATAAAAAATAACATAACTGCATAATATATATATATATATGTACAAGTTAATTATTTTTTTCCATTTAATGTCAATTTTTTATTTAAAAATCTATGTATAAAAGTAAATCTAATTATTAAGCAATAGCTTAAAATTAATTAATAATAAATGAAGAGATACAATAACATTTAGATAATTCTTACTAATACCATTTAAAATTAAAATTTTATTTTAAATAATTCGCCGATATATATTAAGAGATGAATTATCGTAAGATTAGAGTTTAACATATAGCATTTACAAATTTTCTCAACTCTCCTTTAGGCTTGAACTTCCATTGATATATATAAAACAAAAACATTACTTAATACCTCTCACGTATAAACCTAATCGAAACAAAAAAAAAATTTATCATGTGACAAATTTAAATATAAGCATATAATTTAAAATTAATTCATTATATAAGTAAAAGACCTGATAATTTGACTATAAAATCATAAGAAACAAAAAGTTAACCAATATTTTGAGATAACACATAACCAAGTAAATGAGAAACAAACAAAGCATAAGAAAACATATCAAAAGCGTAGAAAAAGATTAATGGTCCATTTGATTTTGATTTCGATTTCGATTTGAATTTGAAACCTAGTGAAAAGTTGGACCAAACTAAATGTAAAGTTGGTATACGGTCCAAGGAATCCTCAAATTTCTCCATTTGATCAACTTGCTCCACCCTGCTTGTTCTAAAGTTTCTGCCCCCTCTCGCATCGCTTTCAACACTTGTTCTCAAGTCAGAAAGTTTGGGGGAAAAAGGAACCCCAAATCAAGATTTGCCTGCATATATATTGAGCTGCTCATTGATTAATATAATTACATTTTTAGCCCTAACACGAACTTTAATTATATTAGGGTTACATATATTCATATATTCAGGTTCTGACCTAACAAATACTTCTTAGCCCATTTCTTCATTGTAATTTCCCATTTTTTTTATGCATTTATAATAGAATTGGGTTGGTTAATCATTGCATTAATCAAGCATATGATCTTCACCCACATGGTTTTGTTTCAAAATTAAAATAAATAATATTGTATTTTACACATAGAATTAAATTCCCCATGAAATTAGTTTCACAAACGATTTTTCACTGATAACATGATTGAAGATTCTGAAATTCTTAATTGCAAAAAATTGGAATTGTGGGATATATCCTCCCACGAGGACAAACATTATTCTTTTTAATTTGATTGTTGTTGTTGTTCTTTTTTTTTTTTTTCTTTTTTTTTTTCAAGAAGGAGATGTGTTGGTTAAGTATATTGGATATGTTGCAAAAATTTGACCAATTGATGTGGTACTTTCACTTCGTAATTGTAAATGAATAATGCTAATATTTTGTCAGACATTTTGATTATTCAACTAATCAAAGATGGCATGAAAATAACAAATAATAATTTTATGAGTTATTATTTTTTGTGCATAATCGGACATTCGAATTAAAACATTTTTCACTGAAACTTTACATATCATCACATAGAAAAAGTTATGATAGGTAGGAATATTTTTCATTAATGCCTAAAATTAAGCAAAGGAGAAAGCAGTGTGGATAAGGTCAAGAAGTCATTGTTGTGTGTTAGAGTCCAATAAGTTGTTCGGATAAGATGCCACGGTCACCTGAATTATGATAAGAACAGAACAAAGTTTATTTCTTGTGGCGGTGGCTAACTTTTGTGTGAAATTAGGGAGGAAAAGGAAGGTGTCATGTGCAATTTATACAAAACAAACAAAAAGATAGGGTTTTGTATTTTTGTTAGATTATTGTAGTAATGTAATCAATGAAGTAATTTTATTATTAATATGATCTTATCACTTATGATTTGAAATTACTTTATTTTGTTAACTTTCATTAATTTTTAGAAATTAAATATTATTATTTTTGGTATTACTAAAAATAAATATTATTTGGTTTAAAAATATGAAAATAATAATGTGTATTATAATAGTTACACAAATTAATAATTTTAATGTTGTTTATAGATAATAATTTGTAAAATATTAATAATATTTTATTTACTTTATAATAAATATAATTAAATTAATAAATTAATAAATGTATTTATTGATAGATAAATTAATTTTTATAATATAAATTAATAAAAAATTGAATTAAAAATAAAATTAATCTATTAAATTCATAATAAAAAAAAAGATTATATTATATATAAATATTCAAATAAAAGTAAAAAACACATTATTTTTAGAATTGTTACAGTGAATATTAATTTAAAAAAATAAAAATTTATAATATAAAATAATTATAATTGTCCTTTAAAAAGTAATTACAATTATAGGAGAAAGCATACTTTTAATTCACATGTTAAATGTGTAATATTTATTATTATTAATTTATATATCACTTTATTACAGTGATAAAATTTTCTCTTATAAAAATTAAATCATTCTCACTGTCATATAAAATCATTGAATGTTTATCAAATACAAAAATCTAAATATCATATATAAATTATTATAATTTTCTGATTATCTCATACCAAAGATTACCAAATGAAAATGACTTCTTTTATCAGGATTCTTCACTCTTCACTACCTTACACCATCATTTTTGCTTCAACTTTCCCTTTTGGGATAAATTTCATTTTTAAAGATAGAAAATTTTATTTTTGGCTAGAAGTTCGAAGATGAAATTACTATTTGAACATTGAATTTTTAAATTTAATAATTAAAATTTAATTTTTAATATCCTCAAATATATATATATATATACAAAAATTAAAAAGTGAGATATGCAGCCTATCATTTCCTGAAGTGCCAATTTTTTTTTCTGAAATTAGTAATCGAGCAATGAACTCTTAGTTTTAATACATTCCCCCAAGTGCAAAACACCGCCATCGTATGTGATAATTTTCTACACAAAAATATATTGTTACTAAAAGTATGATTTACTAAGGCCAACGATTCGAAATGAAAATTAGTAAATGGGTTCGACGTCGAAGACAATCAAGTGGAATAGAAAGCCATTCCCGAAATAATGATGAATTCTCCCCAAAGTCTTGGCTGTCTTACTCGAGCATGCAATTTGCTTATGTTTCCATCAAAGATGTTGGAATATCCTCTTGAGTTCACACTCCAAATTTCCATAGTCAATCCAATTCCAACACGAGTGAAGACTAAACTTATCATCCAAATGAAAATCACATTTGCACATACTAGGAAATTTTCAGCTCCAACATCACTGTTCTCCAATCCCCCTTTATTTTGGTGAACCTCAGAAAACCTAATATGCAGTTCACAAACTAAGAATTTTGTTCCCAGCTTGCAGCTTAACTTTCCTAAAACAAAAATTTACACAATGGTTTAAGGGAAAAGAAAAGACAAATTTGCAGCCAAATAGTACAACCTAGATAAAAAGGATGACAAATCCAAGGTCAAACATAAGATAAACCAGCCAAACCAAATATGAAAAAGAGAAGCAAAAAAAAAAGCAAACATTACGATTATTTTAGACACCCAGATTGGTTTTGAAAGCTGTCTTCCAACCAATCCTCTGTCTCAGTATATATGGCAGCATATTCCAGACATTCATATTATATTTATATTATCAACATGAAGCACACGACATAATAAAGTACCACAGTAGATTAAGATGACAAGAAACGAGTCATCCATGACTGGAAGCGAGACCAGGCCAGCTGGACTGCAGCTTCATCCTCATCAGGCATTCCCATGCCCTTCCTCCTCTTTATACCTTCTGGGGACCTGTTCATAAAGGCATGTGCATTGCCTGGATAAATATGTACCTCAAATGGAGTCCCTGATGCTTTCAGTTTTTCCTCCAAAGCCTTTGCAGCCTGAAAAATCAGCAATCCAAAAGTGTTATTTGTCAGCTATAATTCCGTTGATATAACCACTCTGATTGTTTATTGCTGTGGCTACTTAATTTTTTACTTTCAAAGCAGAAAATAAAAAAACTGTGAAGGATTTAAATATAGAAGTATATTTGAAAAAACCAAAAAGAAATGAACACCAAAATTTGAAAATAAAAAATCTACGTTCATGCTAGACAAAAAGTATAGTCTTAATTTTTTTTAAAAAATCTTTAATCGGAAATTATTATATTTGAATATGCTACTTCTTACTAATTTGTTTATTTTAAGCCAAACATAACAGGGAATTGAAGAGTACTTATCCAGCAAAATATTCTTATACCCGAATAACTAACCAAATTAATAGTTGAAACATAGCACTTTCAACCGAATTGGGACTTAAGCTTTTTGGCAATATCATTGGTGGCTTTTCTACAAAAATTTGCAACTGAATCTAGCAACTAAACCGTCATTATGGCATGCCTGGTGGCTGAAAATATTTTGTTCTCAAAGAAAGTACGAAACAATTTAAGGGCAGCCAGCAACCGCATGGTCTGTTGGTAGAGTGATGGACTTTTAATTACAGTGACGAGGGTTCAAATCCTAGCAGCTTCAAGTATTAAAAAAAAAAAAAAACCTTAAGGGCCATTCCCAATGTAGTAACTTTAAAAACTTGGTACAAACATGAAACTAATTTCAAGATATGATGGGAAACAACTGATAAAATTTAAAACTGAGAGAATAAAAATATTTTGCCATACCGTCACATCTGAAAATCCAACATAGTTATCAAGTTCACCAAAATGAGCTTGAACAGGGGCCTTGGCCTGGGCAGGGTCTGCAAGTTGAGGTGAAGGAACCCCATAAAAGGCAACAACAGCATCAACTTCAGGAACTAAAACAGAACTTGCAATAGAGAGAGCACCCCCCATGCAAAACCCAGTCACTCCAGCCTGTTGCAATGAAATCAGAGATTGCTCACTGACCAATGTTTATACTCTATCCAAAAGTTTAAATAAAGCAGCACAGATGTAATAAACCTGATGTTGCATTACAGTTTGGTCAACAAAACAGGGTGATCAAGATATTCACCTTCAACAGAAACCAGAGGCTCATAACAGTCGTAAAACAAACTAACAAAAGATTTAGCTCCAAATTATGGTACATATTCAATAATAAAATACTTTAAAATTTTACAGGAGAATCTTAACTCTTTTTGGCAGCTAAACTTAGAGGAACTAAAGTCTGAAGGGAAATAATAAAACTTAATAGAGAAGAGTTGTGAAGGCATTGGAGATGAAGTTGATGTACTTTCTGTTGTTGGATTTAACAAATGTGATAAGGAAATAATTGAGGTAAACTGCAATTATGAAATCATTGTCTCATTGATCCACTATATATTCAGATTTAAAGAAAAGATAGAAAAGAATTAGCAATATCTAAATCTCTTGAACCTCCTTTTAAAAAACTGGATGAGCCTGCAATATTTTATCTTCTCTCAGCTTCTCCATTCACTTAGCCATCCAACCAAAAGAAATGTACTAAATTTAAATTAGCTTCATATATTCGTTTCAGCTATCTCAGTCAAATAAGTTGCCAGAGCAGTCCACACGGTGAAATGTCTAGACTTTAAACATGTTTTAAGCAAGCATAGGGCATTAACAAAAGGGAAAACCAATAACCAGTGCACACCTTCTTTGAGCCATTAGCTTTAAGCCAGTTAACCGAAGCATGGATATCCTTGACAGCACCTTGCCAGTCAAGACCATCCATTAGGTGTTGTGCTTCTGCAACATCCAGACTCACCTTTCCTCGATACAAACTGAAACAAAGGTTAGAAATGAAAAAAGAATTACAATTCAAATGCAGCAAATGCCAGGTGATCAAAGTTTAAGACAATTGAGCCAAAAGAAAAACAAATGTGGCATGAAATGCTTACTCTGGAATAAGAGCTTTGAATCCCGAGCCCAGTTGAGAGATCTTCACGGCATGATTTTTTATCTCAAAATCCACACCCCACCATTCCTGAAGAACAACAATTCCAGGTGCATCTTCTTTGCCAACCACATATGCATCAAAAGCCTGATCAATACATTATTACAAAAGACAGTATAGATGAAATGAGAACAACCCAAATCAAATAATGCTCCGTTTGGTTTGTTGCTTTTGCTACTTGCTTTTGCTATTTACTTTCTACTTCTTTAACAAATGCTAATTGATTGAAAATGAACAAATAACTAAAATTCACCACTAAATGCAACATGATTAGTCTTATATTAAAATAAAATCATGCATTGTGTTTTCCAAAAAGCATCAATTTTTTATTTTTAATTCATAAAATTACTATGCACAAGCACAAATAAAAGCCAAACAGACTCCAACCAACATTTTATACAACTCAAAAATTAACATTTCGACAAAGATACCAAATACCCAACAATCAAAATCAATCAGAAATGCGAAACACATAACATAAATACTGTTAAAAAAATGGAAAGGAAAAGGAAAAGTTGAACTGACAGTGTCTTCTCTCTGAATCTGAACTTTCTTAAAAGCAGAGTCAGCCATTGATCGGATCGAAAAACGGGTAGCAGAGGGAGAGGATGCGCGTGGAAGGGTGAAGGAAGAGGGCTTGAGAAATAGATTTTTAAAGAAGATTCTGGTAGATGATGAAGACACCACAGCTGCTGCCGCTAACATACTGCTTTCCCACTTCTAACGCAACAACTTTTAATGGCGTCATGTTTAGATAAACTGAGGCCACTCTCAAAACGACCTCGTTTGAAAGAGTTTCATAAACTAAAATGGGCCCCAATTTGAGCTTTAGGCCCAAAAAATTAGTTCCCACTTCTTTGTAGAATTATTCGCGGGCAAGTTGACCCGACATAAGTTGGGTTTCGGATATGATTTTTCAATCTCGAAACTGGTTGGCCCAATCAAAACAATAATCCAAGTTTAAAGATGATACTGAAATTTTAAGTGGAGAGCTGTTACTTTTTGAAATAATTCCAATGCACTAATTATTATTTGTTTAATCGAAAATAATTTTATATATTCAATGTTAGATTTTTTTAGCAAAATTATTTTTTTATCTCTAAATCTTTTAAAACTTTTATTTTTGTCCTCCACTTGTCAGAGTTCGGAAATTGGACAACACTTAATTAATGGGATTTCAAGGTGATGATGAGACTTCAAGTGACAAGTCTATTATTTTTAAAAAGTCCAATGATCAAAATAGTAACACTTATAAATTATAGATAAGCAAAATGTAATTATTTTTTTAAAATTAAATAACTAAAATAAAATTTTTGAAAAGTTAGACGATGGAATGTGTAATCAACCTTAATTAGTATTCGGCTGCCCATAAAAATTCTTAAAATTAATCTACCTTCCGTACACATGGAATGGAGTTAAAGCCCAAAAAATAAAAAATAATAATAATTTCTCCTTGTTGATGAGAGTATTAAAGAATGGTTAATATATAAAATCGTGGCAGAACAAAACTGCATGTGACAACTGGTATGTGGTCCTTTTTGCTACAAATAATTGATCATATAATTCATCTGCCAGGAGCAGACGAATTGGCACAAATTTTAATTTGCACGTTCAAAACGCTGCAGAAACAACAATCAGACACTGCCAAGTAGTGGCTATAACTTTGTTCAGCTCAAGAGTACTTCGGAAAAATTATGATGACTTTAGGAATTTTGTGGGTGGAATTTTGAAAGGTAGAATAATAAATTTTTAATTTTTATTTTTAATTTTATATTTAAATAAATTTTTACATTTTAATGTATTTTAATAAATTTTTAACTTTTAATTTATATTTAAATAAATTTTTAATCTTTAATTTATACTTAAATAAGTTTTTTAATATAAATTAATCTTTTTTTTAAAATAAAAACTTATATAAATATAAATTAAAGATAAGAATTAATTAGATATTAATAAATGTATAAAAACTTTTTTAAGTAAAGTAAAATAATTCTGAGCTTTTCTAATTAACTGTTTGTTTTGTACTCGCTCTATGTCTTTTCTCTTCCTACGAAAATTGTTTTAGTAATAAAAATTTAATTTACTAAAAATTTAATTTTCAGTAATATATTTGTTAAAATATTTTAAAAAATTTTAAAATTTATTATTTTATCTAAATAAATTCTTATATTATTTTTACACTCAAATCAACTTTTAAATTATAATTTACATCCAAATAAATATGTACCTTTTAATTTATATTTAAATAAATTCTTAATTTTTAATTTATACTTAAATAAATCTTTAACATAACTTTTTTTACTAGTGAAATAAGAGTTTATTTAGATATAAATAAAAATATAAAAATTTATTGATTTAAAATATAATTAAAAAATAATAAAAAAAACCATTTTTATATCATAAGTTTAATACTTAAATTTTTAAAATTAAAATTCATTCTTTTAAATTTTCAGAGTTTTGTTCCAAACTTCTGGTGCGAGAGACATCACTGCATATGTCATTTATTTTCTTTTATGTCATGAAAACGGAAAGCAATGAAAAGTACAGAAAAATACAGATACAGATCGCCAATATACGGGAAAGTAAGAAGACAAATATATGTGGATGGAAATTACTTTAAATTTATAATCATTTTACCAAAAAAAGGCGTTCTTGATCATCTTCATCTGCCAAACTTTTAGTTTTGAAAATTGCCATTAACCTAAGCACATGTTGAGTTTGAAAATATCATGTCGTAGACGCACGTCTTTTTGAAAATTAAATTATGTGAGATTTCATTTATTTTCACCTTAATATTTTCTCTCAAATGTAGAGACAATGAATTTATTAATGACATATTTTACGTGTAAAGATAAAAAAATCTATCATGGCACATCAATTTCTCATGTAAAAATAACAAATTTATCTCAAGTGTGGGGCTATTTTAGGAGAAATTATCATATTCACGTGATACATCTTTTTTAAGGTATAGTATAAAATAAAAAATAATTAAAAAAATGAGACATATGATAATTTTTTAATTTCGTTCATAAAATTAAAAAATTTCATGTAAAAAATAACTCATTTATAACAACATAAATAGCATAGAAATGTAACAATTATAAATTTAAGGAGGTCACAAAATCTTTCATGAACACGACACTCATATTATAGCTGCTCTCTAAGCACTCTGCTATGGCGCCCAAGGAATTCTGTCTCCCATTGTATGAAAAAATTGATCGTAGAAACATTATCCAAAGAGCATTGGATACCACTCTAAGCACTCAGGGCTCCCTTTAGATACTTCTTGGACGATCCTACGCAAATTCTGACTTCAAACAAGATTGGAAAAAGATGAAGGTACGCAATTCCAAAGTTGGGCGAGAAAGAAAAAAACAAGCAGAGGAGAGCAAAATTAACTATTTGTTTTTCTAATAATGCGATTAAAAAGGCTAATCTCCTCTCCGGACTATCTTAAGAGCACTAACATTTAACTTATCTTAATTTGTTTCGTTTAGGCTGAGTATGAGCACGGTAGCCTAAAAATATAGGAAGTAGGCCGAAAATCAGCTCCATGTGATCTGACTGGTGAGTTTGCTGTTTTCTCCAATGTTGAAAGCAGCAACCATCCAACGATTATCAAGGTAACTCATTTATATCTCAAAACAATTCATTGTCTCGTTGTAGAAAAAGATTGTCTTTAAGTTTGAAATGTTCCCCCTGTTCTAATTAATCGAAACAAAATTATGTATATTATTTCAATCGGAAGAAGAAAATATAAAAATCGGTATTTTGTTTATCATGGTTAAATTCTACGGGAAATGGTGATTGTTTAACATAGTTAATTATTATGATTTGTTATTAAATTTGAAATCATCATTGATAAGCATTTAATCCAAAATAAATTGATAACGGACATAAAAACTTTAATTTAAATATAAGATTATAAAGATATAATATTTAACATACGTAAGATATCATCATTTTAATGTACATTCATTATGTGTATATATAATTATTATATGATAAATTTAAAAAGATTTAATATGAGAATCTTAAAATAAAACTTCAGTTTTGATATTATACTAATAATTTAATTTAAAATCAATTGATGATAATAAATAAAAAAATTAATTTAAATATAAAATTATAAAAATTTTAATATTTAACAAATATGAAATAATATCGCCGTAGGAGAGAACAAGCAAAGTTTTCGGATGATGATATACCACTTTTGGTTTACATTTCGAGGGAGAAACGGCCAAAACATTCACATCATTTCAAAGCTGGTGCCATGAACGTACTGGTAATTAACAAAGGATAAATTCCCCTTTAGGCCGAATAATTAGTTCTGTACAACAAATCAGTTTTGGATTTTTGTTTGAGAAACAGAATAGAGTGTCAGGGTTGATGACGAATGCGCCCTTCATGCTGAACGTGGACTATGTGATATGTTTGCCAACAATCTACAAGTCGTTTGTCAAGCAACGTGTCAGCTTCTCGGTTCCGAGAGTGAAAGAGAAATTGCATTTGATCAGTATCCTCAATGTTTTTTTGATGGACCGAAGGATGATCCCTAAAGAAACTAACTTGTGCTGTTGTTAGAAGTAAGCCATATAAAATTTCCATGAACCTCAATGAAATTTCCACTTCTCTGTTTTCTGCTTTCCTTTTTGGAATTTGCTTCATCCACCTGGAAATTTTACATGTTGACGTCTTAGTATGTGGGCCGTGGAATAGCTGGAATCCAAGGACCTTGCTATAACGTAACAGGATGTTTTCACAGACAAAAGTTATCTATAGTCTATGGCCTGATAATGTAAAAAATCAGGGAAGAAATCATACATTAATTAATGGTAAGATACAATTGTTCCTATACTCTAATACCATTCTAGATACAAGGATAGTGATGTCCTCGACTTTAATAACTGACGATTTTCAATTTCAGATTTTTCAGGAGTAGAGTCTTGACAAAACTACTTGTAATACAGTAGGAGATCGATTGGCCTAATAAGACAATACCAAATATAACCAGTTTATAGTTTAGACATAAAACCAATGTATTTTAGCTGATGTTCAAGACTAAACGTCATCTTGGTATGACGTCTAATTGATGGCCTAACTTTTATGGAGATATATTTTTCACTATGGTAGCCTATTTCAATAAGATCTTGGTATAGTAACTTATCTTTGGTTAAGAGAGTAGATTAGTGATTCGTTTTATAATTTTATAAGGCTTTCTGATGTAGAGATTCACAATACTATGAAAACTACAGAGTATATTTAACTTGTATAACTATAAACCATAGAATAGAAGGGGCATCTCTAGTTCTGATCTTAACTATTAAAGAAGGAGGAAGGAATTATCAAAAGAGAATAGAGTTTTTAGCTAAACATATTTTATAAGCGAATTTCTTAAAAAGAGAACTTCTTGAGGAAGAGGACTTTCAAGCTTAAAACTTGTTCCTTCTAAGAGAAGGAGCATACAATTTATACAAAGAAAAAGTAAATAAATAGTAACCAAATAGGACTATATCATGATTAAAGTTTATGACTAAATAACTAATTTGATTTAAAGTTACTTTAATAAAATTACTTTAATAAAGTAGTTTTAGAAAAGTAGATATGACTTAAAATAGACATAAAGCTGACATAAAGTAGACTTGAAAGTTTGATGGTGAGGTGTCAACATCAACTTTGCTTAGAGTCTTTGAAAATCATCATCACATATAATTATACATAATTTTGGACTGAAAACAGGGAATTTTTCTTGCATCATTAGCATCATTTGTGGGAATTGTGAGTGTGTTCTAGAGAGAGGTTAAGATGGGAATTGTCTACATCTAGAGCAAAGTTATAACCCATGTTTTTTAATCATTGGTCTGGGTCAAAATCTTTGTATGGGTCCTGTGAGTCTTGCCATTCCATTTCTTTGAGAACATCATGAGGTTTCTAATAAGGTTCCATTCTATTGGTCCTGTATGGTCAAGTTTATATCTTGTGGTTTTAGGAAGAGGTTCTATCCATGCACCACTAAATCATGTCTCATAAATTTTTTTATCAATCTTGAGCTGATAATTGTATTTTGAAGGGCAATTTTGCATGGAATATCATATTGAAGCTCTAGCCAATTTTGCTTGAAAATCTTGTGATTCATTTCACAAATTTGTCTCTAAAATTTGTATTAGCAAGATGATCAAAAAGAGAATCTGACAATGAATAACCTTGTGAGCTATAAATTGCTGTATATGAAAAGTATTGAGGTTCATCTAATAAATAACTGCATGATATGTGAAAAATCAGAATAATGTGAGGAATAAGGAAGACTTTTGTGTATATCTCATAAGTTTTTATCCATTGGATCCAAGTTCGAATAGGTTTGAACCATTGGAAGAAAAACTTAAGGAGATGGTGATTGGAGTCCATTTGGTGTCTTTTTGGATTGATGGTTAACTGATGAAAAATTTGGAGGAGTCTTTTAAGCTTTGGGAGTAGAAATTCTACAGCAATATAGTAAATGTGACAAAGGTACCATATGAAATAAACTATTTCTTTTAGGAACCAAAGTGGGTTAGGGAATCTTAAAGAATGGATGAATGGGTATTCAAGATGCATTCCAAGAGATTGAATAGAGGTATCTCCAAATTTTTTAAGTATTTTGGACCGATATTCGAACAAGAGTTGTGGGGCTTTTTGGTCAAGAGATTTGGTTGCAATGAGTCTTGGTAACTCTAGAAGGAGACTTTCAACTAGGATGTTGAGGAATTCATCTAGTAAGTCAAATTTATCATCAAGGTAAGGTGTTATGGAAGGAGGAATAAAGGGATTTCTAGAGGATGAAGCTTGTGATGAAAAGGGTGAGGAATTCATCATTGAGATTAATGGAATAATCTTTAAAGAATTCAAAGGAGGTCTAAGAGAAGGTTTGATAAACATGTTTGGGAGAACATTATCTTTACCTTTTATATACGCTGTTGTACTTATCGGAAAGATTTTCATTAGGAAATTCTGCAAGTTTGTTAGTAATGTGAGATTGAGCTATGTACATCTTTTAAATGCATGCTTAAGAAATAAATTTCTAAGGCACCAATGATTATCTTTTTCTTTGAGAGCATTGTCCCATATTGTTGAATATTTTGCTGAAACTTATCTAATAACTATGTATAAGATGTGATATCTGAAGAGAACAGTAAGATATCATCAATGTAAATCAGAGCATTATTAAGAATGGAAGTAAATATTTTCGTCATTGATTTTTGGAAGAGTGAAGGAGCAACTTGTAAACTAAAAGACATAATTGTCCACTGAAAATAATGTTGAGAGATGTAAAACGTCATTTTGTATCTATTCTATGGATATATACCTAATTGCCAAAATACACCATTCATCATTTAATTGTTCATCACATCATTCATCACTTAATTATAGTTGTGCTTTTAAAATAATCATTTAATTATTAAAATTTGAGTAAGTGTTTTTTGATAATCTAACCATTAGTTTCTACTAGCACGTTAATATGGTTATGTTACGTCAATTATCATATGTCACCTGGCATTGACATGTCATTTGATATTAGGTGTGGTATTGTTGAAGTGGCATTACAAATTTTTAAAAAATAAATTTTATGAACATGACAATTTCACTTGACATTTAATAGCTAATATGTCATTATCACATTAGTATGGCATTGAAAACTAAAATTTGAATGACAAAAAAAAATATTTACTTAAATTTTAGTGATTAAATTGAAATTTTTAATAATTTAATAATTATTTTAAAAACACAACTATATTTTAATAATCAATAATATAATTTACCTTAAATTTTATTGAATTTTAGTATTATATTTTTAATTTCTTTAATTTTTAATAAAAATAATAAAATTAAAAATATTTCATGAAATATTTTATTAATGTAAGTAAAAATTTTATTTTAATTTCATTACTTTTATCTAAAAGTCAATAAAATTGAAAGTAAAATAACAAATTCCCTAAAATTGAATCATAGTTGCAAAATTCAATTGGCAACTTTGATCTTTTAAGTAATAATTTCTTTGCGTCTTATCACTCAAACTAAATTCCAATGGTAATCAAAATAATAGGACCATGATGGTTTATTCCTACCTATATGTAGGAAAATTTGATGATTATGAACAGCTAAAAGAGTTTGGGAAATCAAAGGAGTTTTCAGAATCAGCAATTTATGCACTGAAAGGGAAGAAGGATTTTCCAAACAACCTTTCATATTCGCTCAAGGCAGCATTCCAGGTTGAAGGTTGTGACTATGAGTTTGGGACAAGCTGGGCAAGAAAAGTTAGTAGAAGAGACCTACTAAAATATTAATAACAGAGTATGTATTGATTTGATTGTAAAGTGTAAACCTTGAATTTCGAGTATAATTGATTACATTTATTTCAGGTTGGATGGTTGGAAATTCACGAGAGGTGGAAATCCACCTTTCTCATGCCCAACCCACCGCCCTTTCTAGGGTGTACGCCGTCTAGGGGTCCGGCAGCAATGACTCAACAGAAAAGGTCGGCTACAGGCCTGCTTGATGTCCTTATTAGCAAAAACAGCCCTATATTTGCCACCCTGACAGGAAAGCTCCAATTCAGGATGTTCGTATTCAGGATGTTTGCATAATTTTTGTATGCAAACGTAGATAGATCCAAAAAAAAAAAAAAGAAAGAAAGAAAGAATCAGGCAGAATCAATAATTCGAGATTATGTTACACGTGGTTTGTCATTGTCTCTCACATGGGGGCCATGTTTTACTGTCTCGGCTTCAAATCAAGGACGACATGGTTTCATGTACAACTGTTTGAAAAATAAATACATGCAATAAGAAAACAAAAGAAGCTTTGTAAAAGTAATAAGTAAATTATTAGTAAGCAAAATTTATATAATTTTTTTTTTCATAAAGTTCAGGTTTTTATCCCAGTAAAATTAAAAAACTAAGAATTTACGGACATATTACATCAGTGTTGTCGAGAGTACTTATTTTAGAAGAGTGAGCTTTGTGTTTTTCTAACAGCTAACAAGTTTAACAATGAATATATATGCAGGTCCAGGAACCGGCTATATTGATTCAAGTTGTGATTTTTGTGATTTACAACCTGCTCACTCTCAGTGAATATTTGAAAATCGGCTTGTCCATCCGATCATTTTTAGTTTATCATATTTCATTTTTATCTTTACTTAGATCCTCCTATTATTTCTTAAAATTTAATTTTATCTCAAAAGTTTCTACATATTTCTTTTTCTTTTTCTTTTTTTTTTTTTTTATCTATCCTTGACACCTCATTTCCACAATTGTTCATTTAATTTTTAACTTTCTCAAATAATTTAGTACTTTTAAGTTTTTATTCAAAACTTTTTACTTATAAGAAAATTCATTTCTTTAATTTATCATCTTTTTTAATGTAGTTTCTTTTTTTTTTTTTTTGAAATTCTTAATCTATCATTAACTTCTTATCTAATTATATATTTTGTCGAAAAAGATATTACGCATTTAAACTTTTTTAACTTATAAATTCTAAATGCCAACTCTAATAACATATCAATTGATTCAAAAAATAATCGTTTGTATAATATAATAACTAATTTTCAACTTATATGATACACAAGAAATACAAAACAAATTTTTAAAATTCAATGTAAAAGAAAATTTAATTGTGTGTAATAACGTGTGATTAAATCAATGTGTTTAAATAGTTAAGTAGATGAATTTCATTCTAGACAATATTGTTTTTAAATAAAAGACATTATAACATTTAATTAATAAGTAAAAATCAACATTGCAATCATTTTCAGAAGAAAATGATGATAATTTTTTAAGAATTCAAATAAAATTTAAATATATTGAAATAGAATATAATTTAAATATAAAATAAAAATATATGAAATAGATCATTTAATTTTATAAATTATTAGATTTTTAACGTAATACTTTAGTATTTGAATATTTTGTTGAATAATTTTATTTAATTTGTTTAAAATATGAAAAATTAAGAGTTTAAAATATAATTTAACTTAAATGTATTTATTATTTAGTTAACCCAAAAAATTAACTGAATTGACCGAATTAAATTTAGTTGATTAATTTTTGAAATTCATTAATTTAATTCGGTTAATGAAAATAAAATATTATAATTCAATTAATTCAATTTTGAATAATTCAATTCGAAATTAACAGAATTGACCAAATTAATACCCTTAATTTTTTCACATTTTTCTAAGAAAAGAATACAAAATTACAAATTAAAATGAAAGTCCTTATCCAGTTTCTTAATACCCGTTTAGAAGATAAATAATGAGAAAAAAAAAAAACTTGATTCGAATTTGACTCGATTTTTCATATAATTCGATTCGAATTCAATTGAATTTTATTGATTCAATTTGGTTTGATTTATTGATTTATAAATTTTATTTTTTTATATATATTATTTTAATATAAAATTTTAATGTAAAATAATTATTTTTATTTTATAAAAATTTAAAAAATATATAAAAATTAATAAAAATATATAATTCATTCTTATTTATTTATTTTTATTTTTTACTTTTCGATTTTAAAATTTGATCCGAACCTAATATATATATTTAATATATAAATTTAATTCAAAAAAAGTAAAATAAATCAATTCAAATCAAATTAAATACTATAATTTTAAATTAAATTTTTTTTCAATGCTATAATAGATTTAAAAGTCAACTAGCCTCATCCATTATTGACCATGAATATCTTAATCTTAAAATAAAATTTTATCTCTAGAGAATGTTTCTAATAAATGTTAAATTTTTAACTTTAAAATTAATTTTAATTTTAATTATCCAAATAAATAATTTATCCACAAATTTTGCAATTTATTGCTCCACTTGCAATATTACTTTGACCATCTAATTCACAAACCACAATCATCTCATAAAATTTTTTGGTAAATCTTCAATCCCAATCACTCTTTTAACAATAATATTCTCATCATTATCTTTGATCATTAGCATTTTTGTTGCATTTGACAATAAGCCACTAGAATTTACATTTTACATTAGTAAGCTAATATTCTATGTAATATATCAAATTGTAACCATTACAGTATTACCAATTGTTAATATCTATATAAACAATATTTTGAGTTTTTTTAAAAATAATATATGTTGATAGAAGTTATTTTAGTGTATTATTTTAAAAATTTAAATTTAGTATAAATATATTTATAAATATACATGAATTTATATATGATAATACTATTAATAGTCTACAGAATAAATATAAATATTTTTAAAAACCAAATAAATAGGTTTAAAAGTATAAGAATTTATATCATCAATTTATCATGATAATATTAAACATTCAATATGATAATATATTATTTAAATGAGTATTTTTTTTTCGTATAAATATTAAGATATAAATCAAGAGATGCAAAAAAAAAAACCTTTGACTTTATGAATATTAAACTTTAGAAAGAAAGCACAATTATTTTTTTAAAAAAGATTGAAATATTTATAAACTTTGATTTGAAAAAAATAAAGTATAATGGAAAAGCAAGTTACAATAAAAAATAAAGAAACCTAACTTTCAAGAGTAGTCATTTTTAATTAATTTTATTTTTATTAGGTTAAAAATAATCAAAAAACAAAAGATAAATTAAAAATAATAAAATAAGTGTCACATTCATGTATTGGATGAAAAAAATTAATCTACCAAAATTTACTAAAACGAGTTAAAACTAACGAAAACAATCGATATTATCCAGTACCAGGTTTAGTACGAAAAATATCTTTAGATGTATTGTGTTTTGATATAACTAAAGCGTACCAATCGATACGACTGATACCAAAACAAATTAATGACATTGATATGTATTGCTTGTAGTGATTGCTTTATTGCTATAAGGGGTTTAGGTTCCTCGGCTTATAACTTTATGCATCTTTCTATGTTATATAGCAATGAAACTTTTAGTCTTCTTGTGGTTTCAATATATACTAGTAATATGCTTGCGTGTTGTTATGGTTTTAAAATTTGTTATTTATAATTAATAATATTCATGATGAATTTAATAAATTAGTAAGTATAATTTCGTGTACAATTTTAATAAAAATAATGATCAATGAAAATTTATCTACTAATATTTGAATAATGTATACATCTTAACTTATATAATAAATCAAAATCATGTCCACTATAAACATAGTTAAAAAAGATTAAAATAGATAATTAAAAAAATTAAAACTAAAAAAAAAAGATCCAAGAAAAGAAAAAAAAAATGAAAAGAGAGCCATGTGGATATCTCCACTTAGGAATGGCAATGGGTTAAGTAAGGGTAAATTTATGCTCGTCCAAATTTTGACCCGACATCGGTTTATTATTTTTTATATTTAACCTAACATATATAAATGTATAACTAGCATTTGACTCTACTTGACAAAAAAATAAATTCAATAATATAGCATTCATGAAAATATTATTTTTAATAGAAATTATATTTTAATTATATATAAATATGTTGTTTTATTAAATTAAGATACCAAGCATAATACCGCATATCTATTATGACTTTGACTCCTATTTTAAAATAATCATCCCTATTGGACTGGTAGATTAACTCATTGGATACATGTTATTTTACCATCAGAATCTTCATTGATCTCATTTTTAACAAAATTTAGGTGCCACATTGACAATTTAGTTGCCTATTTATCTTTTCAAACATAGACAATTTAAAAAAAAAAAGAAAAATGCTTAAGCAAAAAAATTAAAAAAAGTCAAATGAGATACTATATAGACACTTCCATTTAAGATGATAAGGATTTGGTTTGGATAGGCCTATGCTCATCTTAACTCTTGCTTTTTTTTTTTTTTAATAATTCAACTCGATTCTAATTTCTATTTGATATCTAATTATTATTTTTTTATAGCCAATCTCAACCCAATACATAAATTTATAACCCGCATCCTACCCGTATATATCCAAAATTAATTAAATGATCTAAATTTAGTACAATGTTTATAAAAAATTTCTAATATAAATTATATCTTAATTGTTTATTAATATAGTATTTTTATTAAAAGAATGTATAAAATAATAATTTTATTAATATAATACATATACATAAATATCAAATTAAAATACAAAATGAAAAATAAAAAATATTTTTCTTATACTCAAGGTGAAACGAAATAGCCTAAACCTACCTCCAGTCTAATCCCAATTTTTAAAAAGAAAAAACTCACACGATCTCGAATTAAAAAAAACATACTTATTAGATAAAGATGAGTTGAAACCTATCAAACATAGATTATTTTGTTATTCATATCTTTATTGACTTATTTATTACAAAATTTATCTAATTAAAAAGGTCAAAATAAAAAAAAAGTAAAAAAAAAAAATCAAAATGGGGTGTCATGAGATCACTTTTATCAGCCTTAATTTTTTATAAAATTTAATGTATAAATTAAAAAAAAAAGACTAAAACTAAAAATCCAAAAATTAAAAAAAGCCAAGAGTTGAAAAACAAATACGGATGCCACATCAACACCTTTATTTGTATAAATTTCTTACAAAATTATCTACTTTAAAAAAGAAAAGTATCTAAAAAGAAAAAGTTTCGTTTAATAAAAAATTTAAATGGCCCTAAACATAATTTTAAAAAATAAAAAAATATTTATTAAATATGACAAAATAAAAAAAAAAGATAAAAGAAAGATAAAAAATAAAAAGTAAAAAATTAAGAGAAGTCATTAGAGGTCATGTGATATCCAAATGAGTAAAATTAATATATTAAATAAATGAGAAGGGTTCAACTTATAAAAAAAAGGTTTACGTTTTTTTTAATCTTTAATTTTAACAAACTTAATGAATAAGATTAAACCCCTTTTTTTTTGGGTTATCTTTTCCACTTATCTCTCTTATTGAGCCTATATTGAAGGTTAAAAAAAAGTGTAAAACTTTGTCATCTCCAGTTGTGATACATCAAATCTTATTCCCTTTAAGAACATGAAGTTCCTAAGTAAAATTTATAAACTTGAAAGGAGTTAAGAGATTGACAAATATTTCCTCTTACCTTTTTTTTTTGTACATTTTTTTTGGATGTCTTAAAATTATGTCCTATTTTTTTTAATATTTAAAACTCTTTTTTTATATATTTTAAAATTATTTTTTAAGATTTTTTTTTTTGATATTAAAAATTATGAAACTTTAATTTTATAAAAAATATTTAAATTTTAATATTGAATACATTAAAATCAAATTTTTTTAAAACTCTGTGAGAATCAATATATGATAAATATTTTGATACAGATGGAGTATATTTTTTTATTATATTAATTTGAATACATAGGGACTACTCCTAATACTATTTGTCATTATATGTTGCTTCATTGATTTAAATTATCGAGAAAAACTAAATATCTAAACATTGATAATATATGAGTTTGTTTTTATATACTACCAATGTAAATTTTATGAAATAAGAGATTGATATATATTTGTATTTTTATTTTTTAATGTATCTAAGGATATGTATTATTTTTTCAATTCCTCTTATAAATCTAAAAATTCCACTTATAGCAATCAAATAATTTTTTAGAAAATTATTTCATATAGATATAATTATTGATTCAAAATTTGTTGTAATTGAATTTGATCTTTTTCTACACGAGTGAAAGCATATCTTATGACAAGCCTAAGATATCCATCCATACTTCATGTGAATTGTGAAACAACAAATATAGTATTTTAATCTATAGGTGAAATAAGTTGAAAACGCTTGAATTAGTTACATATATCTCTACTTATAATTATAGAAATTGCTTGATTCCAAAACTGAAAATTGAGAAAGAAAATGCAACTTTTTTACGATTATTAATTGAAAAATAATGCAATTTTATTAAAACATAAATCTCTTTTAAATATAACCATTATAAAGTTAGAAAGGAGGCCTCAAAATCTTTTATGAACACACAACACATACCATAGCAGCACTCTACGCACTCTTCTATGGCACCCAAGGAATTCTGTCTCCCCTTGTATGAAAAAATTGCTCGTAAAAACACTATCCACAGAGCATTGGATATCACTCTATTGTTCCTTCTCGCTTCCCTCCTGTTTTATCGACTCCTTGCTCTTAAGAACCATGGATTTGTCTGGCTCCTTGCTTTCTTATGCGAGTCATGGTTCACTTTCAACTGGTTTCTCAATGTCAGCTCCAAATGGAATCCTGTGGAATTCAAAACGTATCCAGAAAACCTTGAACAGAGGTACAATGACCATTATCTTTCTGTTACTGTTTATTATAAATAATTTGTTCATATATTTTGTTGTCAGGTTTCCGGAGCTTCCCCCTGTGGACATGTTTGTGACGACAGCAGACCCCGTGGTAGAGCCGCCGATTATGACTGTAAACACCGTTCTCTCTTTGTTGGCTGTTGATTATCCAGCTCATAAACTTGCTTGCTATGTATCCGACGACGGCTGCTCCCTTCTCACCTTTTACTCTCTGGTGGAAGCTTCGAAATTTGCCAAGCTTTGGGTCCCATTTTGTAAGAAATACAAAATTCAACTCAGGGCTCCCTTTAGATTCTTCTTGGACGATCCTACATCATCCTCTGCAAATTCTGAGTTCAAACAAGAATGGAAAAAGATCAAGGTACCCAATTCCAAAGTTGCGAGAGCAAAATTAATGTTGTTAATAATAAATTAAAAAGTATCTTCAGATTTTGTCAGAGTGTAATATCCTAATCTATGTAGGCTGAGTACGAGCACCTTAGCCTAAAAATAGAGGAAGCAGGACGAAAATCAACTCCATGTGATCTAAGTGGTGAGTTTGCTGTTTTCTTCGAGATTGAACGCAGCAACCATCCAACGATCATCAAGGTAACTCATTGTAGAAAAAAGACTGTCTTAAGTTTGAAATGTTCTCCACTGTTCTAATTAATCGAAACAAAATAATGTATATTTGGTTATTAATTTGGAATCATTCGAATTGTTTTCTTGTAGATCATAGCAGAGAACAAGCAAAGCTCTCGGGATGATGATGTGCCACATTTGGTTTACATTTCCAGAGAGAAACGGCCGAAACAGCCACATCATTTCAAAGCCGGTGCCATGAACGTTCTGGTAATTAACTAAAAATCAATTCCCCTTGAGGCCAAATAATTTGTTAGGTATAATAAATCAGCCTTGGGTTTTCGTTTGAAAAACAGAGTAGAGTGTCAGGATTGATGACGAATGCGCCCTTCATGCTGAACGTAGACTGCGATATGTTTGTGAACAATCCACAAGTTGTTCGTCAAACAATGTGTCATCTTCTCGGTTCCAAGAGTGAAAGTGAAATCGCATTTGTTCAGCATCCTCAACGCTTTTATGATGGACCGAAGGATGATCCCTACGGAAACCAATTTGATATTTTTTTTGAAGTGAGCCATATAAAATTTTCATGAACCTCAATGAATTTTCTACTTCTCTGTTTTCTTCTTTCCTTTTTGGAATTGCTTCATTCACTAAGAGAATTTACATGTTGATGTGTTAGTATGTGTTCCCTGGAATAGCGGGAATCCAAGGACCCTTATATGGCGGAACAGGATGTTTTCACAGACGAAAAGTTATCTATGGTCTATGGCCTGATAACGCAGAAAATCAGGGAAGAAATCATACATCAATTGAAGGTATATACTTGATGAACATTCTATCTTTAAATTAAGGGAGTAAGAGACCATTGTTGTTATGCTATGATTTAATATTTTTACTTTCGTTAATTTTTGGATAAAAAGTAATAGAATTAAAATATTTCATGGAATATTTCATTATTGCAAGTGAAAATTTTATTTCAATTTCATTATTTTTTATTTAAAAATCAATTTTAAAGTAAAATAACAAAATTCAATGAAATTTGTTCTAAAGTAATAATTTCTTTTCGTTTTATAACTCTAACTATATTCCAA
This sequence comes from Durio zibethinus, assembly GCF_002303985.1. The sequence goes on along the minus strand of NW_019167938.1, from coordinate 9,647,725 downwards.
TGGTTATTAAAATAATGGGACCGTGATGTTTTATTCTTTTCTATATGTAGGAAAATTAGATGATTGTGAACAGTTAAAAGTGTTTGGCAAATCAAAGGAGTTTTCAGAATCAGCAATTTATGCATTGAAAGGGAAGAAGGATTTTCCAAACAACCTTTCAGATTCTCTTGAGGCAGCATTCCCGGTTGCAGGTTGTGGCTATGAGTTTGGTACAAGCTGGGGGACAAAAGTTAGTAGAATAAACCTACTAAAATATTAGTAGCAGAGTATATATTGATTTGATTGTAAAGTGTAAAACTTGAATTTCGAGTATAATTGATTACTTTTACTTCAGGTTGGATGGATATATGGATCCATGGCTGAAGATGCCCTTACGGGGTTGGAGATTCACAAGAAAGGGTGGAAATCCACCTTTCTCGCACCCCACCCACCGGCCTTTCTAGGGTGTACGCCGTCTGCGGGTCCGGCAGTAATGAGTCAACAGAAAAGGTGGGCTATAGGCTTGTTTGAAATCCTTGTTAGCAAAAACAGCCCTATATTTGCCACCCTGAATGGAAAGCTCCAATTCAGGATGTTGTTATTCTACATCTGGTTGTTTTTATGGGGCGTCTCCTCAATTCCTGAGCTATGCTATACTGCTCTGCCTGCATATTGCATCATCGCCAACTCCCATTTTTTGCCCAAGGTGAGGACAATCTAGTAACTACATGTAGTATAATAGTCGTATAGAATTGACAGTGGGTCGGTCCTTATATGTTTTCTTTTTATTTTATTTTTATATATAGCACATTGTAGTCAAGGGATAGAATAATGGGATGCAATTTGAATTTTATATGCCTTCGTAAATGTCTTTTTTTAAGTTTATATAGATAGATCCCAAAAAATGAATGAGGTAGAATCAATTAATGGACATCAAGTTATGTGTTACGTCTTTGTCTCTCACCTCGGTGCCATGTTTTACTTTCTTGACATCAAATCAAGGCCACATATAGTTCAAGTTTCATATACAACTGTCCGAAAACAAGTACATGCAATAAGAAAACAAAAGAAGCTTAGTAATATTTAGTAATCAAAATTTAGATAGCATTTTTTGGTGATGAAGTTCAAAGGAATATTTTCCTGATTAAATATCATTACTTTATCTTTGAAACAAATTAGTATAACGTAATTGTATGAGTTATATAAACTACTCCTTCCGTCTTATATGCAATGTCTAATTTTAATCTTGTATAAAATTCGAGAAATTATAAATCAATATTTAACTTTAATTGATTGTAAATTTTCTTTAAAAAAATTACTTCTGATTTAAAAAAAAAAAAGTATTTAGGGAAAGTAAAAATGATTTTTTTTTTTAAAAGAGTGACCTTTATGTGTTTCTAATAGCTAACATGTTTAACAATGAATATATATATGCAGGTCCAGGAGCCAGCCATATTGATTCCAGTTATAACTTTTATGATTTACAACCTGGCCACTCTCAGGGAATACTTGAAAACCGGCATGTCCATCCGAGCATGGTGGAATAACATGAAAATGGGAAGAATAATAGCAACCTCGGCGTATTTATTTGGATTTTTAACTGTCGTCCTCAAACTGTTAGGGTTGTCTGATACAGTTTTTGAAGTTACAAAAAAAGATCAATCTAATTCCGACGGTGACGAAACTGACGGTACCACAATATTTACTTTCGATGAGTCACCAATTTTTGTGCCGGGCACGACCATTTTGCTTGTGCACCTGACAGCACTGCTCGCCTTTTTCTTAGGGTTGCGACCATTAGTTGATGATGTTGGGCAGGGAGTAGGGCTAGGGGAGGTCTTGTGCAGCCTATGGGTGGTGCTATGCTTCTTGCCATTTCTGAAAGGGTTGTTTAAAAGAGGAAAATATGGGATTCCTTCTTCCACCATATTCAAGTCTACTTCGTTGGCATTAGTTTTTGTTTATTTGTGTAGGACTTCTTGGGGTTGAGACTTGGAGTTTGTACTTTTTTATATAGAAGGGGCATAGACCATGAAAAAAGAGGAAAGAGATTTAAGGATCTTTGTATCCTCTTATGACCTCCTTAACTACTAGTCAATAAGTTGGGGACTACATTTCCATTTTGGTGCGTAGATTAAATTTTCTTGTAAACGAAGATGTTAATTATATTTTCTTCGCTACAAACGATCAAATTGTCCTTTAGAAAATACTCTAGTAGTTAAAATTTATTATTCTAATTTTAGAGATCTTGAGTTGACTCTTATCATGTATAAGAAAAATGAAGTTTTTTAGAAATTAATTATTGAGTGAGAAAAAAAATTTACTCAAATTCTAATGATTAAATTGAAAATTTTAAAAGTTTAATAATTATTTTATAAATATTATCATAATTGAGTGACCAGTTACATATTTTACCTTAAAATAAATCGATTCATCTATTATTTTATGGAAGATTTTGAGGAGCATTGCATTGATAATGCAATGAACAGAAAGTTCTATAAGAATTTAACCATTTTGATAATGAAATTTGATTGGAAACAGGATATCTATGATTTTTTGAGATTTGATTGGTGAAATCACGTGTTTTTATCTTGAACTGTCAAATGATACATTGTGTATTTCACAATTTAGTTAATAACATGAGAATTTTGATTTTTTTTTTCTAATAATGTCATCAATATCACAAGACAATATATGATTTATCACTTGAAAATCTTCAAGTAATTTACTTAATAAATTTTAATTGGCACTAGAGAAAATTTAAAGAAAAATTTTGAAAAACATGTGATATTTTTATGACTGAATAAAAATTTTCTCGTCCTATGTCATGTCTGATGAATTTTTCTAAACTAAAGAAGAAAATAATAAAAGCAAAAAAGTAATATAATTAATTTCTTACCGAACGAAAGATATATAAAACTATAAATTAATGGTAGATGGGTCACATACTTTCCAATCATATAAGGTTTGAATAAAAATTTAAAATTTTATATTTAACATTATCAGCATATAAATTATATATTTTCAGTTAAATAAAAACAACTGAAAGTGGAACCTGAACATTGAGGACAGTGTCAGCATTATATGTTCATCCAAGTGCTGTTAACTTTTCGTTTCAATGATAGAGGTTGTGGAGACCGTCGGTGGACCAACTTCTATATCAGCATTAATGGTGGTACTTTTCGGGTGAAAGGTACTAAGTATGTAGACACTTTATACGGTACGCGATTAAATAAACGAGGTCTAAATTACCTTGATTTGGATTTAATCCAAGTCCAAATCAATTGGGTTTCATTCTAATTCAAGCTTAATTATTAATTATTTATATTTTATATTTTATTTCTATGTTTTTATGTTTTTATGTTTTTATGTTTTTATATTTTATTATTTTTATCTTATTTATCCATATATATATTATTTATTTATTAGTCTTTTTTTTATTTGATTTTGGATTTTTATTATAGTTTATCTTTAATTTTAATTCATTTATCTTTAAATATTTTATTTTATTTTATCTAATTATTTTTTTTTAAAAAAGAAATAATTGAAAAATGGATGATCAGCCGAAATCAAAGAGACAAGGATGCTGATGAAATTAGATAATTAAACTAAGGAAATAAGGGAGTTTATCCTCAAATGATAATTCATATCTTAATTTCGAAATTGAATAAAGGTTTTTTTTAAAGAAAAAACATTATTTTCAATCTGGTGATAAGGTAGAGCCTTTTGAAGAATCCAATCTTGAATAAAATATTGATTGAGATTTAACTTTTTTCCTATAAATAAATAGTACATCATTACAACAAGACAATAACATAGAGATCAATTAGAGCAACAAAAGAAAAAAAAATTTTACAGAAGTAAAGTAGGAGAAGTTTTTGCATAAAGATTTTTGAAAATTTTGGGGAGTTTTGGTTTTGGTTTGCCATTTGAGTATTCAAGAAGCTAGAAGGTTTAAATTGATACTTTTTGGCTTTTTTATTTTCTAGAAATTTCAAAAATTCTTTTTGTAAAATCTAGTTTTTCGTTGAATTTGTCGATAACATTTCAACAAATTTTCTCAGTTTTCAACGATTTTTTGATAACATCTCTAACTTTCAACAAAAATTTTCAGATTTTGGTAGAACTCTGAAGAACTTCTGACCAAGTTTGCAAAATCTGGCCATCAATTTTTTTTTTTTTTTTGTTTAGAAAAACAGAAAGGAAATGAGAGAAAAAAAGAAAAGTTGGTGAAAAAAGAAGGGTTTTGGGGTTTTATACGCTGCATAAGCGACGTCTTTTAGGTTTTTTTTTTATTATTTTGGAGTTGATTTGCGTGTTTTATCAAGTCTAACTCGACTTGTTGCCAACCCAGTTTTGTAACTAGTTTCATTCAGTTGCTATTGAGTTGAGTCGAGTCGAGCCAAGCTCTCAGCCATTTTAACTAGCTTTTGTTCTTGCAATCAAGTCATTTCTTAAGTTAAGTCGAGTCGAGCCCTCAGTTTTTTTTATTTATTTGTTTATTTATTTTTATTTGATAAATTAAGATTATTTAATTATTTATTTATTTTTTGAATATGTCTTTTCTTTTTCAAAGAATTTTTTTAAAGGAAAGTTAAATATTTTTTTAAGTAAGAAAAAATTTAAAATTAGGGAAAAAGTTAATATATTAAAATTTTCTTAAGATAAATTTAAAGAAAACTTGAGGAAAAAATTGAGAAAAAAGTTGAAATATCAATTTTTTCTTAAATTAAATAAAAAGTTTTTAAGGAAAAAGTTGAAATATTAAATTTTATTTAATAAAAAATAATTTCAAAAAATTAGAAAAAAGTTAAAGTATCAATGTTTTGCTTGAATAAAAAATAATTTTAAAAATTCTAAGGAAAAGCAAAATATTGAATTTTCCTTAAATAAAAAATTTAAGAATTTGAGAAAAAAGTTGAAATATCAATTTTCTTTAAACAAAAAATTAATTTCAAAAAATTTTGAAGAAAAGGTTGAATTATCAAAATTTCTTTAAAATTAAAATTTTCTAAGAGTTTCATAAAAAAAATGTAAATGTTAAATAATTCAACGACATTGTCTCTGTAAGAAAAACAATTGTTTTCTTGTATACTCTTGAGGTGAAGGAATTCCTTATGTGAAAATATTGAAGTTAATTGAAAGTAATTTCCAATGCATTTAAATTTTAAAAACACTTAATGGATATTACGAAAACAGTTAATACTATCCGTTGATAGACGTTATAAGAGTGTTATAACATTTTTCATGCATAATCGTACTCTTGGATCTAGCTTGGTTTTGTACGTTAGAATCTACCTTTTAAAGATACTTGAGTCAAGCTTGGGTTTTAAAATGGGATCAATTTGATCATGTGGCTAATCATACCTAATCTAAAAAGATTGATGGTAACTTCTAAGACCATGTCTAGCAGTCAAGTTCATGGATTTGTACGTTATAACAGTTTAATGATTTCAATTAGAAATAGCATGAGTTAGGCTAGCAAATCAATTTATGTTATCCAAAAGCCTAATAAATTTGATTTTTTAAAAAGATTTTATTTATTTATTTATTTTTTAAACTGTATTTATTATGTCATTCATATGTATGTATATAACATGAACTTTATACTTAAGTTTCGTCCCTTTAGAAAAGTGCAAAATACTTACACTTTTGTGAGGTTTTAATGCCTCCACAATGGCACACGAAATACTCTTACTTAAATTGAACCTTTCCACTTGTAGCCTATAATGGATGAAGATTTTGGTGCTTTACTAGTCTGTGATGGACAAATATATAAAGAGCAATTTGGGAACCTTTAGATTATCAACCTTAAACCATATATAACGAACTCTAAAAAAACCTAACTTATAGGTAAAGCCATGTCCTTTCCCTTAAAATGGACAAGAAGTTTAGGATTCATTCTTTCTTATTATATATGATACTCTAATTTATTTCATTTGTTTTTTTTTTCCAGTGGACTAATTAATCTTTCTTTTTGTCTGTTCCATTTTGCATGATTTATGTGCATACCATAAAGTTGCATAATGAATATTTGCCTTAAACAATCGTCAATAAAGGGATTTTCATGGAATTTATGGAACAACTAGTCTACTTTTCATCCATACTGGCTACAAAGAGATAGCAGTGGTTAACCTTTTTAAGAATGTGGAGAATGGTTGCAATCTTTCACCATCAATATTAGTAGAGACTATCAAATCATTGAGCTATTGTTGCCAAAATGGAGGTTACCTCATAAAGTGTGTACCATTATTGTATTTATGGATGAAAAGCCATTTAAATTGCTAGAAAAGTGCATTCTCGAAGCTTTACTTCCATAATCGAACACCCATTAAAGAATTTTGTGAAAGTGAATGGCTAGAGTAAAAGTCTAAGAAGGAATGGGTTTCCTACAAAGGCTGGCAAACATTGAGGTGACATGGTTAGTCCCATAGATGAATCGAGAGCTCATGTTATATCAGTGTGGATAGGAGACTATGGTTCCACTTTTGGGCCTATAGGGGGTAATGAGTTATACACCATTCTTGGTGAAAAGATAATTTGGGGTAGAGCAATTCATTCCTAAGAGGCACAAAATTTGTTTAGCTCAAGAGTACTTTTAAAAAATTATGATGACTTTAGGAATTTTATGGGTGGAATTTTGAAAGATAAAATAATAAAATTTTTAATTTTAATTTTATATTTAAATAAATCTTTATAGTTTAATGTAGCTTTTAATTTATATTTAAATAAAGTTTTAATCTTTAATTTATACTTAAATAAGTTTTTAATATAAATTAATCTTTTATTTAAAATAAAAACTTATGTAAATATAAATTAAAAGATAAAGAATTAATTAGATATAATAAATGTATAAAATCTTTTTTAAGTAAAGTAAAATAATTCTGAGCTTTTCTAATTAACTGTTTATTTTGTACTCGCTCTATCACTACAGGGGTTTTGGTTTTTAGTAGCGTTTTTTTAACTGTTTAGTGGCGTTTATTAACACCACTATAAGGTTACGGCGTTTGTGAAAAAATGCCACGCAGAGTGCCGCCTAGACACGTGTCGCGGTAAATAGCGGCATTTGTATGTGAAGTGCCGTTATTTTAGCGGCGTTTATATCTTAGAGACACCTCTATTTCAGTTACGTTTTTATAAGAAAAACGTCATTACATTGACGGCGTTTGTAACAAAAAACACTGGTACTTTGTATGGCATTTGATTATGAAAACACCTCAATAATTGCGACGTTTGTATCTTTTAAGCGTCATAATGGCGTTGTTATGAGAAAAACGTTGTTGCTTTTCTGACGTTTCTATAAAAAATACCACCTAACTAGCGGCGTTTGCTGGAAAAAGCGTCGGTACTTATAGTGATGTTTTATGCCATAAACACCACTAAATTATTCATTCAACGGCATTGCCCAACGCAAATGCTACCATTATGTAAAAATATATATATTTTTTACAATTTTTATAATAAATTTTATTTTTAGTGAAGAGCTTAAATTCAAAAACTGAAATTAATATTAACTTTATTCATGTTTAAATATACATCTAATTAATACAAAATTTATTTAGAATAATAACATTCAAATATTGTAAATACATTAACCAAATAAAAAATTAAAATGTATGCAATGGATGACTACATACATTTTGTTGGCTGCCAATTGATGAAGAAAAATTTTCACCTTGGTCACTAGCATGCTCAATAACCTAATGAATAATACCATATAATTTTTAACACTTTATCGTATGCTTATTTTTTATTTAAAAATTTTAATATTTACTAAATATAATACCTGAGTTGATGGAGCACCAAGAGCATTTCCTGGAAATTATTGTTGCATAAAATTCATAAGATGATCGAATCGATCATGCAACTGCTAAAATTTTACACGCTTTAGCTTCATTCTAGTACGTTCTTCTTTAATTTTGGCATGCTTCTGTTCTCTTTCTGCTTTCATTTGCTAAAAACGTTGTTGCATAGTTTGCATTTCCCCTCTCAATATTGAAATGTCTCGTGAAAACTGACTTGCTGAGAGTGTAAATTACAGAGAGTTATGTCCATAGTAGGCAGATAGTGTTGGACCCAATCTAAGGCCTGGAACCTGTCCATGCCTTTCTTTTCCAGCAACTTCTATGAATATCTGATTTTTCATTTCTTGCATGTTGAGAGAACCTTCAGATGCTATTTCAATCTTAGCAGCCATTTTCTCTTTTGTTTTCTCCTGTGAATTTGTCATATACAACAATCAAGTTTAATGACTAATTGATTATATGTTAAAAAGAGTTAATATTTACTTTATGTTAAATAGATGATTCAAATTACCATAATTTTTTGTGTTTCGACATTCATGTAAGATCCATCATTTTTTGTGTGTGTAACGTAAAAAAGTTTCACACGTCCAATTGTACCGCCCATCTCATTCTCCTATACAAAAACATATGTTATTTGATAGGATGCATATCAACCACAACTTATTTATGCATATCAATCCTGTCAATCAAGTATGAAAATTTTGAATAATTTTAATCTTCTTTATTTATATTTTGGCCCTGTAACAACACAATAGTCTTAAATATACGCAAAGAATAAAAGCATTTTGGGCTTTCAGACATATCGATAATGGAAACCAAATTCAATTATTTTTTTTCAGTTTAATATGAAAGATTGATGTCATTCAATATGTTGAAAGGCATCTAAAATTTATTTGTATATTTACCTTTTATATGCAAAAATATTCCCAAACAGAGATAACTGACAACTTTTTCTCTCATATCAACCATAGAAACCAATTTCAATCAATCAGACAAGCTTAATATCAAGTATTGAAGGTATCGAAACTATTAAAAATCAACAATAACAATAACCAGATAATAAAGGCGTAAATATACGTAAACAGTAACTTTTCATACATATCATTTGTGTAACTAAGTTCAAAACTTTCGATAATGTCCTTATCATGTATTGAAACAATCAAATCTATTAAAACATAACAATAAATGTTAATTTCCATATTTACCTTTCAACGGCAGAAAAAGTTCATTAATTAGAATAAGTTAATTATCATAAACTTACGATTTTTTTTTGCTTTCTTGTAAAACTTTTTGATCCACTTGTATGGCTATATTTCTGCTTCTTTCTGCTACCAATCTCAATCTGTTCTATTTTCTGTCATAAAAAATAATTGCTTATATGATAGAAATACAATTATTACCAACTGAAACCATCAAACACTTTCATCATTTCATTCTATTATACAACTATAAACTAGTACCTCTCTTTTTCTTGAGAACCAAAATCTAACCAATTGTTCATATTGCCACCTAATCACAATATAGGGTAGATTTTGCATCATCACCTCTACAGTACTATTTCGATCGAAATACTTATTCTTCAAGCTATGCTTATAATCTTTCCATTTCTTTCCCAAGGACTTAAGCACATATGAAGTTGGTATTTCAAGTACAAATCTTGACTGTAATAATACAATAAGAAAAGTTTGAATAAGTAAACAAAATGTAAAATAAAAAATTTGGAATATATCTAATTAATTATACTAATACCTCAATAAAGTCTAACGTATCAGCTTTAACTTCTTCTAGAATATTATGCCATGTTTCATAATGAATAGGCAATTTCATTCCATTACGGGCTAGCATGCCTAGAAATCCAACCAATAGTTGAGCCTCTTCACTAATTGGTTGCCTATCAGAGTTTGCAGACATTACAATACGCTCGTTAGGAGGTAGTGCAAATAATTCCTTCAAAGTTGTCCAGCCTCTGGTCCTCCGTTGACCATTGTTATCAACTGCAACAAATATATAATATATTTATAAAATCATAATACTCTTATCATTATACTCGAATTCCAAAATTGAATTATATCATACTTGCATTCGAATTTAAAGCATAATCAATTGATAAGGTACTATCTAAACCTAGACCTCCCATATTGCTAAATCTAATATCAGTTGAAGGGTTAGAAGTGATGTAGTTAGATCTGACAGTACGTTTATTTCCCTCCAAAAGATTCAGTCCATAGCCAATATCTACAGGTGCTACAGATGGTTCTGAACTAATATCTCTGATATGTTTTCTTTTCAATGTACTTTTTGCATTTTAGCTTACCTACATCATAAAGGTGAATATAGAAAAAATTTTAGTTTAAAAGATATATAAAGACATTTTCAATTTAAGAAATCAAAACCTACGATATATAAATAACATATCAATTTAATTAAATCAAAATATAATGTATGATTTAGAAGACAATAATTATACAATTACGAATGTGACATTATTTACATACTATTATTTACTACATTATGTCTTAAACACTCGAATTACAAATTATAGGTGCACAAAATCATGGTTCGTAAATGTCTTCAGTAACATCTTCGCAAACCCACGAGCGTTGGTACTACAAATATTCTCATCCAAGTTTTGTTCAACAAAAAGATAACATTCAGTTCCATGTTCATCATCATTTTTGGTATCTAACCCCATATTAAATAAGTCTCTAGATGTGTTTTGAAGAACAACAAACCAACCCAATTCTTTTGGATCTTCATAGTAAAATACTTGTTTCACTTGAGATAAAAATACATAAGGTTCATCGATAAGGTGTTGTCCGTGTGAATTAAGTGAGAAAAATTAACAAGTGTAAATCCGTACTGATCTTTTTTAAGACCCCTCACACTATTAACATCTGCCCAATCACACCGAAATAAGGCAACTTTTCACTTTCCATAATAATCTAACTCAATTATGTCATTAATCATGCCATAATAGTCAACATTTTCCTATAAAAGGTTTGTGTCCCTAGTACTAGCATAGCTAGTAGTTGATGAAGTCACAACAACTCCTGAATTTTATGTACTTCTAAATCTCTCATGGATTTTGTGTGAAATTTAAATCCATTGATGATGAAACCTTTGTATCGTTTCACAATTCGATTTGGACCGAGTGAAAGACACTTCATCTATTCACTAACAAGCCTTCCACTCTAAACCTATAAAAGTGGAATAAATATATATGTTATTAATGTTATTTTTACTGTAAGCATTCTCTGTAGATAAAAAATAATGGGAAGTATGGCATTACTTACAATTGCTCCTAACTATTCATGAAAGTTTTTAGCGAACAACTTATCAACCTCTCGAGGGTTTGATCGTCGATGATATACAAGATCTCTCAAATTATTTTTATACTCACTATAAAGCATCATGATAAAGTATTAATACAAAAAAAAACACAATAATTTATGCCTATTGTAATGTATAATTTACTTGCTAAACAACTTACGTGCAAAATGATTCAATTGAGTCATGATGAAAAAGAACATATCGATGTGCTTGTGCCCAAGATTTATCATCTAACTCCACCAATTCAGCTTTGCCTATGGGTTGTCCAAAACTTTGAAAAAGATAATTGTAGGCCGAGTCTGTATGCTGCATTTTAACATTTCTCGAAGGTTTATTAAATATCATTTCAACATCTTCCAAATAACAATAACAAAATGTCATACACTCTTCTGCTAAATACCCTTCAGCAATAGAACCTTCCGGATAGCGTTTGTTGCAACAATAAGATTTTAACCTTCCCAAAAACTTATAGCATAAAACATTACTCATATGTTATTTTAAGTAGATTGGCTTGAGAATCAATAAAAATGTAATCAATATATTAACAAATAATACCTTTCAATAGGATACATCCATCGATAATAAATTGGCCCACCGACCTTTGCTTCATATAGAAGGTAGATAACCGAATGCATCATAATAATGAAGAAGTTTGGAAGGAATATCTTCTTTAAATGGCATGAAGTAATCGCGGCTTGATCTTAAACTTTGTCAAGCTCTTCCACATTCATACATTTCTGACATAGAGATTTAAATATGTTACTCAATTCAATTACCATAGAAGTCACTTACTTTGACATTGATGAGCGTAAAGCAATTAGAAGTAAGTCTTACATCAAAATGTGATAATCATGTGACTTCAATAATGATAGTTTTTGCTCCTTGATATTCACACATCTTGATATATTTGACACATAGCCATCCAAGACTTTGGCATTTTTCAAAACTTTGTAAAACACATCTTTTTCGACTTTAGAAATCCTAAAACAAGCAGCAGACAATCGATATTTGCCATTAGGAAACAACATCGGATGGTCTGGGTGAATCCCTATATCAACTAGGTCAAGCTGACTTTTTAAGTTATCATTGGATTTTCTATTCACATTAAGAATTATCCCGATAAAATTTTCACAAACATTCTTCTCTATGTGCATCAAATCAAGGTTATGGCATAATAAATTATATTCTCAATAAGGTAACTAAAAAATATACTTCTTTTTTTTCACAACTCATACTCATTGGGGTCATCTACTTCATTGTCTTCTTCATCACTTTGAACATCAAGATCATCGACTTCTGTATGACTATCACTAACTTGCGTAATATGAGGCCAGACACCTTCAAAGATGTCCCTTACTATTTTTCTTGATAAAGTCATTTTTTTATGTGTAAAATTGATATCTTTTAATTTTAACAAGATAGTAGACCCACTAATGGGTAAAGGTGATCTCCTCAACTTTTCAGTTTCATCAAAGAGATATTTTTAGAATCTAAATCGATGATTATCATTTAACCATCGATGATATCCCATATAATATAACTTCTTACCATTACGTAATCATGTCGAATATGTCTTTGTAGCATAACATGGACAAGCATAATGACCTTTTATACTCCAACCAGATAAATTCACATAAGCAAAAAAATCATTCATAGTCCATAATAAAATAGCACGCATATTGAATTCTCTGTTTTTGATGCATCATATGTCTTAACTTTTTCTCATAATTGCTTTAACTCTTTAATAAGAGATTGTAAGTAGATGTCTATATCATTACTCGAATCTTTTTCTCCAAAAATTATCATAGATAATATCAATGATTGTTACTTCATAGCATTCCATGGTGACAAATTATTAGAAATCAATACAACTGCCCAAGTACTATAAGAAGTACTCATCATTTGGAACGGGTTGAATCCATTAAATGCCAATCCAAGCATAACATTTTGAGGATTAGATGTAAATTCTGGAAACCTAGAATGAAATGAGTTTCATGCCATTGAACTGTAGGATGCCTCAATGATATCCATCATCCGTCCGCTTCTCATAATGCCACCTCATTGAATCTGCAGTTTTGAAAGACATATAGAGTCATTGCAGTCTTAGTATTAATGGAAAATAACGTAAAACCTTAACTTTTTTTTGACATGTACCTCATCACCATCATCATTCAATCTTTCATCGAGATTTTTGTCGACCCAACGAGAAATACCACACAAATGATAAGATTCTTAATTTTTTTCTATCCCCTCAATACAACATGCAATCATTGGGACAACTATGAATTTTCTCATATCCGATACCTAAATTCTTGATCATCTTCTTTGATTCCTTATGAGATTCAAGAATTTTTACAAAAGGAAACATTTCTTTCATAAACTTAATAATAAAGTCAGAGAGTTTCTAGTCCATCCACATAAGCATTTTAAGTGAAAAATACGAACACAGAAAGAAAACCTTGATTGCTTCGATCCCTCAAAAAGTTCTTCATTCATCTCTCCAAGCAACCTATAAAACTTTAATGCTTCTCTTCTAGGTTGTTGGTCACGTACACCTATCCCATGTTCACCAAATTCATGCATTTTAACATTGGACTGATTAAATCCTTCATTTTCATGAAAAAGATTATGAAAATTTTGGTTATGAATGTTAAATTTATCTCGCAACATGCCTTCAATATTATTTGCTATAAAGGGATCATGTTGGTGATAGGAAGCCTTTGATGATGAAAAAACTGTAGTGGAAGACCTTGACAGTACAGAGTCTCCATGAAAATATCAATTAACATATCTCGATAGAAAACCAATACAAATTAAATGCTCATAAACAACTCAACGCATTTACCACTCGATATTAGCACATTTCACACATGGGCATAATATCATATTATCTTCACTTGTATTCTTAAATGCAAAATTAAGAAAAATTTTCACTCTATCTCTGTACTCTTGACTTAATCTAGACTTTTGCATCCAACTCTCATCCAATTATTAGTTGCTACATAATCACACAAAATGTATAGAAATAATTAATATGAAAACGAACATGTGCAATTGCATAGTTTAGTATGTTTTAAACAAAAGATAATAACAAGAACAGTACTTACACAAAATGATAACTTCTTAGTGTGACGTAATTTATCAACTACCAGATATTATGATTGTTAAAACTCTGCTGCTAACGTAGACAGAACCCAAGAGTATTTGGTATTGAGGTTGACATAAGGTGAAATAAGGTGGGTTTTATAGAAAATTTTTTTCACGAAAAGGAAAATCATGAATTGCAAGAGCTGAAGGAATAGTCGAATGAAGTAAAAGCTAAAGTCAATAAGTTATGAACAGTTGAAATAGGGTTCTAAAAAATAATGCTAGAATACTAAAAGTGAAAGAAAAGGAAAAGTAAATTGTACTTGGTCTGAAAAGATATAATAATGAAGATGAAGCTTGAAGTTGGTGATTGGATGCGCTAAGTTTGAGAAGAATTTTATTAGACAGGATTATGGAAGGCGTTTACTAACAAAAAATGCCAATAATAATTGCCTCATAAATATTTTTTGAATATATTATAGGCGCCTTGAACATATCACCACAGAAATTCTAACACTGTTATTGAAGGCTTATATCCAAGAAAGACGTCTTGAATAATTCATATCACAGTTTGTAGTTAATTACTGATGGCGATTGCATAAAACAATGCCTTCAATAATTTCACTAAAAAAATTTTCGTTGATTATTGAAAGCATCATTTATTATGACACGCCTTTAATATACCACGATGGTAATGGAAGGCATTTATTTGAACAGGCGCTTTCAATATACCTTTAAACTTACTAATCCATTATAGAAGGTGTTTGTTAGAAATAGACGCCTTTAAAATTTTTTGACTAAATATTTTAGAAATTACTAAAGGTATCTTCTATTGTAAAATACCTTTTATATATCGCTACACATATTGTAAAACTGTTATTGAAGGCGTATATTTAAGATAGACGCATTTAATAATTCTTCTCACAGTTTGTATATAATGACTGAAGGTAGTTTCAGAAAATAAAGCCTTCAATAATTTTCTCTAATAAAAGTTTTCAGGCTTATTAAAGGCATCTTTTATTATAAAACGCCTTCGATATAGCTAGTAGTTAATGGAAGGCATTTATTAGAAAAGGCGTATTCAATTACTGAAGGCGTTTCTTAAAAATAGATGCCTTCAAAATTTTTCCACTAAATATTTTGGGAATTAGTAACGACGTCTTCTACTATAAAATACCTTATATATACCACCACACAAATTGTAACACTATTATTAAAGGCGTATATTTAAGATAAACACATTTAATAATACCTCTCACAATTTTTATATAGTGACTGAAGGTGGTTTTAGAAAATAATGCCTTCAATAATTTCTCTAATAAAAGTTTTCAGGCTTATTAAATGTGTCTTTTATTATAAAATGCCATCGATATAGCTAGTAGTTAATAGAAGGCATTTATTAGTAAAGGCACCTTTAATTACTGAAAGCGTTTCTTAATAACAGATGTTTTCAAAATTTTCTCACTAAATATTTTAAGAATTAGTAACAGCGTCTTCTACTATAAAATACCTTCTATATACCACCACATAAATTATAACACTATTATTGAAGGCGTATATTTAAGATAGATGTCTTTAATAATTCCTATCACAGTTTGTATATAATTACTGAAGGCGGTTTCAGATACCAACACCTTCAATAATTTCTAAAAGAAATTTTTTTTTATTATTAAAAACGTATTTTATTATAAGTCACCTTTAATAATTTGTTATAAACTTTGGAAATCCATACTTATTGAAGGTGATTTTTTACTGCAAAATGCCTTTTATAATTTTTAAGATTTAGAAAAGGTTTTTCTATAAAAAAAATACCTTTAATAAGTTGGGTGCACAATTTTAAAGGCTTATTATTAAAAGCGTCTTTTTTGTAAGAAACGCCTTCTATAATCTTCAATAAAATTTTCAAATGATTATTGAAGGCGTTGTTCTATGAAAATGCCTTTATTAATTAATTTTATATTCATTTCTCTGCCTTGAACATAGGAAGTTACAGAGGCCTGGTACACAGAACGATTAGAAGCTACATTTTTCTACCAAACAAACCAAACCCTTAAACACATTTCTACCAAAACATTGCTTTCTTTCTCCAATTCCTCACCTTTGACCTTCAACAAATCACCACTGCGAACCTCTGTTTTAAGTTGGTAAGTCTTTTTTTTTGTTTACTATATTATTTATGCCTTCAATATAAAATTTTTGCTTTTTTCACTTTCTTAATATTGGCATTTACGTTTATATATTTTCATTAATATTGGCAAGTATGCAGTTTCCATGTAGTATGCATTCCTCTAAGTTGTGGTTTGCTAAACCTTGTTGACTAATATTTTTTTGTCGAATGATATTGTATGATATTGGGGGTCTGAATAATAATTCATGCTGAATGGTTTGCTAAACTTATTGTTTGATATTGTTTTGTTGAATGGGTTTGAATGGGGGTTGAATGGTGTTTCTGAGTGGTTTGCTAAAGGGTGTGTGTGAGCACTTTGCTGAATGGTGTGCTAAATGATGTTTCTGTTCTCAATATGGTATTGGTTGTATTAAATTAAGTACAATGATCAATTTAAAGGGTCATATTATGTAATTCGTATAATTATGATCAATATTATAGGTAATATGAACTTCGAACAACATCATTATCCTTCTAATGAACATGCAAAAGAAATAAGTGTAGGCCAAAAAAAAAAGGAAGGGGCTCAAATAAACAAATCAAATTGACGGACACAAAAATTCATGTTGACTTCAATCAAAGTAGGTAGCCTGTGTAGGAAGGAGCTACCAAGATGGCCATTCATATTGGAGCCATAGTTCATCGGAGGATTTCAATTACGTACACCAATTTGTGACGAGTTCCTGATGATCTAAATGATGAGATATGACAGTCCATTGTGGTATGTTTATGCCACTATATCGTAAAATTTTTTATATGGTCATTTAAATGAAATTTAATGTGTTGATACTATTTATGTTAACTTATTTAGGAATGGTTTGACGTCCCAATTGAGTGTAAGAAGATTGTGTTGCAATCTCTTGGGAAAGCTTTTAGAGACTTTAAAAGTAGATTGACAACCTAATATATTTTACCGATGGCTGGTGAATGTGGTGTTTTGGCTATTTTACCTACGGCATATATAGATGTCATAAGTGTGGAAGATTGGACAAATTTTGTTCAATATTGACTTTTAGAAGATTTCTTGTTACGCAAACCCATTACCAAATTAAACCAAGTTTAGAAGTCTTTATGCAATATAACCTTTGATTTTCATATGTGATTGATGTAATTTCTTGATTTTGTAGAAAATCAAAAAACAACGTCGGGACATTCGGGCCAAACAGCAATATCACTATTGGACAATAAGAAAAGGATATGCAACTATGAAATATGAGCTGGTATGTCTTTGCACACTTGTTTTATACTCATTAATGAATATTTATGAACATTCATTTCATACGTTCTAATTTTTTTATTACGATAATTTAATAGGAATCAATGAGCTCAAACACAGAAGTTTTCAGATGGGATGTCTGGAAATAAGGATATCTACGGAAGGATGGATCCTTCACAGATAAAGCAATCGAGGAACTGGCAAAAAAGATTGTATGTATAACTATTTTTTTGCTATAATGTATGATTGGCAAAGTGGTTGTATGCATGAGTGTATACTAGCTTGTGTAGATTTGTTCTAACAACCCAACTTATTATTGTCTTTCAGGATGATTATGCTGCAAAAGTAAAATCTAGTGAACTGGTAACCCAGTATGGTGAAGATCCTTTGTCTTTAGCATTGGGCGCTAAAGAAAGGCCTAGTTGGGTTCATGGGGTTGGTAAATTTATCTTGCCATCAACGTATTTTGGTAAACAACCAAAAACCCCACGAATGAGAAATACACAATATGAGGCAATAATTTCGCAACAACAGCAACAAATTAATGACTAGGAGCAACGCCTCAATGACCAACAGCAAAGACTCGCTGCTTTGGAGTCCATGTTGGCAGCAATGCAGCAGGTAATGCCAGTACCCTAGCCTGATAGCATCGTCTTCGTGCAAGAAGCTATCATTGCAAGTAAGAAAGAGATCGCATCTTCCAATATCACCCAAGAAATAAGATTTTTGTTATAATTTGAATATTAATTTGTTTATTATATTGATTGATTTGGTTTTAATACTTATAGATAAGTTTAATATTGTAGGAGGATGTTCAGCCTCAACGTCTATCCCTTGTCTAGGCTTCCATGAATGAGTTAACAAATTATTCACTAGAGAATTATAACGGCAGAAACTTCATATCCATTGAGTCTGAGGAAGATTTATTTGATAAACAATCATTTTCTTTCATTGGTGTGGATGAGGTGAAAGAATTTTATGAAATGGATGAATTATCAGCTGCTGAAATCATTACTTATATGAGGTAAGCTTATAAATACAAATATGCACATTCAATATGTAGTAAGTTAGTATTAGGGTGTAATACTAACGATCATTGTTGATTGTTATCGTATAGCTTCCTATATAAAGAGCTTAAGGGGAGATAGTTGACGAACAAATTTTGATTCATTGACCCCAACTTCATTAGTGAATAGAATGGCACAATCGTGTATCATGCTAATCATGTGATCCAATGCATGAAAAGACTGGTTGAATTATTATTTGCTCCCATATAATGCACAGTAAGCTATATTCACATCTTAATTACTCCAACCTGCTTCATTCTATAATCTGATGCTTATTCTGATTATATCATTATTATTATTTTGCAGTTGTCATTGGGTACTTATTGTAATTGATACAAAATCGTTAATGCTATACCTTTTTAATTCAGTTAATCTAACGGGGATACCTAACCCGATATTGAAACTTTTATAAAGAGATATTATAGTACTTTATTATATTATATATGTTTTGTTTCTTCATATTGTAAATTTTATTTATGTTCTCACTAATTTTTTATTTTTTCAATTTAAGGTAATATCTGCATTCAATAAGAAGATAAAGAAATCAAAATGGGTGTCATTACCGGTAAATGTCAAATTTATTCTTTTAATGCTGAGTTTGTGTAGATAGCTATTTTTTAAACCAACTCAATTTAATTTTCAGGTATCTCGTCAACCCGATAATACTGAATGTAGATATTATTTCATTCGTTTTATGCGGGAGATTGTGTTACATGATTTTATGACCATACTATTCAAGGTTAGTATAAATTTCATAAACTCGTTATATATTCAAAAAAATAAAATGGTACATTATGTTCTCATTTCTTAACATTTACTTCTGATATTTTTTTTAGTGGGAGGGTAAAGAAAGCTTCACAATAGAGGAGGTGGATGAAGTCTGTAAAGAATGATGTGATTATGTATTGTCATTTATCAATGTTGATAAACCTTCAGGTTAGACATTGTTGGTTGATTGTAAATATATATGGAACAAATTGTTATAATGTTTTTAACATGCAATGTTGAATGGAAACTTTAAGTTTGTACATTGGGGGTATTGGTTTAATATTATTGTTATACTTAATATGAATACACTATGTGTAATTATTAAATTATTGAGTACGATTATTTCAGAAAAGTATATTAATATGATAAAGTTATCAGTAATAATTTCGGATGTGTGGTAAATTTTTTGGAATACAACTATGTTCATTATGCAAATTCCAAAATGTAATTCATAGTATTAGATATATAAACTAAATATTTTCTGGGCATAAATATACAACTGACAGCAAACATTTTTCTAGGCATAAACGTATAACTGACTTCACATATAAAGTATCAATTATGTTTTTTTTTTATAAGGTTAATGAAGGCGTTTCTAGCAAGAAAACGCCTTCATTCACCCCAACAGGAAACATTAAATGTGTTTTTTTTACCAAAATCACCTTTAATAATCCCCTCAGAAAATTATTGTCAGGAATATTAAAGGCATTTTGGGCATAAAAATGCCTTCAATAATACCAATTAAAATAAATCGAATGGATTATGAAGGGCATTTTCCTACGGGCAACGCCTTTAATAATCCCAACTAAATGTTTATGAAGACGTTTTTGGATATAACCGCCTTCAATAATCTGACCGTTAAAAATTACCCACGAATATTAAAAGCATTTCGTGACAAAAACACCTTCAACCATCCCATCCAAGTTTTGTGTATGGAATATTGAAGGCGTTTATTATAAAATCGCCTTTAATAATCCAAAAAAAAATTTACTACTTGGATTATAGAAGGCGAGTTCAGCTAAAAACGCCTTCAATAATCTCTCAATGAAAAACGCCTTCAATATTCTATGCTAAATCTTTTTAAAGCAATTAGTAAATGCGTTTATGCCAAGAAAATGCCTAGAATAATCAATAACAAATAATATGTGCCTAAACCCAAAAAAAGCCTGAAGGACGGATTGAACCAACAATCTTATGGTAATTAAACATCCGTACGATCCAAACAATTTGATAAGCTTAATATTCAATGGGTTTTTGAAGAAAATAAATTTAATAAGCATGGGGTCTAAATATTAAAGCTGTTTCTTGTAAACAACGCCTTTTTTAAAATCATACAATTTTTTATGACGTAATTATTGAATGTGTTTTTTGCCAAAAATACATCTTAACTATTCACCAAAACTTTTAATAAAAAATATTCAAGGCGTTTTAGTCGAGAAGCACCTCTAATATCAAGTATTGGGTGGTGTTTATAAGTAACAACGCCGCTATTTGAATATTTAGTGGCATTTGGATAATAAACGCTTGAAGTTTTGTAAAAACACGGAAGCTAGCGGCGTTTGTAAGTAAAAGGCTGCTGCAAAACTGTCGCTAATACGTCATTTTGCTGTAATGTATGTCTTTCTCCTCCTACGAAAATTGTTTTAGTAATAAAAATTTAATTTACTAAACATTTAATTTTCAGTAATATATTTGTTAAATAATTTAAAAAATTTTAAAATTTATTATTTCATCTAAATAAATTCTTATATTATTTTTGCACTCAAATAAAATTTTAAATTTTAATTTACATTCAAATAAATCTGTACCTTTTAATTTATATTTAAATAAATTCTTAATTTTTAATTTATAGTTAAATAAATCTTTAACATAACTCTTTTTACTATTGAAATAAGAGTTTATTTAGATATAAATAAAAATATAAAAATTTATTTAAATATAAAAAATGTAAAAAAAATTTTAAAAATAACTAGTTTAAAGATTTTTTTAAAAAAAATATTTTAACTATTATATTAAACCATTTTTATATCATAAGTTTAATACTTAAATTTTTAAAATTAAAATTCATTCTTTTAAATTTTCAGAGTTGTTCCAAACTTCTGGTGCGAGAGACATCACTGCATATGTCATTTATTTTCTTTTATGTCATGAAAAGGGAAAGCAATGAAAAGTACAGAAAAATACAGATACAGATCGCCAAAATACGTAAAGTGAGAAGACAAATATATGTGGATGGAAATTACTTTAAATTTATAATCATTTTACCAAAAAAAGGCGTTCTTGATCATCTTCATCTGCCAAACTTATAGTTTTGAAAATTGCCATTAACCTAAGCACATGTTGAGTTTGAAAATATCATGCCGTAGACGCATGCTTTTTCGCAAATTAAATTATGTGAGATTTCATTTATTTTCACCTTAATAATTTCTCTCAAATGTAGAGACAATGAATTTATTAATGACATATTTTACGTGTAAAGATAAAAAAATCTATCATGGCACATCAATTTCTCATGTAAAAATAATAAATTTATCACAAGTGTGGGGCTATTTTAGGTCAAGTTATCATATTCATGTGATACATCTTTTTTAAGGTATAGTAAAAAATTAAAAAAAAATAAAAAAATGAGACATATGATAATTTTTTAATTTCGTTCATAAAATAAAAAAATTTCATGTAAAAAATAACTCATTTGTGACAACATAAATAGCATAGAAATGTAACAATTATAAATTTAAGGAGGCCTCAAAATCTTTCGTGAACACAACACTCATATTATAGCTGCTCTCTAAGCACTCTGCTATGGCGCCCAAGGAATGCTGTCTCCCATTGTATGAAAAAATTGATCGTAGAAACACTATCCAAAGAGCATTGGATATCACTCTAAGCACTCAGGGCTCTCTTTAGATGCTTCTTGGACGATCCTATGCAAATTCTGACTTCAAACAAGATTGGAAAAAGACGAGAATTCCACAGTTGGGTGAGAAAGAAAAGAACAAGCAGAGGAGAGCATAATTTTGTTCCCTCCGTTCTAATTAATCGAAACAAAATTATGTATATTATTTCAATTGGAAGAAGGAAATATAATAATCGGTATTTTGTTTATCATGGTTAAATTCTATGAGATATGATGATTGTTTAACGTACTTAATTATTATAATTTGTTATTAAATTTGAAATCGTCAATGATAAGTATTTAATACAAAATAAATCGATAATGGACAAAAAGACTCTAATTTGAACATAAGATTATAAAGACATAATATTTAGTACATGTACAATATTATCATTTTAATATACACCCATCATATGTAGATATAATTATCATATGATAAATTCAAAGGAATTTAACATAGGTTTTGTAAAATAAAACTTGAGTTTTGATATTATGTTAAATATTTAATTTAAAATCAATTAATAATAATAAATGAAAATTCAATTTAAATATAAAATTATAAAATTATAAAATTTTAATATTTAACAAATATGAAATAATATCGTCCTAGGAGAGAACAAGCAAAGTTTTCGGATGATGATATACCATTTTTGGTTTACATTTCCAGAGAGAAAAGCCCAAAACATCCAAATCATTTCAAAGCTGGTGCCATGAACGTCCTGGTAATTAACAAAGGATAAATTTCCCTTTAGGCCGAATAAATTAGTTACGTATAACAAATCAGTTTGGATTTTTGTTTGAGAAACAGAGTAGAGTGTCAGGGTTGACGACGAATACGCCCTTCATGCTGAACTTTGACTGTGTGATATGTTTGCCAACAATCCACAAGTCGTTCGTCAACCAATGTTTCAGCTTCTCGGTTCCAAGAGTGAAAGAGAAATCGCATTTGTTCAGTATCCTCAATGTTTTTATGATGGACCGAAGGATGATCCCTATGGAAACCAACTTGTGGTTTTGTTAGAAGTGAGCCATATAAAATTTCCATGAACCACAATGAAATTTCTACTTCTCAGTTTCCCGCTTCGTTTCTGGAATTGCTTCATTCACCTGGAAAATTTACATGTTGACGTGTTAGTATGTGGGCCGCGACATAGCTGGAATCCGAGGACCTTGCTTAACGGAACAGGATGTTTTCGCAGACGAAAAGTTATCTGTGGTCTGTGGCCTGATAACGTAGAAAACCAGGGAAGAAATCATACATTAATTAACGGTAAGATACAATTGTTCCTATACTATGATTTGATATTAAAATTTGTCATTCTACTTAAGTTTTATGATAAAATACACCATTCGTCATTTAATTGTTTATCACATCATTCGTCATTTAATTATAATCGTATTTTTAAAATAATCATTTAATTATTAAAACTTGAGTAAATATTTTTTTGATCATCTAACCATTGGTTTTTGTCAGCACATTAATATGGTTATGCTGCGTCAATTATCATATGTTACGTGACATTGGCATATCATTTGATATTATGTGTAGTATTGCTAAAGTGGTATTATAAACTTTGAAAAATAAATTTTATTAACGTGACAATTTTGCTTGACGCTTGATAGCAACGTGTCATTATCACATCAGTATCATATTAGAAATTAAAATTTGAATGACAAAACAAAAAAAAACTCAAATTTTAGTGATTAAATTAAAATTTTAATTATTTAATAATTATTTAAAAACCATGATTATAGTTTAATAATCAATGATATAATTTACCTTAAATTTTATTGAATTTTGTTATTATATTTTATATTTCTTTAATTTTTAATAAAAATAATAAAATTAAAAATATTTTATTAAAAATCAATAAAATTGAAAGTAAAATAACAAATTCCCTAAAATTGAATCATAGTTGCAAAATTCAATTGGCAAATTTGATCTTTTAAGTAATAATTTCTTTCCGTCTTATCACTCAAACTAAATTCCAATGGTAATTAAAATAATAGGACCATGATGGTTTATTCCTACCTATATGTAGGAAAATTTGACGATTGTGAACAGCTAAAAGAGTTTGGGAAGTCAAAGAAGTTTTCAGAATCAGCAATTTATGCACTGAAAGGGAAGAAGGATTTTCCAAACAACCTTTCATATTCGCTCAAGGCAGCATTCCAGGTTGAAGGTTGTGACTATGAGTTTGGGACAAGCTGGGGAAGAAAAGTTAGTAGAACAGACCTACTAAAATATTAATAACAGAATATATATTGATTTGATTGTAAAGTGTAAACCTTGAATTTCGAGTATAATTGATTACATTTATTTCAGGTTGGATGGTTGGAAATTCACGAGAGGGTGGAAATCCACCTTTCTCGTGCCCAACCCACCGTCCTTTCAAGGGTGTACGCCGTCTAGGGGTCCGGCAGCAATGACTCAACAGAAAAGGTCGGCTACAGGCCTGCTTGAAGTCCTTATTAGCAAAAACAGCCCTATATTTGCCACCCTGACAGGGAAGCTCCAATTCAGGATGTTCGTATTCTACGTCTGGTTTCTTTCTTGGGGTGTCTCCTCAATTCCTGAGCTCTGTTATGCTGCTCTGCCTGCATATTGCATCATCGCCAACTCTCATTTCTTGCCCAAGGTGAGGACAATCTACATGTAGAATAGTAGTAGCATGGAATTGACCAGGTGGTCCGTCCATATATATTTTCATAATTTTGTTTCATGTAAAAAATTATAAATATTAATATTTAAAATTTTAATTTATTAAATGTCAATTTTTAAAAATAATTATATGACAGGATGGATTGGTCCATCTATGCCTTCATAATTTTTTTTATGCACATGTAGATAGATCCAAAAAAAAAAAAAAAAAAGACAGAATCAACAATTCGAGATTATGTTACATGTGGTATGTCATTGTCTCTTACATGGGGGCCATGTTTTACTGTCTCGGCTTCAAATCAAGGACCACATAGTTTCATATACAACTGTTTGAAAAACAAGCACATGCAATAAGAAAACAAAAGAAGCTTTGTAAAAGTAATAAGTAAATTATTAGTAAGCAAAATTTATATAAATTTTTTTTTTCATAAAGTTCAGGTTTTTATCCCAGTAAAATTAAAAAACAAAGAATTTACGGACATATTACATGAGTGTTGTCGAGAGTTCTTATTTTAGAAGAGTGAGCTTTGAATGTTTCTAACAGCTAACAAGTTTAACAATGGATATATATGCAGGTCTAGGAGGCCACTATATTGATTCCAGTTGTGATTTTTGTGATTTACAACCTGCTCACTCTCAGGGAATACTTGAAAATCGGCTTGTCCATCCGATCATTTTTAGTTTATCATATTTCATTTTTATCTTTACTTGGATCCTCCTATTATTTCTTAAAATTTAATTTTATCTCAAAAGTTTCTACATATTTCTTTTTTTTTTTTTTTTATCTATCCATGACACCTCATTTCCACATTGTTCATTTAATTTTTAACTTTCTCAAATAATTTAGTACTTTTAAGTTTTTATTCAAAACTTTTTACTTATAAGAAAATTCATTTCTTTAATTTATCATCTTTTTTAAAGTAGTTTCTTTATATATGTATATATGTATATATATATATATATTTTATTTTTTTTAAATTCTTAATCTACCCTTAACCTCTTATCTAATTATATGTTTTGGTGAAAAAGATATTACACGTTTAAACTTTCTTAACCCATAAACTCTAAATGCCAACTCTAATAACATATCAATTGATTCAAAGAATAATCATTTGTATAATATAATAACTAATTTTCAACTTATAGGATACACAAGAAATACAAAAACAATTTTTAAAATTCAAGGTAAAAGAAAATTTAATTTTGTGTAATAACGTGTGATTAAATCAATGTGTTTAAATAGTTAAGTAGATAAATTTCATTCTAGACAATATTGTTTTTATTTAAATAAAAGACAGTATAAAATTTAATTAATAAGTAAAAATCAGCATTGCAATCATTTTCAGAAGAAAATGATGAAAATTTTTTAAGAATTGAAATAAAATTGAAATATATTGAAATGTAATATAAGTCAAACATAAAATGAAAAATATATGAAATAGATAATTTAATTTTATAAATTATTAGATTTTTAACATAATATTTTAGTATTTGAATATTTTGTTGAATAATTTTATTTAATTTGTTTAAAATATGAAAAATTAAGAGTTTAAAATTTAATTTAACTTAAATATATTTATTATTCAGTTAACCCAAAAAATTAATTGAATTGACTAAATTAAATTTAGTTGGTTAAATTTTTAAATTTATTAATTTAATTCGGTTAATAAAAATAAAATATGATAATTCGATTAATTCGATTTTGAATAATTCAATTCGAAATTAACAAAATTGATCAAATTAATACCCTTAATTTTTTCACATTTTTCTAAGAAAAGAATACAAAACTACAAATTAGTATGAAAGTCCTTATCCAGTTTCTTAATACCGGTTTAAAAGACAAATAATGAGAAAAAGAAAAATTGATTCGAATTTGACTTGATCTTTCGTACAATTCGATTCAAATTTAATTGAATTTATTGATTCAATTGATTTGATTTATCGATTTATAAATTTTTATATATATTAAGTTAATATAAAATTTAATATATTAAACTAAATTTTAATATAAAATAATTATTTTATTTTATAAAAATTTAAAAAATATATAAAATTAATAAAAATATATAATTCATTCTTTTTTTTAGTTTTTGATTTTAAAATTTAATCCGAACCTAATATATATATTTAATATCTAAATTTAATTCAAAAAAATAAAATAAATCAATTCAAATAGAATTAAATTACTATAATTTTAAATTAATTTAAATTCTTTTAAAATTTTTTTCTCATCTTTACTTTGAATAGACTTTTTAAAAGGTCAACTAGCCTCATCCCACATTGACCATGGATATAGTTAATCTTAAAATAAAAATTTTTTTCTCTAGTGATATTGTTTGTCAATGAAATGTTAAATTTTTAACTTTAAAAATTAATTTTTAATTTTTAATTATCTCAAATAAATAAATTTATCCACCAAAATTTTACGATTACATTAGCCGCCTTGTCAAGGGACTATTAGGTTTGGACCATCTAATTCACAAACCACAATCACTCTCATAAAATTTTTGTGGTATTGCTTCAATCCCAAGTCACTCTTTAACAATAATATCTCCTCATCATTATTACTTTGCCATCATTAATATTTTTGTTTTATTTGCAACAATAAGCCACTAGAATTGTGACATTTTACATTAGTTGGCTCAATATTGTTATGTTAATATGTCAAATTTGTACCAATTTAGCTGTATGTACCAAGGTTGTTAATACTATATAAGATAATATTTTGAGTTTTTTTTAAAAATAATATATGTTGATATAAGTATTTAGTATATTATTTTAAAATGTTTAAATTTAGTACAAATATATTTATTAAATATACATGAATTTATATATGATAATACTATTAAATATTCACAAAATAAAAATAAATATTTTTAAAAACCAAAATAAGTAGGTTTAAAAGTATAAGAATTAATATCATCAATTTATCATGATATTATTAAACACTCAATCTGATAATATATTATTCAAATAGTATTTTCTTTCATATAAATATTAAGATATAAATCAAGAGATGAAAAAAAAAAAACCTTTAACTTTGTGAATATTAAACTTTAGAGAGGAAGCACAATTACTTTTTAAAAAAAGATTGAAATATTTATAAACTTTAATTTGAAAAAATAAAGTATAAAAGAAAAACAAGTTACAATAAAAATAAAGAAACCTAACTTTCAGAGTAGTTTTTTTAATTAGTTTTATTTTTATTAGGTTAAAAATAATCAAACAACAAAAGATAAATTACAAATAATAAAACAAGTGTCACATTCATGTACTGGACGAAAAAAGTTAATATACCGAAATGAGCTAAAACTAACGAAAATAATCGATATTATTCAGTACTAGGTTTAGTACAAAAAATATCTTTAAATGTATTATTTTTTATATAACTGGAGCGTATCAATCGATATGATCGATACCAAAACAAATTAACAACATTGATATGTATTGCTTGTAGGGATTGCTTTACTGCTATAAGGGGTTTAGGTTCCTCAGCTTATGACTTTATGCATCTTTCTATGCTATATAGCAATGAAACTTTTAGACTTCTTGGGGTTTCAATATATACTAGTAATATGTTTGCGTGTTGTTACAATTTTAAAATTTGTTATTTATAATTAATAATATTCATGATAAATTTAATAAATTAGTAAGTATAATTTCGTTTACAATTTTAATAAAAATAATGATCAATAAAAATTTATCTACTAGTATTTGAATAATGTATACAACTTAACTTATATAATAAATCAAAATCATGTCCACTATAAACATAGTTAAAAAATATTAAAATAGATAATTAAAAAAATTAAAATTAAAAAAAAGATATATCCAAGAAAAGAAAAAAAAAATGAAAAGAGAGCCATGTGGATATCTCCACTTAGGAATGGCAATGAGTTAAGTAAAGGTAAATTTATGCTCGTCCAGATTTCGACCTAACATCGGCTTATTATTTTTTATATTTGACCTAACGTATATAAATGTATAACTAGCATTTGACTCGATTTGACAAAAAAATAAATTCAATAATATAACATTCATGAAAATATTATTTTTTAATAAAAATTATATTTTAATTATATATAAATATATTATTTTATTAAATTAAGATACTAGGTAGAAGACCTTAAATTCATATCCATTATGACCTTGACTCCTATTTTAAAATAATCATCCCTGTTGGATTGGCAGATTTACTCATTAGATACAGGTTATTTTACCATCATAACCTTCGTTGATCTCATTTTTTACAAAATTTAGATGCCACATTGACAATTCGGTTGCCTATTTATCTTTTCAAACATAGATGAAAAATACTAAAATAGATAATTTAAGAAAAAAAAAAAAGGAAAATGACAAAGCAAAAAGAATAAAAAAAATCAAATGGGGTACAACACGAAAACTTTCATTTAAAGATGATAACATGTTTGGTTTGGATAGGCTTATGCTCATCTTGACTTTTGCTTTTTCTTTTTAATAATTCATCTCGATTCTAATTTCGATATAATATCTAGTTATTATTCTTTTAAAGCCAATCTCAACCTAATACATAAATTTATAACTTGCATCCTACTCGTATCTATCCAAAATTAATTAAATAATCTAAATTTAGTACAGTGTTCATAAAAAATTTCTAATATAAATTACATCTTAATTGTTTATTAATATAGTATTTTATTAAATGAATGTATTAAATAATAATTTATTAATGTAATACATATACATAAATATAAAATTAAATAAATAATAAATTAATATTTTTCTATATACTTAGGGTGAAACAAAACACCTTAAACCTGCTTCCATTTTAATCCTTACTTTTAAAAGAAAAAATTTCAACATGATCTCGAATTTAGAAAAATGACTTAGTGAATAAAATGAATTGAAACATATCAAACATAGATTATTTTATTATTATATCTTTATGACTATTTCTTACAAAATTTATCTAATTAAAAAGGTCAAAATAAAAAAAAAAACAAAAAAGTAAAAAAAATCAATTGGGGTGTCAAGAAAATCAGGGAAGAAATCATAATCAATTGAAGGTATATACTTGAACATTCTAACCATAAATTAAGGGAGTAAGATGCAATTGTTGTTATACTATGATTTAAATATTTTAATTTCGTTAATTTTGATAAAAAGTAATAGAATTAAAATATTTAATGAATATTTCATTATTGCCAGTGAAAATTTTATTTCAATTTTAAAGTAAAATAACAAAATTCAAAGAAATTGAATCATATGAGCAAAATTCAATTGGCAAATTTGATCTGAAGTAATAATTTCTTTTCGTCTTATAACTCTAACTATATTCCAATGGTTATTAAATAATAGGACCATGATGGTTTATACTTTCTTATATGTAGGAAAATTAGATGATTGTGAACAGTTAAAAGTGTTTGGGAAATCAAAGGAGTTTTCAGAATCAGCAATTTATGCAATGAAAGGGAAGAAGGATTTTCCAAACAACCATTCAAATTCTCTTGAGGCAGCATTCCAGGTTGCAGGTTGTGACTATGAGTTTGGTACAAGCTGGGGGACAAAAGTTAGTAGAATAAACCTACTAAAATATTAGTAACAGAGTATATATCGATTTGATTGTAAAGTGTAAAACTTGAATTTAGAGTATAATTGATTACATTCAGTTCAGGTTGGATGGATATATGGATCCATGGCTGAAGATGCCCTTACGGGGTTGGAGATTCACAAGAAAGGGTGGAAATCCACCTATCTCACCCCCGGCCCACCGGCCTTTCTAGGATGTTCGCCGTCTGCGGGTCCGGCAGTAATGACTCAACAGAAAAGGTGGGCGATAGGCCTGTTTGAAATCCTCGTTAGCAAAAACAGCCCTATATTTGCCACCCTGAATGGGAAGCTCCAATTCAGGATGTTGTTATTCTACATCTGGTTGTTTTTATGGGGCGTCTCCTCAATTCCTGAGCTATGTTATGCTGCTGTGCCTGCATATTGCATCATCGCCAACTCCCATTTTTTGCCCAAGGTGAGGACAATCTTGTATCTACATGTAGTATAACAGTAGTATAGAATTGACAGTAGGTCGGTCCTCCTATATGCTCTCTTTTTTTTCTTTTTTTTTTATTTTTTATTTTAATGCATAGCATGTTGTAGTTTAAAGATAAAAGAATAGGTTACAATTTGAATTCAAACTTGTTAATTGTCACATTCTAAAAATAACTACATTAATCACTTGAATTAAATTTCAAATTTTATATTAGATAGATACCAAAAAAATGAAAGAGTAGAATGAAGTATTGGAGGTCATGTTATGTGTTACTCTTTGTCTCTCACGTCGGTGCATGTTTTACTGTCTCGACATCAAATCATGGCCACATATAGTTGAAGTTCCATATACAACTTTCTGAAAAACAAGTACATGCAATAAGAAAACAAAAGAAGCTTTGTAAAATTAGTAAGCAAAATTTAGACAGAATTTTTGTTGATGAAGTTCAAGGAATATTTTCCTGATTAAATATCATTACTTTATCTTTGAAACAATTAGTATAATGTAATTGTATGAGTTATATAAACTACTCCTTCCTTCTCATATGCAATGTCTGATTTTAATCTTGTTATAAAATTCAAGAAATTATAAAATCAAGATTAACTTTATTGATTGTAAATTTTCTTTAAGAAATTACTTCTGATTTGAAACAAAAAAAG